>OX243819.1:28162151-28187151 GCA_945859605.1 Lumbricus rubellus | reverse complement strand
TTGTAATTGTACACGGGCAGAGATTGGAACCCAGTGAAGTTGTTCAGCCATGAATGTAGGAATGTTGGAGAAATTAAGGGAGAATCGAGGACGACGGGCAACGAGCCTGTAGCATCAATGAGTATAGACTGCAGCAGAGGAGAGACCTGGATGGGTGTATGCGTGGATGTATGTGTGGGTGTATGCGTAGATGTATGTGTGAGTATATGCATGGATGTATGTGTAGGTGTATGCGTATACGTGCGTCTGTGTATATAACTGCAGCTACTGAATCTCGGATGTTCATTGTTCACATTTACACGCTGTAGCACTAAAGTTCATCCGCCATCACGCGTATATTACACAGACACAGACAGAGCGAACGAAGAGCGCAGATTTCAATTATTCGGCTGCCGTAGAAAACAAACAAATAAATAGTCCGTCACCTCGGACCTCTTCCGCTTCATGCACTTCCGCCGGAATAAGTGGATCACGTGCAACTTCATTAGTCATGCAGCAGTCCGCCGCCGACAAAAACTGCATTTCGCTCGTAAAAGTTCGTCCGTCGCCGCCGGTTCTGCCAGCGGCATCGCCGGCGGCGGCGGCGGTGGAGGCAATGAAGCCGGGGTGCCGCCGTTGATCGTTCCCTTCTCCCTTGAAACTGGATGGCTGCTTGCCTGCGGCGTTCTCGCTGACCTTAGCCAATTCCCCGAGGGATCGGTCTCCTCCGCGGCGCGTTCATTATGGAAATGTTGTTAAGCCCAGCGACAATCGAGAAGCAAATGGCTGGCTTTGATTCCCGGAACGAACGAACAAATGAAAGAGGGATGGAGGAGTGTGGGAAGGATAATAGGACCGGCTGGAAATTTTCAGGAGTGCGGCGGGGGGGGTGGGGGGGGTGGACGGAGGAGGCTTCGGTAGCGGAAGGATGATATTTGGAGAGTGTATATTCTCTCTGTCTGTCGTCGACAAAGGAGGCGACCACGGTGGCCATGAGAAAGAGGATTTTCAATGCGACGACGGCGGCGGTTCGTTTAAGCGAATCTGAGAATGGAAAGAGGAGAATTAATCAGACGTATGGACAGAAAGGCGAGATTGCGTATTCTATGGCTGGCTGTCCGAAGCGGTCAGTTGCTTTTTACTCGTTCATTTCGAGACCTGGGTTGGAGTGAATGATTCGCTGTCGGCCATTTCGAATGTGGATGGTGGTGGTGGTCAGAGCCCTGGTACAACGCCGTCAACGATGGTCATACTACGCGGGTCCGTTGCCATGCTGGTGATTGGGATGCAGAGGGGGTGTAGGCAGTTCGATGTAAGACCACGTCAGTAGTTGGTTAAGTGCTGGTTTAAACCCACTACTCACGTTCGAGCCACGGCTGTTGAAATGGCGAAAAACTTGGTACGACGGTACACGTGCAAGGGGATTGAAAGGAGGCTTAGCCTGGCCGACACCTGAGTTTATGACAAACCTCAGAGCAGAGCTCTTGCCGAACTAATTAACTTGTACCGATCACCATAACTGCATTACGCAATACGCACAGAATAACTAAATAGGCATACGTATGCAATGTGCATATATATATATTATATGTATATATATACATGTATATAAAAATTATAATTATACATGTATAATTTGTATATAGGTCATATTAATTTTATTAACATCGTCATTTATTTACTTGTAGCTCAAACTCACTTCCTGCCTTCATAAAGCGTCTCAAAATTCACTACTTCTTCTTGACTTTAAACTTTAAAGCACATGGATCTCTAACTGCAACTTTCTTTGGCGGTTGACTATTCGAGCCCAAGTTTCAAATTTCGGTGTGACCTTGCGCGAGTTACAAATATAATAACACTAACACTAATAATAATAATAGTAATAATAATAATAATAATAATAATAACAATAATAATACATGTGCATATCATTATTTGACAGACACAGAGGGATTCGCCTTCATTGTAACATTGTTCAATCCTCTCATTAGTTCTGATGACAATGATGTGCTGCTGGGGATGATGATGATGATGATGATGCTGATGAAAATGATGATGATGACGATGACGACAATGATGATGATACTGATGAAAATGATGACGACGATGACGTTGACGATGATAATAAATACGATCTTTAAGAACATAACGTTGACGACTATAACGACTGCTCTAGCGATAGCGCACTAGTTAGATAAAAGAGGAGAAAGAATAGGAGGAGGAAGGTGTGGAACAAGAAGAAGAAGAAGAAGAAGAAGAAGGAGAAGAAGGAGGAGAAGTCGCAAAGGAGATGATGGAACGAACGAATTTACTGAAGGTGTTTATAGGCGGAGATTGTTTCTTGGTTTCTGGATTGTTTAGGACAGAGGTGATAAGACTCTCGAGACGACGTTGCTTATGTACGAGGCCAACTCCGAAAGCTTCCGAGTCTACACGATCATTGCCGAGAACAGCGTAGCCTTGAAGTCGCAGGAAGTTCGCCTAACCGAAGGTCGGACTCTGTTGCTAAAACATGCAATAGTATCTGTTGCACATAAAAAATTATTATTATTAGTATTATCATAATTTTTTATATTATTAATATTTTCCCCAGGTAATTCTGATCCATCAGGTGGGAAAAATTATTATTAATATTACAACTTTTTTGCCCCGAGGTACACAGTAGCCTATCCTTCAGGGACTTCAGTGACGCCTAATATGAAATCAATAGTCTGGAAAGCCCTACTATTATTACTATTTATTATTATTATTATTATTATTATTATTATTATTATTATTATTATTATTATAAAATTTTGCCTGATCTACATGTAATCTCTCAGAATTAAAATTAGCATTATTCTTTGTTGAAGAGGTCGTTGATTGCCAAAAGTGCTGTGAAAAGCGATTGCATTGAGGTGCTGGATAGCGACATGATGATGATGATGATGATGATGATGATGATGATGGTGATGATGATGATGATGATGATGATGATGATGACGACGACGACGACGACGACGATGATGATGATGATGATGATGATGATGATGATGATGATGACGACGACAATGATGATGATGATGATGATGATGATGACGACGACGACGACTGCGACGACGACGACGACGACGACGATGATGATGATGATGATGATGATGATGATGACGACGACGACGACGACGACGATGATGATGATGATGATGACGACGACGACGACGACGACGATGATTCGATAAGCGCTGGTAGAGAAATGTAGTTTTTGGTGTCGTCTGCATTTATCTGGGCATGGATTATAGTCCGGACTGTTTTAAAAAGAAAGCCAGACTTCATGATTAAATTGGATCAGGAGCTTCGAAGGCCAAGAGTGCAAAATGAGGGCAAAATTCCAGTGTTCTAAAATGATTTATTATTATTATTATTATTATTATTATTATTATTATTATTATTATTATTATTATTATTGTTATTGTTGTTGTTATTAAGGAGTACTTGTGATGTCTCAATTCGGCGAGAAACTTTGCACTCATCAAGTCGTCGTCGTCGTCATCATCATCATCACCATCATCTCTATCATCATCGTCATTATTTTCATTTCATCATCGACATAGTCATCGTCATCGACATCGTCATCGTCATCGTCATCATCATCATCATCATCACCATCATCATCATCATCATCACCATCATCATCGTCATTATTTTCATTTCATCATCGTCATAGTCATCGTCATCATCATCATCATCATCATCATCATCGTCGTCGTCGTCGTCGTCGTCGGCGTCGTCGTCTTCATCATCATCATCATCATTGGTGTTTCCACGTAATCGAACGGCAGCTTCTATTAGATCACCTGAGCACATAATTGCTCTGCTACGCTAGGAAGAGCACCTTTTAAAACCAGGTGCAAAAGATTTTATCCAGTAGCCGAGTAGCGTCTGAATATCCTTCATCATCTGTCCCATGTGTTGGCAAATTGCACTGGGTGCTACAAGTGCCGTCAGCGTCTAGTCAATTCTGGAACAGCAAGCGAATCGTGGCCCGTGCCAAACGATTTTTGAAGATTAATTATAATTATTTCTGAAGTGCTCCATTGCTTGCTACACTCAGGACCATGCACTCGCTCATCCATGCTATTGAATTTCAGTAAGATTCAAGCAAATGATTTTTTTAAAAATCTTCTCGGATTTCCTATCAATTTCAAATCAATATATTTACTGAACCAACATAATATAATAATGGTAGTGAACATTGGTAATTGACATTGTTTGTGGTTACCAATAGTGAAACCCAAAATTGATAGATAGGCCTAATCTCGCTAGTATGGCCACCTATTAATCGTGTATAGCAGTGGCGGATTTAGGTTTTATTGCATGGGGGGGGGGCGACGAAAATTTCAGGAGGGCGCCTGCACTTAGGCCTACATAGTTAAAAACAGTAAACTAATTACAACTCATCCGATTTAGCCGACTACATCAAACAATATCAAGAATCTAAAACATAAACTTTTTTAATTTGTGAGCTTGACTACTTAGGCTATACTTGAGTTAGGCCTACATAAATTTATGCTTAGGTCTATAAATAAAAAAATATATTTATTAATGTTTTTTAATTGGATATTGATCCAGGTAAACGTGTAGGCCTATATTAAAATACACGTTTACCTTGATCCAAGTTTTACGCAGAAACTTGTAAGTTTAGGCCTATATAAATTGCTTTCTGCGTAATTTCAATCATTTCATTTAAGCAAAACGATAGGTCTTTAAATAGGCCTATAGCATAATTGATTAAAAGTCGTTGTTCTCAGCAAGACCGCGTGGAATTGAATTTGATGCCAAACCAGAATCTACCAGATAGACGTTCGTTTTTCATTGTCGATTGCAAATAACTTTTGATAATCTTCAATTTACTTACACTTCTTTTAGCACTGAATCAGCAGATGTAACAGGAAGAGTCAAGTGAATTTTATATAGTACTAGCTGTACCCAGCCCCGCGTTGCTGTGGCTGAAAAGAGCATCCAACCATCCCTCCCTACCTCCCAAACCCCTCCTCCACCACTCCACTTCCCCTCCCCAACCCTCCCCCTTCGCCTGCCCGTCCCCCTCCCCTTACCCTCACTTCCCTTTACCCTCACCTCCCCCACCCCCTCCCCATACCTCCTCTTTCCATACCTCCCCTCCCCCTCCCCCACCTCATCCCCACCCCTCCCTCTTCCCTACCCGTCTCCTCCCCTCCGCCTACCCCTACCTGCATCCCTCCCTCCTCCATCGCTCCCCTCCGCTCCATCCCCACCCTCTTCGTCCCGCTCCTGAAAGGCCGCTTTCGTTTGCAACTCGCTTATGACGTCACGGCACTCGACCTCATTCTATGTTTCGTATGCGGCGTTTAAAATTGTATAGCTCAAATAGTCGACGAATTTGATCAAATATTGTTGTTAAAGATTGCGTTTTTTGGGGAAAAAACATTCAAAGAACACTCACGTGTTCGAATGGAACGTTTTGGTGAGATTTTGAAAAGAATCGGTGCGTTACTTTGGGAGATCCTATCATTTTCAATTTGCTGCGAACGCCGTTACATTTTTATTTATATAGATTTACAAATTAGGGAGACCTGGTGCCATCTGTTTTTCTTGTAGTCTATTCGGCATTACTCATTAGGCTAGTTAGGCTTCTTATTCTGTGATGAGTGATAAATTTATGGTGTGATTGCATAAAATAATAAACAATTATAATATAATTAACTGGTAAAAGTTTGAGAATTTAGTTTCCATGAAGCATGGGCCGGGCCCGAGGGGGCGCCGTTTTTCATCCCACAAGGGCACGGGGGGGCGACCAGACCCCCCGGGCCTGGACTAAATCCGCCACTGGTGTATAGCTAAAACACAATATCATTGAGCTTGATACAGATAGATAGTAAAATAAATAATAGACGATTACTAAAATAATTTAACTTTCACTAACCAGCAAACACAATGAATGACAGTTGAGCATTCTCGTGATTTGCTGTATCAGATGAAGAAGCAGTTTTTTCTTTTAAAAATCTGAAGACACTTTTTTAAACCTGAAGACATTTTTCTTTTTGCAAATCTGAAGACCAGTTGATATCAGATCTGAAGACCAGTTGACATCAGATCTGAAGACCAGTTGACATCAGATCTGAAGACCAGTTGACATCAGATCTGAAGACCAGTTGACATCATATCTGTTTTATTTTGCGTTCAGATCGACATCCTAGTCCGCTGATCGAGTCCTCATCGTTGTCCTTCCTACGAAGCAACAAGAACAACAACAAGAACAACAACAACAGCGGCAGCAACGGCAACAACCAGATCAACATGAAAGCAGCAGGGTACATCAGTTACAGCAACGCTCTGAACCAGATGGACAACGCTGCAACGTCATCCATGCGTCGCCAGGTGGCAGAGTATTACCTGGCACCAGCGATTGTCTCCCTCCTTACTTGCTATTGTCTGCTAAACTCTCACCTGCAGCAGCAGTGGTGTACATTGGCAGCTGCAGCCGCGGACGGTTGACGGATGAACTGTGATGGAACTGAAAACGGTTGCATCCGAGGCCTACTAATTGCAATTATCATATAATTAGGATAATGACACACGTTGTTTATTGCATGCTGATAGGACAATGACGTTGATGATGACGATGACGATCAATACTCTGATGATGATTATGATGATGATATCGTTATTGTGACGACGATGCTCTATTTTTAAAATCCGGACAAACCATTACTTTGTTTGTTTGTTTGTGCACTTGTTATAGCGCATATCGCTGCATTATAGCAACAGAGGTTGAGTGGTAACACGCGGATACAAAAAATCAGAAGGATGCAGGTTTTATGCCCGCTCAGCCTCAGCCTGCCACTCTCTAAGAGGTCATGGAAGAGTGAGCTGTAACACACAAATGGGCATTTTGCCATTAGGGTTGATAAGCTGCGAGCTGGTCGGTCGAAACTCCGACATACCGACTTAATATGTTGTTGCTTTGTAAGGCGCCCGGTGTTACTGCGCCGCATAAATAATTGTCGTAATTATTATTATTATTATAATTTTTATTATTGTTATTTAATTTTTAAAAAATTATTATTATTATTATTATTATTATTATTATTATTATTATTATTATTATTATTATTATTATTATGTAGTGTACACAATGTACACATATCATCGGCCATCTGGCGGAATTATTATTTCACGCGCTTTGTGAGAGTTGTTCAAACTAATTACTGCCGACTCTGCTATAATTTATGACCTCGTTAACCCTTCACTAGTTACTACGGTTAAGTCGGTCAAGGGTTAAACAGATGGAGTCACCTAATGATGTAATGCGAAGAAAACCGAGATTGCAAAGACAAAAGAAAAACTCGATTTTTTGCAGTTATGTAAAGGTCTATAATTATGAGAATTTATTTATTTCGTAATTAAGGATATACTGTCCTGTTGGTTGGAGGAATTCTTATTTGCCTTTAATTGCATCTCATTATGACTGTAACTATGTACGTCGTGAACATTAAAATATTAATGGCTAAATTCCTATTCAGCTGCTATTGAAAACAATTCATTCATACAAAAATTCATATACTCGCATGCATGGATGCCACACTTTCTCCTAATATACACATGCAAACACGCCAGCTTATTGTATGCCTATAGGGGAGGGTGCCCCAAGACGGGACGGTGCACAAGATGAGACGATCCAGTTTTCTCGCAGTCGTTTTGCGCGTTTATTTCTGTTTAGCTTTCAATGAATCGACGATTACCTTGTCTATGGATGTACGAGTTTCAGTCTCTATGCTAACCATATTCGACTTGCAGATAAGCATTTTTCGTTTTGTGCCTCTAAGCTTACGATTTTTCGATTTTAAAAAATCACACAAAGTCATCACTTTACGTAGACATTTCGAAACGTGCTTGGTGGCTAAACACAGTAAAATATGTCATCTAACGCATGTATTTTGAGATGGGCGATAATATGTCGTCGTTACATTAAAAATTGATGCGTACACACATCACGCATAGAGTGCACAAGATGAGACATGCTTTGTGTGCCCAAGACGGGACGCGTCCCGTCTTGGGCACACGTCATATTTCAATGGTAAACTGCGTAACAACTACACGTCCCGTCTTGGGCACACGTCGCATACCAGTTGCAGGCTGTAAAGCAACTTCTTAATAAGGACATACATAAATACATACATACATACATACATACATACATAAATACATACATACATACATACATACATACATACATACATACATACATACATACATACATACATACATACATACATATATACATGCATACATACATACATGCATACATACATGCACACACATACACATACATGCATGCATGTATGTATGTATGTATGTATGCATTGTATGTATGTATGTATACATACATGCATACAATACATACATACATACATACAATACATACATACGTACATAGCCTACATACATGCATGCATACATAGGACTACAAATATACATACATACATGTATGTATACATTGCATGTATGCATGCATGTAAGTATGCATGACATTGTATGTATGTACGTATGTATGTATGTATGTATGTATGTAAGCTTATGTATGTATGTATGTATGTATGTACGTATGTAAACTATGTATGTATATATGTATGTGTGTAAGTATGCATGCATCATCATTCTTGTTGAGTTGGTTAATTAAATAAATATGTTAAACATGGGAGAAGTTGATATAATTAATGTCCCATCATGGGCACTCCTGTGTCCCATCTTGGGCACCCCTGTGCCCAAGATGGGACGATTTGTAGGTCAACAAAAGTTCGCTGTCTTGTCTGAACCATACATTGTTTTCTTGCATGTGATATGCCAGATAGTGCTTGAAGGATTAGTCTAAAGGAAGGAAGAAGTTGCAAATATGTATTGTCAATAGCAAAGGTGATTTTGAGCAAATACTGTGAATCGTCCCGTCTTGGGGCACCCTCCCCTAGGTCTATGCATGTCTACTTGTATGACTGATTGTATCTGTGCATATAGCCAGTTAACGATTGGGATATAAATATAATATAAGCTTCATTGATCATCCGAATGGCTCACCACGTTTGTATAAGTCAACAGAAACACTATGTTCGCACTAATGTTTTATTTTTTTATCAATCAACTGAAAATAAATACGGCTTCATATCCAATCTGTTCCGCATGCGAGAGCAAAAACAGATCCTTTGAAGAAAGGTTGAGTGCATGGCGGGCCGCGCTGCTAACTCGGGGCTGACAATCGTAATCGTAAACTCGAAATTTCTGAAGCGCTACTAGAAAGCCAAGCGCGGGGCACCAGCTTATTCACTAGCGCTGACAAGAGAGCAGTATAATTAAACCTCATCGATCCGCATTTAATCATCAAAGCGTTATTGTGCCAATTCATCCATACAGCCGTCTCGGTACACAAGAAGCTAGTCTGTGAGAGAAGTTTACAACAAGTTCTATTGTTGTATTGACTGCATTTAAGTGCTTCATTCAGTTCCTTAATGTCATGCAAGTCTGAACTTATAGACCTGTACCGTTACACTTGCCTGACCACTCTCACTATTATAGACACGGTATACGCTTCGTTGACTTCTGCATGGTTCAGCGCCTCATAATGATCAACAGAACGCGTTCTGCGCCTGAATATATTTTAGGAAGTCAACTGGAACGAGGAGCATTCTATGTACAGCGTTTCCGGGTACCTTTCGACGATTATTTCACATTGGCCTTTGTAGTAACTTGGACGCATTATGCATTTTATGTCATGTAAGCTAACGTTTTGAATGGGATTTGAGTTAGACGAGAAAGATTCCATAAATTATAATATAATACATTCAATCATCGAGCTCGGGTCTCCACGGCTCTTCTCAACTCTTCTCGGCCGTCCTTCTCGTTCCGCTAAAACTCCGTTGTTATTGTAATCGTAATCGTGAATTTATATAGCGCCACTTCCAGACTCACTCCTCAGAGGCGCTCGCGACCTGACAGCACCAAACCGCAATAAATGCGAATGGTTTCCAAACGCTTGAAAAAATGGGGCAAAGAAAGAAAGAAAATTTCATTACGGAGTCTGCTGCAGGGAAAGTTGTTCTAGAAGGACGTATAGTGTATACCGACCATTGCAAAGTTCCTATGTAGCACTGCTGAATTGTGAGCCGTAAGGACAATTAGACTAAGACGAAATCACGAATTTCAGGAAAAAAATGAATGCTTACAGTCAGGATCGATCGACTTGACGCTTCGACTGCGTATACGTCAATTGTAATTGTAATTGAACATTTATATAGCGCTGCTCACAGATCCAGTAGCGAATACTTCTCCACCAACTTGCTCTTCGACGTCCACTGTCTCTTATAGCTTCCGTTCTATCTCGGAATTCGAAATTCGTCTAGTGATAAAGTTTTAAAATTGAAAACCATGTGAACCAGACCCACTGCCCCCTTTGTTATCAGTGACATATTAGACGACGTCGCTGCTCCCTCTAATATTCCATTTAGTCTATAAATGTTCTAATGCAATAAAATAGTGCATTCCACGTACCTTACGCTGCAGCATGCGACTTTCTATGCAAAGAAAACTATCAGGAGGGCGCCAAACAAATTATTTCACTGATTATAGAGTATCGTGGTCTGAAGCAAAATATATACAATGAACAATCAACAATAATTATGTTGTCGTGTGTTTGGTGTTCAAGAATATCATTATAAACATCAAAGTTTGAGTCGTGTGCTCTGCGGAGAAAACTTTATTTAATTTAAAAATAGACCGAATTAAGCAAATCAATTTTAAGTCAAGACAGTTCCGAGTTCATAGCAATAATTCAGAAAAATAACATCTCCGTGACTAGGCCTACCTTTTTGCAACAACCACTTTTCTGAGCATTAAATTAAACTTCGATTAAAATATCCGTGAAAACAAAACCTTGATATAATAGTTTTCAACGATCTAAAGAGCCTCAAACGAACAACTGTTCTTATCGGAAAGGATAAGATACCATAACGTTCAAGATTCAAGACAGCCTAAGTTACCAAGATATATGCAAGGTTTCGTTATAACAGATGTTCACAAAGTCGTTCGATTTCGCATGGGTTGATAGAATTTCCCTATTGTAGGCTGTGCATTTTTTTAATTTAAAAGCATGCTAACACACTCGATATGCGCATTTCATTTTCCAATATATTCATGTAATAAGTTGTAATAAGTCGCGGTATGTCAAATCATTGAAATCAATCTTCTTGAATAAACGAAATATTGACGATACAATTATTTCGTATGCCCGGCTCGAATACGAAAATAATTTTCATGGAATGGATGTTCTAATTGTTCTTGTTGCTTTCAAGCTCAAGTTCATGCAAAATTAAATTGTTTAACAACTGTAAAGATAAATATAATTATGGGCAACAACTTGGCAGAGGATCGAAATGGCAACTGAGTATCGGATAAAGCGTCGAATCAATAGGCCTACCGGAAGAAAGTGGCATGTGTGCAAGAAAGCATGATCGTGTCTTAGGCCATCGTGTGATGTCCTTTATATTCGGTAGATGTCTACAAGAACTAGCGCACCACAAATACCCCTAGCGATTAAAGTCTGCATAGTTTCACTCCTAAGCTCAGCTCAGCACTTGACTTTGTTTTTCATTCTCTATTAATTGTTAATATTACATCTCTGTCTCACTCTTCCATCCCTCTCCCACTCTCTCTCGCTCCCTCTTTCTTTTCCCTCTCATTCACCCTGCTCATCTATCTGTCTGTCTGTCTGTCTGTCTGTCACTCACTCTCTCTCTCTCTCTCTCTCTCTGAGAGAGAGAGAGAGAAAGAGAGAGAGAGAGAAAGAGAAAGAATTGGAATGGAGGAAGGGAGGAGCGAGGCAGGGAGGTAGGGAGGAAGGAAGGAAGGGAGAAACAAACAGACACAGAGAGAGAGGGTGCGAGCTTTAAACGAGAAGCAAATTAAATAGCAGCAGTTGAACCATAAGGAACCATAAGGTTCGCATAGCAACCAAACAAGCCGCAGCTTCATCAACAACAACAAAGCTGTCTATCTCTGCTGGTCAAGACAGCATAACAATGCTTTCGTGGTTCTGTTCGCATAGAAAGATCACTGAGACTGTCATTGTAGCGACACCAACTGCTGCTACTGCTGCTGCTGCTGAAATTAGAAAACGTTGTAGATGTTCAACTCGCACGGACCTACACACACACATACACACACACACGAAAAATATCACCAATCGGAATATTATCCCTAACACAACAGCAGCTGTAACAGTCGTAAGACTATGATGACTTAAGTCAAGCGTACACTTTGACACATAATAATCTCTTGATGAAAGTGCAGCTCGAAGAGTTCTCATGCATGCCACTTCACCAACAGCATCTCAGCCACTCAGTAGGCCTAACTCCTTCTTGCGAACGAACATGCAGAGAGACTGAGGTAGACTAAGTTCTCTTCACTGATTATTAGGCGATTACTCGTCCACCAGCATACATGTTGTACATACAGTCAATTGTCCAACACATCAGCAGAAACCATCTCGACTTTCCAACCGAACGAATACACATTATGCAACCGGATTGAACGCCGCTGTGACGTCACATGACGGGACAACAGTCGTTTGCTCACTCATGATGACGTCACACAACAGTCCTTTCCTCATCACGACGTCACACCACGATAACACAGTTGTTGAATTCCTACTGATGACGTCACATTACTCGACAACAGCTCGCGCTGCCTTTCTTCGCGAGGAATGGCGGGAGAATGACGTCAGGCGGAGGGATATCGATGTCACCGGTGAGATAGAGGCGCAGCACGAACAGCCAGAACTCCTTCTGCTCGCCGCGGTTCCACGTGTACGTTATCTCGTGGTTGCCGTACTGGTTCCCCGAAAACATTCGAACCGGAACCGTTTCGGCCGATATGACGCGAAGATCTGAAAACATCGAACAGATGCAATCATGGAGAAAATGAACAGATTGAAACAATAATGTTTTATTATAGCCTATAAGCAGGACTTTATGCATTTGTTGTGTTGTATGCATGGTCCCTTTTAATAGTTAAGCTGTAGTCAAGGCTTATGATCCATGATGTGCCATGAGGTCCCGTATGCACTCTTTGGTGTTGGGGGAGTTTCTCACTTCCAATCGGTCAGTGGGTCCCTGGACATGAAAAATCACCGAGGTGCTTGTCCGCCATGACGGCACGAACGACGTAATTGACAAATCCAATATGGCCGCCGTCGGCCATATTGGAAAATTCATCTTCTTCATTTCTTACAGTATATGCACTTGCAATACCTCTAATGGTACTGATTCAGGTATGCAGAATTCATTTATAATATTGTTTTTGTCATCAGAGGTCATCTTGAGGTCATAATGTCATGTTCAAGGTCATTTTTTCATCTTTTTCATTTGTTGCAGCTTATGCACGCGTAATACCTCTAATGGTACTAATTCAGGTATGTAGAATTCATTTCTGATATTGATTTTGTCATCAGAGGTCATCTTAAGGTTCTAGAGGTCAAGGTCACCGAGTTTCATCGTTTTCAATTATTACAGCAAATGCATGTGTAATACCTCTACAGTTACTGATTCAGATATGTAGAATTCATTTCTGATATTGTTTTTATCATCCGGGGTCATCTGAAGGTTATAAGGTCATGGCCAAGGTTATTTTTTGCATCAATGATTTCGATTATAACTTGAATGAATGCAGAAGTATAAATAGCTGTTATAGCTTTAATTGAACAAACGTAGCTAATTATGACATGCTGGAAGTCAATGCTGCTTTAATATGTCATTTTTCAGTGCATCAAAAAGGTTGTCTTCAAAATATAACCACAAATTTTTGTTTTGGATGTGTGCAAGCAAGTTTGTGTCCTTCCTTTTTTGCAGGAAGAGTTTTTTCCACTTCCTATGACAAAATATGGCGCAGATATTTGCAGCAGCGTGGCAACCACAGCGTCGAGTGTCACACCTGTTGAACTGTTGCATATTGTGGGCAGACTTCGTGACAAAGGATGCAGACATTTTGATGGAAGCAGTGCACCGAAGTGCTCCTTACATCTGCGATTTAATATGGCTCTATTTTTGCTTCGTGTTCATTGTGTGTTGCAAGTAGCTGGCATGGCCACCCTGTCCACCAGGAAGGCTCCTCTTTGTATGTGACCTTTGATCTCCAGTGATTGAAGGATGTAGAGCATCAATTCCGACAGTGGATGTGATATATAGGGTGTCTCGATAGGTCGTGAACGATTTTGAATGCAGATAAATATATGTTATACACAATATAATGTAGAAAGTTTTATACTGGCGGATAGGTTATTCAAATGAAAATGTTAATATAAAAAAATTAGATCACTAGCTCACTTAATAAAATTGTAGCGCCAATATCCGTGACGTCATCAAATTCGTGCCAAATAAACGTCAAATTAAGCCGCAAACAATATTGTACGACCATCATTGTTAATCCACACATAATTAATTAATATAAATTAGCATTTGGTATCTAATAATGTTTCCTTTACTCTTTATTACAGCCTGAAGTCGATTAGTCATCGAGCAAATAGATTTATCAGAGTTGTCAGAGGTAGGCCTATTGATGTCCATGCCTTACAAAGCCGACATTTTAAGGTCGTTTGGTGTTCGGTATCGGCATAAACAGTTTCCACCATAATACTCCAAACATTTTCCATGGGTGACAAATCCGGCGAATTAGGCGGCCAGTCCCTCGGTGAGATGATATTCTTGTTCAACCATTCGACTGAGGTCTTTGATGTGTGTGCACGTAAACGTCTTGTTGAAATAATCCTTCGCCGTTATTACGAAACATTTTTGTGGTTGTGAACTGAGCGCATAGGCTACTGCACTTCGCTGGAATGCGGGTTTGACCTCTTTCTCCTGTATCTCATTGATGTAATAAGTCGAAGTGACTGAAGTTTTATTTGGAACGATATGAAGTTTTGTTAATCCAACTGCTTATGCCGAACCCGAACCCCAGACACTGAACACCGTAAAACGTCGGCTTCGTAAGGCATGGACATCAATAGGCCTACCTCTGACAACTCTGAAAAATCTATTTGCTCGATGACTAATCGTCTTGAGGCTGTAATAAAGAGTAAAGGAAACATTATTAGATACCAAATGCTAATTTATATTAATTAATTATGTGTGGATTAACAATGATGGTCGTACAATATTGTTTGCGGCTTATATTGACGTTTACTTGGCACGAATTTGATGACGTCACGGATATTGGCGCTACAAATTTATTAAGTGAGCTAGTGATCTAAATTTTTTATATTAACATTTTCATTTGAATAACCTATCTGCCAGTATAAAACTGTCCACATTATATTGTGTATAACATATATTTGTCTGCATTCAAAATCGTTCACGACCTATCGAGACACCCTATAGTTGTCTAATAAACAGATCGACTCTTTCTGAACAACGACAACAGTGACAGTAGCGGCGGGAGTGGCATTCATCATGATGGTTTCTCTTCAGGGTCAGTCCTCCAATCATCGCATGGGTCCCCGATGTTCCGTGAAAAATTTCGAGTGGCTGGACCACACCCAAACGTACAGTCAAGAGCGGTCCCTCAACCATGTCCATCTCAATGGGTAGACTTCCATCCATCGCAGGAGACCTCGAAGCCTAGCGGTTCATCATTTGTTGGACCAGATCCGAGTACCATGCAGAGAGCCTCAAGAGCCTTCAGCATAGAACCCTCATCGCTGAGGGTCAGTGCGATGGAATTACCTCGGAGACAAACCATAACGACGCCCCCCCCCTTGCTGGGCAGAACCGAACGAAGACGACGACGACGTTGCACCATTTGACCTTTCGACCTTGAACGCAGACGATTATCTCCGAAGAACCCTCGACGATCAGACCTTTCTAAGGTCTGGAAACTCATCAAATCCAAGCACAGGTCGATCCCCATTAAGTGGAGGCTTCCTCTCGACGACCAGAATCGGACGTTGGACGTGGATCGGTGGAGCGACCAGCAACACTGCAGTTGCCGTTGTTCGTGAATCTGGAAAACTTGAGACTGGAATCGATCCAACGAGGTCTGCAATCTTCGAGGCATGGCCAATGGCCATGGCAGAGCAGCAGAAAAGAAAAACGACGGAACGAAATTGTCGGATCCAGCCGGGTGGCAAACAACGACGATGACGAAAAAGAACTAGGATACTGAGTCAGATGTCGAGCCAGCTCCTCGAAGGCAGAAGAAGGCCATCGACGAGCTGCGGGCACATCTCGAGCGGCGGCAGGAAAGCAGACCAACCACCACCAGTAGTGGCACAGCCTACGCCAGCCTCAGCAGGCACCTCGAGGACATTGAGGCGATTGGAAACCGTTACGAGGCAGTGCACGGAACAACGTTTGGCCAGCTTGAGGAAGTGAAAGCAACTAGATCGAAGACCTCTTTTTGTTCGATAACGGAGACAGACGTTCAAGGACAAGGCCGGTCCGACTTCCGGCATGAGAAGGAGACCCCGGAAGTAACCGACCAGCAGAAGCAACGATGTCTTTCTGGACTGACCGTCGGCGGACTTCAACAAAAGCAAAACGATCAACGGCTGAAAGAAACGAAGTTGTTCTGACTACAGGACGCAACTCGTAGAAACAGAGAACCAATCAGAGATGGCGGTGCAGTAACAATGGAAACGAACAACAGCACCTCGTGGAAGTGTCACTCATCATCAGGAGTGGCCTTCGAAAGAAGAATACATCCGGTTGACTCTTCACACATGTCAGCAGACCACTCGATGCGATTTGCTCAGACCATCGATTTCCAGCCACAAGATCGGATTCCGTCTGACCTTCGTCCCTCAAGACTTCCGAACTTCAGTGCATCGAATCCTGCAAGTTGGACCACTTCGTTCACCAGTGCGACGGTGGAACCCGAACCGGACTCGCCCTCTTCCCATTCACTGCCTGACCTTTACAGAAGATCAAACTATGCTGTTTCTACCCATTCGTTGATATTGCGACGCCCTACCTCCACCGACACTGGCTTCTCATCCTCAGAGTATCGACTGACGAAGAATCATTCGGCTGCCGTAGTGATGCACTGAAAAATGACATATTAAAGCAGCATTGACTTCTAACCTGTCATAATTAGCTACGTTTGCTCAATTAAAGCTATAACAGCTGTTTATACTTCTGCATTCATTCAAATTATAATCGACATCATTGATGCAACAAATGACCTTGGCCATGACCTTATAACCTTCAGATGACCCCGGATGATAAAAACAATATCAGAAATGAATTCTACATACCTGAATCAGTAACTGTAGAGGTATTACACATGCATTTGCTGTATTAAATGAAAACTATGAAACTCGGTGACCTTGACCTTGACCTCTAGAACCTTAAGATGACCTCTGATGACAAAATCAATATCAGAAATGAATTCTACATACCTGAATTAGTACCATTAGAGGTATTACGCGTGCATAAGCTGCAACAAATGAAAAAGATAAAAAAATGACCTTGAACATGACATTATGACCTCAAGATGACCTCTGATGACAAAAACAATATTATAAATGAATTCTGCATACCTGAATCAGTACCATTAGAGGTATTGCAAGTGCATATACTGTAAGAAATGAAGAAGATGAATTTTCCAATATGGCCGACGGCGGCCATATTGGATTTGTCAATTACGTCGTTCGTGCCGTCATGGCGGACAAGCACCTCGGTGATTTTTCATGTCCAGGGACCCACTGACCGATTGGAAGTGAGAAACTCCCCCAACACCAAAGTGCATACGGGACCTCATGGCACATCAAGGACTATTAAGAGCTTTTGAAATATATAAATATAATATATACAATTACACAATACACAGTATACACAAATTACACATATTATAATAGTTATAAATTATGTGTCTATTTATGCACCTGTTTGTGTGTGCGCATGCGCATGTAGCCTAATTGCATGCACATGTGCTATACGTGTACGACCGCCACTATAATAGGAACCGCATATTTGGCATGCACGTTACGTTTATAAATTTGCATATTCCTAATTAAATTCATGATAGTGGAATTGTGTGGTCGTCGAAGACTTCGCTGTCTGCTTAATGGAGTCTCTCATTAGTTCCTCTGCAATGTGTTCAGTCTGGGTCTATAATTATCATCTATATCCAGAGTTACATTCCTCTTACCCTCCCACCATTCGTTCCATCCTCTCTCGCCTTATATTTCTCTTCCTCTGCTGCCAACCATTCATTTTACCTTCTCGTCATATATTTCTCTGCTCCTCCCACCGTCTATATTCCTCGTATCCTTCCGCCACTTATTCCTCTGCGTTTACCTTTCCGTCACCCATTTATTTGTATATGCCCGTCGCGTCACCCATTCCTCCGTGTTCCGATGTAAGACGTCAACTATAAACTATAAACTATAGTATAAACTGTCTTCGTTGTCAACACATGCATAAAATAAACAGCGTAGTAGGCCTAACATTCCAATGAAAATTACACAGTACCGGTATCCGAATTATTGTAGAAAAATAACTGGGTGCGGCAGGCCTGGAGTCAGTCAAGGTTCCACGTGTAGGCTAGTTGGGGTGTCGTGTCGTATGAGAGACTATTTATAGGGATTGTACCATCCCAACCCCTGCAATTCTCACTCTGTACTGCAGCCCTCCAACTGAAGTTAAAGTTTATTAAGAAGTTTGTTTTTAAAACTAACTATACTGAGATTTATCGTTTGATGGTTGGCTCTGTATACTTTTATACATACAAGAGCTGTTTGTATCGATATCAATTCAGTATATAAGGTTGCTCCGTTCTAGCGTTGGGTGAAGCACTCTTTCCTTTCCTAATGGCATCTAGCAGGGGGTCAGTGGATATGACAAAGTCCTTTTAATACGGAGGGAGTATAGCATTGCACTGCGGGACTTCCATTTACCTGCCGCTGTTTAAGTACAACAAAATGTATAGCGATCTATTCTCTGCAACACGCATACATAGACTACATGACTAGATGCATTAAATGCTATATATTATGGCATCCGTTTTACATAAATCTTTGTATTATATGCTTGTGTTTGCGTGGTTGTGTTAGTGTGGTTGTGTTTGTGTGGTTGTGTTTGTGTGGTTGTGTTTGTGTGGTTGTGTTTGTGTGGTTGTGTTTGTGTGGTTGTGTTTGTGTGCTTGTGTTTGTGTGCTTGTGTTTGCGTGGTTGTGTTTGCGTGGTTGTGTTTATGTGGTTGTGTTTGTGTGGTTGTGTTTGTGTGCTTGTGTTTGTGTGGTTGTGTTTGTGTGCTTGTGTTTGCGTGGTTGTGTTTGCGTGGTTGTGTTTATGTGGTTGTGTTTGTGTGGTTGTGTTTGTGTGCTTGTGTTTGTGTGGTTGTGTTTGCGTGGTTGTGTTTGTGTGGTTGTGTTTGTGTGCTTGTGTTTATGTGGTTGTGTTTGTGTGGTTGTGTTTGTGTGCTTGTGTTTGTGTGGTTGTGTTTGCGTGGTTGTGTTTGCGTGGTTGTGTTTGTGTGGTTGTGTTTGTGTGGTTGTGTTTGCGTGGTTGTGTTTGTGTGGTTGTGTTTGTGTGGTTGTGTTTGTGTGCTTGTGTTTGTGTGCTTGTGTTTGTGTGGTTGTGTTTGCGTGGTTGTGTTAGTGTGGGGCATTTATGAGCGTGCCATGTTACACATATAAATTCACATAAAAGTGATTAGATCAGCGTGAAAGAGGAAATCTTTAAATATTATATACTTATTTATATGATAAATGAAAGCATTTAATCAGATAGTCTATTTACAATGCCATAATCATCATGAGTACTGATTTCATATCACTGGCAGTTAACTGAAAGAAGACACACACTACACAATTGCATGCCACAAAAGATAGAGGGCCCCACCAGATCGGCATCGATGTCTAATACCAGGATATCGATCAGTATAGGAACGGAAATCGTGTCTCTCTCTCTCTCTCTTTGAAAGAATCAGACAAACAACGGACTATGGATTGCATATTCCAGATGGCTGGATCACCCGGGTGTGACTAATACTCGTATTACACTGGCCAAGCTAAACAAGGCAGCTCAGTGCTTGGCAATAAACTGCTCTATAACAGCTAGTGAGGAAGGACAACTGCATCTGTAAACCCGACGCGGAGTTGGCGACGGATTAGCGCCGCGGTGTAATTTGAAGGACTGTGATTTCGTGACTGGAAATCTAGGAAGGAAACGGAAGACAAAGGCGAACAACAACACGACAGCAACAGAGATTTTATAGAGTCGTATATATATATATATGTATATATACATATATGTGGATGGAAAAAGGGCCCGAGGAAGGCCGAGAAGAAGATGGATGGATGACGTGGAGGAGTGGACGGGGATGGCGATGGTGGACTGCGTGAGGACCGCGAGGAACATAGAGCAATGGAGGAGGATGACGTCGTCGACTCTCGTCGACTCTGATCCCCGATCCGCAGCAATGAGGATGGGCACGACGACGACGACGATATATATATATATATATATATATATATATATATATATATATATATATATGTATACTGTATATACAGTCTACATGGAAAAGAACAGAGGATTAGATCTAAATACACGGCAATGCGTAAGCGTCGTACAATAATTTGTGCACTGTACATGATTGTATATACGACGAACATCGGCTATATATACATGTACAGGGTGGGCCAAAAAAAAAGACCCCCCCCTAAGATATTTGCCAATATCTTGACCAAAAGTATGAATTTTGAGATGAAATTTTACTGTCTTAAAGACAATTCATATTTACACATGATGGCCAGATTTCGTAAAAATATTTCAAACAGAACTAAAGTTACGCCACTTTTAGTGAGGTCACCCACCGTTTTTTGACGATTCAAAAACGCGAAACATCAAAAAGTAATAAAAATTCAATCTAATTATTCTGGCCAATATCTTGGCCAAAAGTAAGAATATCAAAATGAAATTTTACAGGCTTAAAGACAATTCATATCTGCACATGATGGTCAGATTTCATCAAAATAGTTCTAAAACAACAAAAGTTATACCACTTTTAGTGAGGCCACCCCCAATTTTTTTGACAATTCAAAGACGTAACGCAGCAAAAACACAATTTTATTAAGTCTCATCTCAAATAATTATTATCAAAAAGCCTTGATATTAACAGGTGATCATTATTACTACTATTTAAAAACGAAACAAGGTACCAGCGTAGCTGCACGTCACTTAGAAGTCACTTAGCAAGACGACATTCAAATTGGTAAATAACGAATCTGTCAGATTAATCAGGGGTCCATCAAGAACTTTGCAAAGAGACTCAAAAGAAGTTTTGACACTGGTGATGGGCACATCGAACACAAGTTGTGAAGCACTACCAAGTTCATTTTACAACAGTTATTTGAGAAGAGACTTAATAAAATAGTGTTTTTGCTACTTTTTGTTGCGTTTCGTTTTTGAATCGTCAAAAATGGTGGGTGGTCTCGCTAAAAGTGATATAACTTGTGTTGTGTTTGAAATATTTTGATGAAATCCGGCCATAATATGTAAATATGAATTGCCTTTAAGCGTGTGAAATTTCATTTCAAAATTCTTACTTTTGGTCAAGATATGGACGAAAAACCTAATTTTTTTGCGTTTCGTTTTTGAAACGTCAAAAAACCGGGGGTGGCCTCACTAAAACTGCTATAACTTTTGTTTTGTTTGATATATTTAGATGAAATCTGGCCATCATGTGTAAATATGAATTGCCTTTAAGACTGCAAAATTTCATTTCAAAATTCTTACTTCTGGCCAAAATATTGGCAAAAAACCTAGGGGGGTCTTTTTTTTTTGCCCACCCTGTACATGTACATTATAAACGTCATCTCTGCATAATATCAAAGCAAGTGAACATCGATGCCAGCTACATGTCAACTGCTGACAGGAATACATTGGTTGGTTCAACCTCTAGGCCTATACGTACATGTATGCGTGTATGTCTTGTATATATTATGTAACCTTATTTTCCTGTGTTCTTGCATCTCGATAATCTCAAGCTGACCTGACACGGTGCTGCATAGGTGTGTGCGTTTGGGTGGGTGCGTGTGTATGTGCGTACGTGTGTGTTTGCGTGTTTGTGTGTGTGTGTGTTTAGGTGGTTAACATGTGTTATTGCGTGTCTATGCATTTGTTTTATGGGTATGTTGGTCTGTATGCGTGAGTGACTCATGAGTGATGTGGAGTGTAAAACGCATTAAGATCGAGATAATAAACAATAAACTGACCTGGGTTGGTTTTGTTGAGCCACGCCATCGCTCTCTTCATCGTTTCGCAGAATCTTTCGAACAGCGGAATTCCTATGATGCCACCGGAGCTTATCATGACGGGTTCGAAGGTGACGTAGTTGGGCAGCAGAACGGGTTGCGGAGGCTGAAGAGGGATGCGGTCGTCGAATGGTCGAACGAAACAGATGCGAAGGATGCGAAGGTACTTTGTTGTGTATCTGCCAGATTCAACGAAGAACGAACGCTGCGTGTCCATCTCCTCAGCCTCTGCAGCACAGGTATATACAGGGTCATGACATAGTGACAAGTAAACAGGGTCATGATGGTAGGCAGGATCAAGACATGCGTGACAGGTAGACAAGATCATGATACATGTATAGTGACAGCTAAGCGGGGTCATGATATATAGTGACAGCTCAGCAGGGTCATAATATATAGTGACAGGTAGACAGGGTCATGACATAGTGACAGGTAGACAGGGTCATGACATAGTGACATAGTGACAGGTAGACAGAGTCATGGCATACACGACAGGTAGACAAGCTCATGCTTATAGTGACAGGTGATAAGGTCACGAGGTACAAACTGAGCTAGTCAATCTTCTTCTCTGTTTTGGGTGCAGATTGTTTTTGTGTTGGGTAGGAAACGATAATTATACAGATGAATCTTCCTAGAATCTGCACTGTAAAAATTCTGATGAGTTCATTAGTTAATAAATAATGTTAGCTAATTCAGCTATAGTGAGCAGTTGAGTACACTGACCATATGCATTGTCGGTGGGGACATCAGACGGCGAGGGAGAGGTGAAGGTGTTTAGAATAAAAATGGTGAGGGGATCACGTTTCACTATAATTATGACTTCATGATTAACTTTATTACTGACTCTATGACTTATATGCCTACTTCATAAGAGCATGCCTTCATAACTAACTGTCTGGCTGGCTAATTAGTTGGCCAATTTCAGCGGTGACTCTCTGCGTCATTTCATTGATGCTTAACTGACTAATTGATTGATTCATTGACAGATGTATTAACTGATTGGTTGTTTATTTGATTGATTGATTGATTGATTGATTGATTGATTGACAGACTGACTCAATTCAGTTGACATATGAAGCATTTGCAGATACACTGGAGCAACGTTTGACTGGCTAATTTATATGAACTGACAGGTTAGGCTGGCTGATTGACTGATTTACTGACTGACTGATTGATTGACTGACCGTTATCGTGTTTAAGTTTATAATCTATGGACTGAATGTTGGTGAGTCGAATGTGTTGTTGGTGTCGAATCCACGTCGCTGCTTTCGTGAAGACTTCCTCAAAGCACTCGAACGAAGGAACGGCGAACTGTGACCCGGGATCAATGTTGCTCGGAACGAAATCAGCGCAACCTATAGGTCACATAAGGTCAAGGTCACATAAGGTCAAGGTCAAATGAAGATAACAAGTAAAGGAATGACGATATCAAGTAAAGGAATAAAGATAACAAGTAGAGGAATGAAGATAACAAGTAAAGGAATGACGATATCAAGTAAAGGAATGAAGATAACAAGTAGAGGAATGAAGATAACAAGTAAAGGAATGACGATATCAAGTAAAGGAATGAAGATAACAAGTAGAGGAATGAAGATAACAAGTAAAGGAATGACGATATCAAGTAAAGGAATGAAGATAACAAGTAGAGGAATGAAGATAACAAGTAAAGGAATGACGATATCAAGTAAAGGAATGAAGATAACAAGTAGAGGAATGAAGATAACAAGTAAAGGAATGACGATATCAAGTAAAGGAATGAAGATAACAAGTAGAGGAATGAAGATAACAAGTAAAGGAATGACGATATCAAGTAAAGGAATGAAGATAACAAGTAGAGGAATGAAGATAACAAGTAAAGGAATGACGATATCAAGTAAAGGAATGAAGATAACAAGTAGAGGAATGAAGATAACAAGTAAAGGAATGACGATATCAAGTAAAGGAATGAAGATAACAAGTAGAGGAATGAAGATAACAAGTAAAGGAATGACGATATCAAGTAAAGGAATGAAGATAACAAGTAGAGGAATGAAGATAACAAGTAAAGGAATGACGATATCAAGTAAAGGAATGAAGATAACAAGTAGAGGAATGAAGATAACAAGTAAAGGAATGACGATATCAAGTAAAGAAATGAAGATAACAAGTAGAGGAATGAAGATAACAAGTAAAGGAATGACGATATCAAGTAAAGGAATGAAGATAACAAGTAGAGGAATGAAGATAACAAGTAAAGGAATGACGATATCAAGTAAAGGAATGAAGATAACAAGTAGAGGAATGAAGATAACAAGTAAAGGAATGACGATATCAAGTAAAGGAATGAAGATAACAAGTAGAGGAATGAAGATAACAAGTAAAGGAATGACGATATCAAGAAAAGGAATGAAGATAACAAGTAGAGGAATGAAGATAACAAGTAAAGGAATGACGATATCAAGTAAAGGAATGAAGATAACAAGTAGAGGAATGAAGATAACAAGTAAAGGAATGACGATATCAAGTAAAGGAATGAAGATAACAAGTAGAGGAATGAAGATAACAAGTAAAGGAATGACGATATCAAGTAAAGGAATGAAGATAACAAGTAGAGGAATGAAGATAACAAGTAAAGGAATGACGATATCAAGTAAAGGAATGAAGATAACAAGTAGAGGAATGAAGATAACAAGTAAAGGAATGACGATATCAAGTAAAGGAATGAAGA
>OX243819.1:28039651-28159651 GCA_945859605.1 Lumbricus rubellus | reverse complement strand
CCTAGGCCTATCTGAGAATAATGATTATTATCATTATTGTCGTGATGGCTGTCATAATAATTGCACTTAATATTCATTACAACTGAAATGGACTTTGTTGTCAGCTAGATATAGAGCTGATTTAGAGAGCAGATCGACATAGACTACTTTGATTAGTCGTAAACATCTAATTAGAACCGTTTATATGATTTCGTATACCACCTCATCTCCCTCTCTCCTTTCCTCCCTCCCTTCATCCTTTCCTCCCACCCTTCATCTCTCCCTCGCTCTCTCTGTCTATTTGTCTCTGTCTATCTCTGTCTTGTCTGTCTGTCCGTCTATCTGTCTGTCTGTCTCTCACTGGCTCTGCTTGCGTGGCTGATTCTATCTTATTTAACCCACTCTCCAGTCCGCTTTAAAGCTCCATTAATTTCGGATATATCTTGAATCGCTCATGAACTCTCTATCCCCTTTTCCATGCCTCTATCTCTTTCTCTCTCTCTCTCTCTCTCTCTCTCTCTCTCTCTCTCTCTCTCTGTCTATTTCCTCTTCCCGTAGCATTCCGTCCGTGTCCTGCACCCCGTGACCCTCAGTATAATTTCAACTTACTAACTGATTGGATGCCGCAGTATATCTTCCAATTCCGCTCGAGACATGTGGATAAGCCATGTGGCTTATCCGTGTGGCTTTAGCCACGTGGCTAAATCGAGTGCTTCTCTACTGACAGTCGTGCAAGCCATCTCAACCGATTGTCTGTCAGATCTTGTCTTTAGTCCATCTTGGGCTTTCAATCACCCCCCCCCCCCCCCGATGCCCCAATGCCCCTACCCCAGGGAGAGGGAAAGGTTGGGGACAGTCCTTGCTCTTCCTTCTCATCTCTAATTCAGCTGATGCAGCTGTGGCAGTGCAGGACAAATAAATGAAGAGATTGTTCCTCGAACGTCTTTTGATTATTGTTATTATTATTATTATGATCGCCATCTCCGAGTGCGACCTCACTGCCAACGCTCGGGGTCAGCCACCTTCTCTCTGACTGACCCCTAAAGACTCATACATGTAAGTCTAGTGCAGCCAGACAATGATATGCTATGTGTAGATTGTCTTCGGTTCATTGTGTATTGCAGACAGACACTTTCGACCGATTGCAACAAGACCGAGTTAATTATTGTCTGGCTGTTTCCTATATAGAATCTGGCTTTTCTTCATTGATAAGCATCTCAATGTCCTTGAGACTCTCTGCTATCATCCGAAATTCGATTGCTTTGCTGAAAGATTTGCAACTATTGCTTTCGCATGAGTTACTGCACACAGTATCTAAGACGGGCTGCAATATGGCTGCAATTGATGCTGTGCTGCTATTGCCTATAGAAGTGCCTCAAGTGCTGTGTAGTGTGTGGCTTGATGTTATTATTATGTGCAACTGGCGACTGAACTATACACGATGAAATGCAAAAGAAAAGCAGGCGTCATGAAATGTAATGCCATGGATGTTATGAAGGAAAAGAATTATTAGTGAACTAACGAATGAATGCATTAAATGAAAAAGCAAATTAGATGAGGAACAAGTGATAGAATTATCGCATGATAGAATGATAGAATGGTAGAATGATAGAGTGATAGAATGATAAAATGATAAAATGCTAGAATGACAGAATGATAGAATGGTAGAATGATCGAATGGTCGAATGATAGAATGATAGAATGATAGAATGATGGAATGACAGAATGGTAGAATGGTAGAATGATAGAATGGTAGAATGCTAGAATAGTAGAATAGTAGAATAATCGAACGATAGAATGATAAAATGCTAGAATGACAGAATGTTAGAATGATAGAATGATAGAAAGATAGAATGATAGAATGATAAAACGATAGAACGATAGAATGACAGAATGATAGAATGATAGAACGATAGAATGATAGAATGGTATAATGATAGAGTGATAGAATGGACGAATGATAGAATGAACTAATGATAGAATGATAGAATGACCAATAGAGAACGGTTGAAAGGACATCCTGTGTTAAATGGCTTCACTCATCCTGTGTTAAATGGCTTTACTCATCCAGTGGCTAAATGGGCTCACTCATCCAGTGGCTAAATGGCTTCACTCATCCAGTGGCTAAATGGCTTCATCCATCCAGTGGCTAAATGGCTTCACCCATCCAGTGGCTAATCGGTGACTGGACCTGAATTCAGAGAATGAGTCGTTTGTAAAGACGGTCAGGTTCGAAGCAGTCAGACTGTAACGCGAATATATAGAAGCTCAATATTCATTGACCGCCGGAATTATTTGGAGCGTATACGGAGAAGAGACAGATATGGACTGACAGAGAAAGAGACAGGCAGATGGACGGGAAGAGAATGGCATACAGACAGACACACGAGTGGACAGACAGGTGCACAGACAGATGCACAAACAGGTGAACGGACAAACAAACAGAGAGGGAGAGACAGTTTTAATAATAACACGATAAACGAAACATTGAAGGCGTTATTGCATGATGGTGAATATAGAATTCACTTAATTGACAATGGTGATAATGAAGATAAATTACGATGAAGATAATTTACGATGAAGATAATTTACGATGAAGATAAATTACGATGAAGATAATTTACGATAAAGATAATTTATGAAGAAGATAATTTACGATGAAGATTATAATTTACGATGAAGATAATTTACGATGAAGATAATTTACGATAAATTAGGCCAATTTGAATTGAAGGCGATTTACGATAAAACAAATTCGAAGATATACAAACTTTGAAGATTCTGAAGAAAATGTTGCTGAAGCCGATACCACATTATGGTATAATGTTTTTACTGGAAAATTAATGGCATATAATGTACAATTATACATGTAAATCATTGATCAGCATTGATTATGCACATTATAGCCTTCAGATTAGACAGTAAATGCGCTTTTAGTTGTGGCTATAGTGGCGGTGGTAATGGTGGTGGTGTTAGTGGCGGTGGCAACGGTGGTGGTGGTAGTAGTAATGGTGGTGGTGATAATGGTGGTGGTGTTAGTGGTGGTGGTGATGGTGTTAGTGGTGGTGGTAATGGGTGGTGGTGTTAGTGGTGGTGGTGGTAGTGGTGGTAGTGGCAAGGGTGGTGATGCTAGTGGTGGCGGTGGTGGTGGTGTTAGTCGTGGTGGTGGTGGTGGTAAGGGTGGTGGTGGTTCTGTTGGTTATACCTGGAAGCGGATGTTGACGTAGGTGGTTGTTGAATTTGCGAACAGTGTCTCCGAAGCCCTCGAAAATTCCGAAGCTGTTTCTGGCTGGTACGACATTGACATAACCGATCTGCTGTGGCTCGAGAGACTCGTGAGGTTCCTTTGGAACAACCCACAACCTGATCGTACAAACGAAGTCACATCATCAACAACAAATACAACTAAATACAACTAAAGCAACAACCACTCTCATTGAACAACAACAGCAACAATGATAACAACTTCATCAGAATGTATTCTTTCTCATCATCATCACCGTCATCCTCATTTTGTCATCATCGTCATCATCATCACATCATCATTATCATCTCATCGTCATCATCATCATCCTCAATCCTCATTTTATCATCATCATCATCATCATCATCATCGTCATCATCATCGTAATCGGCATAGTCATCGTCATCATCATCATCATTGTCGTCGTCGTTTTCGTCGTTGTCGTCATCATTATCATAATCATTATTGTTGGTAGCATCGTCGTCATCATCATCATTATCATCGTCATGTTGACATCGCTAGCAGCAGCAGCTAGCAATCTGTAACAAGATCTTCAAGATCACATGTTTATAATTATAAGCATCATTATATGACAACGTCACATGCATTAGAAATAATAATTCAACGCAATATCCATGTCAGTAATATTCTAGTCTCTAAAGATCATAGCCCTTCATAAAACAGACAAATAGACAGAGAGACAGACAGACGGACAGACAGACGGACGGATGGATAGACAGACAAAAATACCCCGAGGCTACATGTATATTCCTCAGAATGCAGCTTCAGATCACATTTCAAATCTATGTGAGCGAAAGGTAAACGTTAGACAAGCAAGCAGGCAAGCATACAGACAGACAGACAGACAAACAGGCAGACAGACAGACAGACATACGGGCAGACAGCCTAGGCAGACATGCAAAACATGCAAATCGCGACTCAGGCGAGGAAGGGAGACAGATAGACAGACAGACAGACTGACTGACTGACTGACTGACTGACAGACAGACAAAATCGAAAATAATTGACAGACTGAGTGACTGACTGAATGACAGACAGACATACAGACTGACAGACAGACAGACAGAGACTGACTGACTGACTGACTGACTGACTGACTGACTGACTGACTGACTGACTGACTGACTGACTGACTGACTGACTGACTGACTGACTGACTGACTGACAGATTGCGTGACCTATCGTCGCTCCTCATCACCCATGCAAAAGCGATTCAGAAAAATATTGAGCAAAGTGTCATCTGTGAAGTCTGGATAAAAATCCATTGTCTTTGTGTGTCTGTGTGCGTCTGTGTGTGTCTTTGTGTGTCTGTGTGTGTCTGTGTGTGTCTGTGTGTGTCTGTGTGTGTGTCTGTGTGTGTCTGTGTGTGTTTGTTTGTGTCTATGTGTGTATGTGTGTGTTTGTGTGTGTTTGTGTGTGTCTTTGTGTCTGCGTGTGTGTCTGTGTGTGTCTGTGTGCGTCTGTGTGCGTCTGTGTGTGTCTGCGTGTGACATTATTCTCCACTGGTGTGACGTCTATGTTTATCTCTGAGCTGCCTGCTAACCATAATGAATTATGTTTTTTTCTCATTAAAGAATGACTTACTTGCTTATGCTTACTTACTAGCATATCTCACACAAGCAGCTAGCGCACGTGTCAAGATATAATACACACATAAAAACAAATACATAGCCTATTTCTTCTTTTTATTACATTAAGTATCGTTTATAGCTAGGCTTGCATGGTGAGCCCTCAGATCATGCAGTGTCTAGGATCACGGCGCTATACAAAAATTATATATGTAACTTTTAATTACAGTTCAGATGACAGATGACCATCAGGCGGATGTACAGACGGATACAGAGACAGACAGACAGACAGACAGACATACAGACATAGGCAAATGTTGTTGGGCGCGGTGGTGTAGGGGAATATGTTCGTTGCCTTAGAGCAAGTCCTTCACTCGCAATTGCTAAGCGCTTCGGCGTGAAACTCCGATGCAGTATCCGCGCTGTTTCAGTAGTCGGGAACGCCTCTGAGTAGGGAGCTTGAAGGGGCGCTATAAAAAGTGCGCATACAAACATACCACAGACATACAGAGTGGCGGATCCAGAACTGTTCCAAATGGGGGGGCAAAATCTTAGATCTTGGGACGGGACAGAGGAAAAAAATCGAAACTTCGTTGTTGGTCGACAAAAAATAGCCATCGGGCGATTGGTCTTTGGTTGAGGAAAAATGTACTTTTCATCCGCCAAAAAAGTTGATGACCTTTTTTTAGTCATCGGTCTTTGACTGAGGAAAAAAGTACTTTTCATACGCCCAAAAAAGTTTATGACCTTTTTTTCCTTCACTTGAAAACCAAATGGGGGGGGGGCACGTTCCATACAATTTTTAGAATAGGGGAGGGGCCAATAGGCCTATGCCATTACACCCATATTCATATTGCTAATTTCAGATCGGATGGAAGGGGCCACGTCCCGTGGCAGTTTTAAATTGGGGGGGGGGGCATGGCCGGATTGGCTCCCCTGGATCCGCCCCTGGACATACATAGGCCTACACACATACAGACAGACAAACAGATAGGCAGACAGACAGATGGATACACGGACATTGAACGGACGCACACATACACTCTTATAGCGCTGCATGTGGTATACCTTAGTGCTCTGATGTAGAGATTTCGCATGCGTCGTTTGCTGTGGTCTGCCTCGAAGTAGCAGCTTTTGTTCGTGTCGACGACGCCATCGTAACGACCTTTCACCTCGATGCTCTCGCAGGTCTTCACCCGTAGACTTCCGTTCTTTCGCAGCCAATCGTTCGCTCGCGTTACCAGCACACTAAAAAATAATACCAACGACAAACTAATGAAAAGAAATCCTCTGTAAAATAGATGACATTAATTATTATAAAGCGTAACGTTTAGGCTATAGGCTCAACAATAGGGTTTTGCCAGGGCTGTTTTACAGGAATTTTTAGAACTGCACGACTCCTTTTTTCCTTTCCCATCATCCATGGTAGGCCTAAATTACTTTAAATCGGAGAACAATGACCTTTTTGCTAGTTAAGGCGTCATGTAGGCCTATAACCCATCAATTTCCTGGCCACGGCGTTTCAATTTGCAACCGATTAATGAACTCGTTTATGGGCGCGTCAAGGGTTAATGTCTCATAATATATTCGTACGTTCGCAGACAACAGATTTATAAGGTGCATGACCCCAATATATAATTTAAGAAATTGCTAATAAATTAATAGCACGCGTAAGCTTAGGCCTATACCAGATGGCTGTGTGGTGTATGTGCCTATGCGCATGCTTGGAGATAGAAACATGAAATATTGAACAGGATGCTTCTACAAAGACAGGAAGAGTTTGAGTTAGGAATCAATATCGCATACAGGCGACTAGTTAGCGACATCACTGGTGGATTCCGACGGATACAGAGGCAGACACTGTAACTGCTGCTGCTGCTGCTGCGCATCTCCTCTGATCTTGAGGACCCGTCCATAAAAAAATGATGCGGCCGTCGTCAGCAGCATCCAACGATGCTGCCAGCTGCTCCTTGAAGATGCGACGGCAGATTCCAATTGCGAATCGTCATGCAGGCAGCAGATGCAAGAGAATTCCTACAGCGCATCACTTTTCGTTATACAATATGCATCGTCAACTTGATTACACATAGGCATAGGCATACTCTGTGATGTGCCTCAGATGACGTTTTTATCCGTGCGTTTAAAAATGTCCTCACGCGTGTAACTTTCTTAACGAATGTCGTGAAATGAAATGGAAACGCTATGAATTATTTAATGAGAACGAAGACATTATTTTCATCAAAGGAATTTATAATGCCTTCAGTAACAACGCTCTCTCATAATATATATATATATATATATAGGTCGTCGTCATCATAGTGGTGTGTGTGTATGTGAAAAAGAAGATAACGTATGGGATGGAGTGGATCATCTGACGTCTATCGAATTCGGTTGGTCTGCAGAAGGAGAGGCGACAGACATGGAGTCCGTTGATAAGTTATGACATGGGTCTCTTGGCCAAACGAAATTAGAAGGAGGAGAATGAGGAGGAGGAATGAGATGAGAAAAAGTGGAATGAGATGAGGGAGAGGAAGACATAGTGGGAGTGGAAGAATGAGAGGAGGAGGAGAAGGAATGAGAAGATGAGGAAGAGGAGAAGAAGGAGAAGGGAGAAAGAATGAGGGGAGAAATATCGATTAGAGGAAGATGAAGAAAACTAGAAGGAGGAGAAGTGGAAGAGGAAAAGGAGTGACGGGAGTGAAGGAATGAGAGGATGAAGAAGAATAATGACAATCAAAATGAGAAAGAGAATGAACGAGAGGAAGAAGAGCAATAGGGTAAAAACGTTAAAAACGTACGTGAGAAGTAGAAATGTGAATGTAAAAGCTGATGGAAAGGGTGAAAAAAAATGGGAAATGGAAGAGCAGGAAGTGCCAAAGAGGAGAATGAGGAACTATAGATATGAGGATGAAGATTCAAGTAGAGGGTCGAGAAGATAAGAGGGTGATTAGAAAGATGGGGAGAATGAATAGGAAGAAGACGGAGAGGATATTCTGCTTAGGAAGTTAAGAGGTTTATAGAATATGAAGACAAACAGGATATGAGAATTAGGAGATTAGAGCAAGAGGGAAAGAATGACATAATGATGATAAGGAGGTTAAGAGGATGAGCAGAAAAATATGAAGTTGCAGAAGACACGAAGGTGGCAACGCATAATGTTATGATGATGAAGAATGCAGAGGTTTATGGAGGAAGAATTTGAGGATGATATACGAGGATGCAAAGAATAATGGAGGAAGACAATGAGGATGATATATGAGGGTGCAGAGGATAATGATATGAACGTTGTCAAACCGAGAGGATTATGAAAGGAGGCAGAGGATTAGGAGAGGAATGGGGGCTGAGACCGGGGAGGAAGAAAAAAGACACAAGACTTGAGGAAGACAGAGGATGAGGATTAGAGCAGAAGAGGATGATGGACAGCATCAATGACAAGCGGAGGAGGAGAGGAAGGAAGGAAAGCGTAGACGGGAGTATTTGCAGCAGAAGAGGAGGAGGAGAAGGAGGATGAGGAGGAGGAGCTGAAATCTGATGATGTATGATGGACTGGAAAGGGTGGAGGCGTTACAGTTCCATCCCTAATCCATACATGGGATATAATATGGAAAGAAGGTCCCGTCTGAATCACTGACCGACCGACCTGACAGCAAGTTTTGTGTCCCTTATAATATAGATAGACTGCGTGTGTGTGCGTGTGTTTACGTGTGTGTACGTGTGTGTGTAGGTGTTTGTGCGTGTTTGTGTGTAGGTGTGCGGGTTTGTGTGTGTAGGTGTGTATTGGTGCGGGTTTGTGTGTGTAGGTGTATATTGGTGTGTGTGTGTGTTTGTGTGTGTGTAGGTGTGGGTTTGTAAATAAGTGTGTTTATGGTCTTTTAAGTCTTTGCGTGTGCTTGTGTTTGTGTTTATTTATATAATAGACACATAAGCCTAATAGACAAGGTACGTGGAGAATGCAGTAGGCCTACTAAATAAGGGATTATACGCCATGATAGCCATGAGCATCTAAGATAAATTAACTATTGATTGTTTTGAAATAATTGGTAGTCTATAATAATTATAGTTAACTGCTAACGAAGCTCAGATTGAGCCTAATATTATTCGTCGGAACGAAGTCATTCATTAGCCTTACTTTGCATGATGGGAATCAGATTTATTATAATTATTTGCAATAAAACAACGTCGAACAATATCCGCTACGCAATACCATTAGACCTAAATAATTATAGTGGCCGATACAACATAAAGCTTAGTTTTCTTTGTAATGAGTTCATCTGTAGTGTCTAATGTCTAATGTCTAGTGTCCTTGTTTACTGTCAATTGTATTATTCGATCCATCCATTTGATATAGAGCTATAAAAATATCGATGCACGAAAGATATCAACTTCAGTCGATAGAGTAATAATCGATAATAGATGAGAGTTTTTCTGCATGGAAAGCGTCTCCAGTGATTTTAAACTGGAGTAGATGCATATTTGTTTACTTGAACTTGTTTTTCTTATAGCCTGCCTATCATATGGACCAAAAAATGTGGTGATCGAAAGATACGAGATTCGATCGACGGAATAATCAATGTACGGATGAGTGAGCGCTTGCGCTTTAGGGAAACGCTCTACTACGATTCGACACTGGAGTGAACGAATATCGTTTTTACGAGCAGCAACTAGGGAAGGGCACGGCAATATCGATATGAAACGGACGGTTATTAAATCGATATTGACATCATCGAGGGGGGAGGAGGACGACACTAAATCTGCGCCAGGATTTTGTCAATATTTGTCGTGGTGGACTGGCGTCAGAGAGGAAAACAATAAGGAGATGAAGATTATTTCTTAATATCTGTGCTTATTTATGTATTTCATGTTATATATATATATATATATATATAACATGACATATATACATGATATATATATATAACATATAGGGCCTATTATATAATATAATCATTAAATGGTAACTTCAATCTGCCAATTCCGATGTATACGAGGCGCAGGTCGACGCGGTCGATCACTAGGCTATACCCACAGTGATGGAAGATTTAATTAAAGTAGATATTCTGAATCTGGGATAAACAACATGGAAGCATCGGATGGTCATAAATCAGAGTGCAGGAAAAAAATCTCTTCCAAGTCATCTCTGCTTTAGTGAGAAGCGTTCAATTCGTTTTAGAACATCTCTACTTAAGCTTTAATTCGACCACGTCTCTGAATGACTACGCCACTGGTTGCACACTACCAGTGCCAGTCCAAATCCTGGATAAAGGAGGAGGGCGACACTAGTCATCTTTGATATAGCATGCAGTGTCGTTAAACAAGCCGACATCTCTGGATTTTCCAGCCGGAATTAGATGGGAAGGAAACCGTTACAAGTGCAGGAGTCATAATATCATGTAGGCACGGTGGTGTAGAAGGTCTACCGAGTCTTCCAATCAACAACTGGCCTAAGTGGCCTTGGAAAAACGAGTAGTAAGATGTGATGGGCGCCCTGCTGGCTGCCGAAATGCAGTTGAATTCGACTCGTGTAATTATTTGGTGTATCATTCGTCATAGGAGTAGCCGAGTAGGTATGTAAAGTACAGGAATAAAATGCATAGGAATGCAAAGCAAAGGGATAAGAACGGTAGGAATGCAAAGCATATGAATGCAAAGCATATGAATACAAAGCATAGACCTGCCAAGCAAGAGAATTGGCCAAAGCAACAGATGAATTATACTGGCTTCATCTGTCTGTCTGTGTGTCTGCCTGTGTCTGTTCAATACAACGCTCTGAAGTCTGAACTCGTATCCAGAGATGGGAATCTTCTCTGATCACTGAAGAAATATATCCCACAGGCGCATATGATTTTAACTCCAGAGGGAGGGGAGGAGATTTCTCCTTTCTTTTCGCTCACCCTTCAGCCAGCAATTTTTCTTCAAAACCTGTCGTCAAACATCGGTTTATATTCCAGAATCGTGGCCATGATGCACGAGCTTCAAATCACAAGTATACATGTATACATAGGCGGAAACCTGGGCGGAGACTTGGGGGGGGGGGGGGGACGAACGAGTGGCCGAAGGAAGGACGCGAGGGATTTTTTGACGGACGAAAATTTTTAACGATTCCGAAAGTCAAGAATTTTTTAATTTTCGCAACCAAAAAAGTTGATGACCTATTTTTTGTTGTCATCCGGACAAAAAAGTCCGAAAGTCAAGAAAAATTTCTATTTTCGCCACCCAAAAAGTTGATGACCTTTTTTTTGGTCATCCGGCCAAAAGCTCTCAAAAATACCTATGCAAAAAATGTTTTCATCCGCCGTCAGAGTCTTCACGCTCAACTTTGGGGGGGGGGAACCAATGCATGGGCCGTCCCCCAACACCTTTTTTGGGGAGGACCGTCTCCCTTGTCCTCCCCTAGGTTTCCGCCCATGCATGTATAGGCCACATACAGATTACAGAGCAACCTGCTGTTCTGTTTGTCATCTTAGATCAGTTAGGCTATAGTATAATAGTATATACCACGAAACGCTTTTGTCATGCAATGAAAACATTCATAAGTGAACAATACACCTATTCGCCCCTGCAATCTATAGTTTCTAGATCAGGTTGCTTTGTAAGCCATTTGCACAAATAATTAACGGAACAAACAACAGTGGTTGGAAGATTTATGTGTAAATGCATACACGTCTATATAAATTGGTGTGTCTGTATATATATATATATATATATATATATATATATATATATTGGTGTGTTTGGATGTTTGAGTGCCTGCATGCCATCTGCATTAATTTGTGAATGAATGGGTGAATGGACATAATGCAAAGGCGTAAACTACTGGAAAGGAACACTACAAACGACTCCGATATGTTACTTCACGCATTTACTACTCAGAGGCACTCCCGACAACAGCGCGGGCACTGCATTGGAGTTTCACGCCGAAGCGCAATTGCGAGTGAAGGACTTGCTCAAGAACCCTCAGCGGCAGCTACAGGTGGATTCTAACCTGAAACCCTCCGGTTCCAGGGCACCGAGTCCACCACTACACCAGTGCGCCCCGTGACGTAAGTAGTATTGCCCCACTATTTGAATAAAATAACAAGAAATGATTTGCGTGTCATCCTATTGCACAGTTATCACAACAGCAAAGATCTTTACAACTACATTACAATACATTTATCGATTGCTTACACTGAAAGCGGGTGAGGTGGTTGTGACCCTAATCAATAGCTTCTATAACGCCGGTATACCGTGTAATATAATGCATGCCTGAATGGACGAGTAAATGGATGGATCATGGATGACTGGATGAAAGCATGAGTCAATAGATGACTGAACAGATGATTGATGGTTGACGAGATGAACAGATGACCATAGGATGAGCAGATGAATTATTGGATGGATGAGTGGATGATTGGACGGATAGGTGGGTGGTTAGATGGTATACGATGGTGGTGGGCGCCGTGCTGGGAAGGATGTCTTTCACCCGCAGCTGGCATCGCGCGATTGCCGTCCTCTTCAATACTATGGACCATCTAACATCAGCATCAGCCACAGCAGCCATCAATTTGCATAAGACGACGGAAGGAGAACGATGCTTGTTTACAGAAACGGAGTGAAGGAAGGAAAGAGAGATAAAAGAAGCAGAAAGATGAGCAAGTCATAGGCATGCAGAGACAAGAGATTAACTATAGCAGAGATGAGATTAACTAGCAGAGAGGCAGCTAGGCATGCAAAGAGAGAGAGAGAGAGAGAGAGACAGACAGACAGACAGACAGACAGACAGACATACAGAAACAGAGAGAGAGAGACAGACAGAAGAGAGAGAGAGACGGAAACGGAGACAGAGACAGAGAGAAAAGGAGAGAGAGAGACTTTGGTCGTGTTACATTATTTTGAGTGAAGAAACGCGTTAACCACAAGACCAAATCCCGGACGACAATTCCCTACACAGGCGCATCACAAAGCATATCCATTGTATACCATACACCTTAAATGATGTACATGTAGGTCCACTGGTCCAACCGTCCAATGGTGCTGCTGTGTGTCTTCCTATACGCTGTTTGTTTTCCTTTACCTGACTATTATATACAATGTAAGAAAGGTTTGTATATACTGTAGCTTCACTGTTCCTGTCACTTTCATGCAGACTTGATGCACTTCTACTCTGTGGTCATTACGAACGAACTTTATACTGCGCAAATAATCCCGAGATCATCAAGTACGTTTTACGGTATCTCTGGTCGGCCATTACGGTCGGCGGCGCTATACGATTCTGTGACACAATACGATTCTGTGACAATAGCCATGCAGACAATGGAGGCATGGAACTGCAGTCGTGTGTGTGTGTGTGTGTGTGTGTGTGTGTGTGTGTGTGTACGGTTTGACTATGGTTTAAGTTTTAGAGCTTGACACAATGATCTCTTATTAAACATTCATGGTCGTTGACGGACTGGAATCCTGACTAGCTGTAGTCTAAGGAGGAATCAACATCCTTACCCCTGCAGCAGCAGCAGCAGCAGCAGCAGCAGCAGCAGCAGCAGCAGCAGCAGCAGCAGCATCACAAGTGTTCTGTTGATGGACCAGAGTACATGCGTTTATATAGCGCTCGTTTCTTTTTGCATCTCACTACCGTCTGTCTGGCAGCCTGTCATGTGTGCAGAGAGCAATTTCCGTCGAAAACATACATCCATATATATATATATATATATATACATTACACAATCGCAAGTCATTACTCATATATATATATACATATACACTATATACATACCTACGTACATACATATATATGTGTATGTATATGTATATATAATTATATATCTATATAATGTATATATATAATGTATATATATATAATACCCATTGCCCATCCAACCGATTTGTCCTCTGCCGCTTTTCCTCGAACCCTTTACCTTAGCTGCTGATAGAATGAATGCCGTGGAATTTAGAGCTCCCTTCTGATCAGCCGAGCAACCATGGCTTTCGTCGTGCCGAGATATATCTCAAATGCAACGCCGAAGAAGCAGAGTCACGATGTGAACGACACCTGCTTATGTATATATTGCTTACATTGTATACACATGCAATCATGTCTGAATGGTTTTTGTCTGGTTCTCGCCTGTTCAGAATTCCCCCCGAGAATGGCGCCTTATATAGTACCACTTTCCTCTCTCTGTGTCTCTCTGTACATCTCTCTGTCACTTCCATCTCTCTCTGTCCATAAGTCTCTCTTCTCTTTGGCTCTCTCTATCTGTTTCTCCCTCTCCCTCTCCCTGTTTCTCACCTTGTCTCTTCCCCTATCTTTCTTCCTATCTTTTCCCCTCTCTCTCTCTCTCTCTCTCTCTCTCTCTCTCTCTCTCTTACTCTCTCTCTCTCTCTCTCTCTCTCTCTCTCTCTACCATCTCTCTGTGTGTGTCTCTACCGCTCTGTCTCTGTCTATATGTCTCTCTTTTATTTTTCTGTCTATCTGCCTCTGTCTCTCTGTCCCTATATTAACTCTGTCTCTGTCACTCTCTATGTCTCTCTTTTCTCTGTCATTCACAATCTGCTCTTTCATTTTATCTGTCTGTCTGTCTTTCTTTCTCGATGTATCTGGGTGAATTCTGAATACAGGAAGTCTGATAAAAGCTCTTCCCGAAGTCTGAGGTCTCCCTTTTCATTCATCTTCATCCAGGAACCACAAAGTACATCTATGTCTTCATCCATGTCTCGTGTCAACAGTTATAAGGAACCCAATGTTTCGACTGCGCATGTCGGTCTTTGCTCCTTATTTAAATGGATTGTATACCACAAAGCTCTGAGTACATCCTCCTGCATCCAGTCTCAAATAGTCCATTATCAACATCTACTGCTTCGGTTGTTTGGTGATGAAGGTCAGTATAATTATACTGTCCTGTCTTGTGTGTGCCATGCACACTTTTGCCAGAGTGGCAGTAATGAGCATGCTTTTTTACTAGACAGTTGTGCCTGGCACCTTCCGTACATCACTTATTATCAGATGTTCTTCGTAGGGTATAGGAAGCTTTCCATTCTCATTTCACCAAGCAAATAATCTTCTTCAGCCATTGTATACCGAAACTTAATGTTGAACTTATAGTAATAGTCCCTTGTTGCAATGTAACTCACGAGCTTGTAAGATAAAGATAACTCAATACTTTACTTGCTCTGCACGCGTTACTGAAAGGTTTCACTACAATACTTTATTTTAGTGCCTACACTCACACTGTCACACACACACACACACACACACACGAGTAGCCTATCTAACAACACAGCCTACACCTGGACACACACACACACAAACAAACACAAACAAACACACACAAAGACACACACAAAGACACACACACAAAGACACCTGGATACATTATTTTAATTGATTGTCTTAAATCTGGAGTAATTTACCTTGCATTCTCTTGTTGCCAGCTGAGAGGTGGGTACGTGCACGTGTCACGTGCATCAGCCTCAATCTCTGTCTCTGTCTCTGTCTCTGTCTGTCTGTCTCTGTCTCTCTCTCTATCTGTCTGTCTGTCTGTCTGTCTCTCTCCATCTCCATCTCCCTCACTCTAATAGACATGTATACTTGTCATCTCGTCGATTTTTAATGAGATCCACTCTCGAGTCTGCTTCGTTTCTTTCCGGAAATGAAGCCATGCAACATTTCGCAGAATTATTTAATATAATATTTTTAATACTTATCATCATCCGCTGCTTCACGACCGACTTGAAATGAACAAAAACCTCTTGTCATTTCCAACAGGTGGAATTGCAGCTATGAAGGAGAGAGACAGACAGGTAGACAGGCAGACAGACAGACAGAGAGAGACAAAGAGAGACAGAGAGAGACAGAGAGAGAGAAACAGACAAACAGAAAGACAGAAAGATGGACAGACAGACAGACAGACAGACAGAGTAAGTCATGTGATACGAAAGACAGTCGATCCATTTTAAAGGTCACGAGAGTGGGAGTATAAAAGGACAATATCCACTGTTCGCACAATGAGTCTCTGAATGCAGTGCCAGTTCCAGGCCTGGATAAGGGAGGAGGGCGACACTGATCATCTTTGTTGCAACACAGTATCGTCAAACAGCAGCATCAAGGAGCTCACACTTTGGAACTCTACCATTTCTTGGGCTTTGGTGGTGCCAGATCCAGGCCTGGAGAAATGAGGAGGGAGACACTGGTCCATCTCAGAGATAGCAACGGGAAGCGAACCTGCATACCTGAGCTCTTCGTGCCAGTTTTTACCATATAACCCTAAATCTCTCACACCTACTCGTATAATGCCAAACGCACCGCGCCCGTCCGCCGGATTATTCGCGAGTCAAAGTGGGGGTGGAGGTGGGGGCGGGTCCAGGCCCAGAGATGATCAAGGAAAAGTTCGAGTCAGGTTGTCATGGAGACTGGAGAGAGGGTAGCAGGGTAGCTGCTGGTAAGCGGGTTTCGTTGAAGGACGGAAGCGTTTTGAAGGCGTAGGATTCGGTGGATTTGGGGTGGATTTCTTCAGTGGAGCGAGATTTTAATTTATGGTGGACAGTGTGTGCAGAATGATAAGTATGGGAGAGACTGAGGCAGATGATGATGGGTGGGTGGATGGGTGGGTGGATGGATGGGTCGCTATGAATTAAGTCGAGTTCAGGGCCCATACTGATCGTGGGTTGGAGCTTTTGGACTAAAACTGCAAAGTGTGAACGGCATGATAAAATTGCAGTAAATTGAAAAGGTCAAACAATGAGGGTAGCCATAAAAAGACAACGACTACAGGAAAAGTATCTAAAGGAGCACAAAAGGGTAATCAAAGCGGAGGAAAGCTATGACCATTAAATTTTTGTCCAGGATGGGAAACAAAAACCCCCATAAAATGTCGATATCTGATGCTCTTCCTGGTCATGCACAACAGTCAATGTCGGTCCACTTATGGGGGTGGGGGAGATGGAGGGAAAGTTTTGTTTACTTAACGTCCCCTCTTAAACTAAGACATCAATTGCAAGACTCCAGATATCCAAAAATATTATCAGACATAATTATATGCGTCGCCTCCTGTGCATGGATCAGAGCTGTTGTATTTTTTGTTTTACTCAATGCAGCCTCACCTCCTCCACCAATCAACAGCACCGGTAACTGGTCCTACAACCTGGAATGGCCTCCCTGCTACACTGCGCTTCTTGCCCATGGGTCACTCCACCGTGTTCCTTAAAATCTCAACATGCACTGTCAACTATTTGGCTGTGGTTGGTCCGGGAGCACTTCTGAGTAACCTACCTCAAAGAGGCGCTACATAAAATATCTTAAATAAATTAGAAACTTCAGCTCTTTGTTCTCATTATCTTTCCTTTTCGCATCTTCCTCCCCCCGTCCAGTTTGCTCTCCGTCTCTAAACTTCATTTGTCCAACGTCCCGTGGGTTCTTCCCCACCCCACCCCACTCATCCTAATTCCAATCTCTGCAATAGCGTGGCACCGGTAGTCTGTCCATGTCTCTCTACAGTAAGCTCCATTGGTTGCAAGCGCACGGCTGCCACCGTCGCCAAAACACGGCCACTAACTCCGCCACTAAATTGCCAATTACTTAAGGCTGGCTGAACGAAAAATTTATATTCCACCGGGTCCCCACTTTTAGAGGGAGAGAATTGCATCCAGGCCGAAGGATCTCGGTCGTTGACCGCCGCTCGCCGCTCCGAATGACCTATGTGACACCCGGGGGGGGGGCGAGGTCATGACGCCTACGTATGCACAGCCATCGCCCCACCCACCGTATAATGGATCTGTTTGCGTCGATATACGCTTAAAATTAAAACGACGAATTGATCCATCAATCTGATCGTCTGTGTCTGTCTCTGTTTCTGTCTCTGTCTCTGTCTCTGTCTCTGTCTCTGTCTCTGTCTCTGTCTCTGTCTCTGTCTCTGTCTCTGTCTCTGTCTCTGTCTCTGTCTCTGTCTCTTTGTCTGTCTGTCTGTCTGTCTCTGTCTCTGTCTCTGTTTCTGTCTCTGTCTCTGTCTCTGTCTCTGTCTCTGTCTCTGTCTCTCTCTCTCTTTCTCTCTCTCTCTCTCTCTCTCTCTCTCTCTCTCTCTCTCTCTCTCTCTCTCTCTCTCTCTCTCTCTCTCTCTCTCTCTCTCTCTCTCTCTCTCTCCTCTCTTCATCCTCCTACGGTTGTTTATCTGCAGCAGCGCTATCTCAAGATCTTCTCAGTGTGAAACAAATTCGTGTGAAATAGCTGATTTGCAGATGCTCAGTCAAAACAGAATCTCTTGCCATGTGACATATCTGTTAGTGTGCCCTGTTAAATGGGCTCCTTGTGCATGGGCTCCATGAAGGTATCATAAATTGTAATATGGGCCTCTTTTATGTGCACCATGTGGACATGTGCCCAGAGGTCGCACCAATATATGTTTTTTTCTCGCTCAAAAACTGCATCATTTAGCCGTTGTTGGACTGGGAGCGCTCCTGAGCAGATTACCTTGAGGGTGCGCTATATAAAAGTCAATGATAATAATGCTGATAAGGATGTTGGATGAGGTCTGGATCCAGGTAAAACGAATTCCAGGGTCTGGCATGGCAAGTCTTGCAGGCAAGTCTGTGCTCGTCAGCGTGTATCATTGCATATTATTACGTGTCACTGCGTATCTGTTGTATATCTGTGTATATATCATTGTGTATGTTGTATCGTTGCCCATCCCTGATGTCGTGTTTGCTGCAATATCTCTTCCATCTTAGATAATGTTGAGTATTCATTGAATGGAAGAGAATAAACCGATCGAGCAGCAATAACGCGATGGCACGAACGGTTTGAAAGAGCCGTCAATGAAACTATCTAGGTCGATGGCGTTCCCTCTACACAATAGAATGAATGATATCTGCATTGCGGTCAATGTTGGTGCGGTTGATCGCAGCTAAATGGAACGATGTTCAGGTCGTTTGCGTCCAAGCAATGCGCAATGGTTCGGAAGCTGATGGTGATGCATGTGAGGTGATGGATTCCAAAGAAGACATTCAGTCGGATGTAAGTCCAGTCAGTTTGGAATGCAAGATTTCGGCTTAACCAGCTCAGCGTATGTGATGCTCTACCAGCAGTTTTGAAACAACGGGAGTTGGAAGTCGGTAGCCATTTCCAAATCAACTATTTATTATTTGTATTTCTTGCATTTGCTATAGCACCCTTATCAAGGCCGGATTAAGCAATGTCGGGGCCCTGTTCGGGAATTTTTGTGTGGGGCCCTTTTCGGAAATTTGTTGCGGAAAATTTTTCAAATTTTTCGGGAAAATCATACCATTTCATCCGCCCAAAAAGTTGATGACTTTTTTTTTTAGTCATCCGTCGAAATTTTTTGGAAAATCATACCATTTCATCCGACCAAAAAGTTAATGACCTTTTTTTTAGTCATTCAAAATTTTTCGGGAAAATAGTCGTGTGGCCGAAATTTTATCAAAATCTTTTTTTTACACATTTGTGGGGGCCCCATAAAGTGTGGGCCCCTGTTCCGCCGAACATGTTGAACATGCCTTAATCCGGCCCTGACCCTTATAAGCTCTACACTCAGAGGCGCTTCCGACCACAGCTCGAATCGAAGCTTCACGCCAAAGCGCACAAGCAATTGCGAGTGAAGGACTTGCCCAAGGTCCGTATGCGCGGCGGCTTGAGGTAGATATGAACCAAGAACCCTTCGACTGCAAAGCACCGAGCCCGCCAGTATACCCCCGCATATCTACGGCCGCATATCTTACTAACTGCCAATATAATTATGCTATTTTAATTAGAGAATGGCTTCAATAACATAAGAGAAGAACTCACCTCCGTTCTTAATCAAATTCCGCATAATTTAGACCTGCGTATTATATGTAGCCGGACTTGAGGAAATGTAATCAGTTTCTAAAGAATTGGCGCTATAGTAATTAATTTCTATATTCATACTAAAACTACAAATTGCAATATAATTATAGGTAAGAGGCAGGTGCAGTGGAAGACTACAATTATACGAACAAGACGTCGTAATCGGAAATCATAAACGCAAACTCTGATTTTTCATATCACTTTTACTCTCAGGTTAGGCGTATAGGGCACCCGCTTATTCACGAGCGCTGCATCGAGTCTGAGGAGTTACCCGAAGATGCTGAGTGAAGAGTCGGGTCCGGTTGCCATCAGAAAGATGATAAAGAGGAGATGGAAGATCTGCTGCTGCGGGGAGGCGGAGGAGGAAGAAGAGGAGGAGAAGGAGAAGGAGGAGGATAAGGAGGAGGAGCAGGAGGAGCACGAGGAAAAGAAGGAGGAGAAGGAAGAAGAGGAGGAGCAGGAGGAGCAGGAGGATAAGGAGGAGAATGAGGAGGAGGAACAGGAGGAGAAGGAGGAGGAGAAGGAAGAAGAGGAGGAGCAGGAGGAGCAGGAGGAACAGGAGGAGAAGGAGGAGGAGGAGCAGGAGGAGGAGGAGAAGGAGGAGGAGGAGAATGAGGAGGAGAGTTTCATTGTTCATGAAGCTTTTAAAGATGACAATGGACTGGATGCCTCGTCCTCCTCATCCATGTCTTCTTAGCAGAAGCAATTTCTCGGATCGTTATAAAAGAATCGAGATGAGAATCTCATCAAATATTTCTATGAACCGTTAAAGACGAGAGATCGCACTTCGCCGGATGCTCGCATTGCACCATTCGCACAAACGTAATATAATTATGTAGAGAAAAATTCTCATTTCCATCTGATTGTTGGACGATGCGCATAAAATCGTTTTACACCCGTCGATTAAAATACGTGGATGAGTGACATTTTGAAGGTCAAGTCAAAGGATGAAACGAACCTGGAAAGATGAAAGGGAACGGCGTATGGCCGGAGAAATTGATGAGGAATGGCGGGTTCGGAATTATTGTGGGAATTGTAAGGAAGATTGGAAGGATCGCTCATATGCACCTGGCGTTTAGTCCGACAGAGATGTCCTTACTTGTCATGGAATTAGGAGAGTAGAGGTGTCGAGATCTTGTGGTTGCTTTCAATGGGGGGAGGAAGAAGGTATGGGTGGATGAATGAATGGGTTGATGGATGGGTGGATGAATGTATGGATGGATGAATGGATGGATGGGTGGATGGAGGAAGGGCGGGATGGATGGGTGGATTCATGGATGGATGGATGGGTGGATGAATGGATGGATGGATGAATGGATGGATGGATGGAGGAAGGGCGGGATGGATGGGTGGATTCATGGATAGATGGATGGAAGAATGGACGGATGGGTTTGTGAATGGATGGGTAACATTGGGTATGTATGGATCGGTAGGCGAGTGGGAATGGGGAATGAATAGATGAATGGATGGGATGGGTGAATGGGTGGATGGATGAATGAATGAAACTCGTGAGAAGACTCCACAAAGAGTCCACATGCAAGGCTGTGATCCAGTGACCACTTCTGTTTTTGGACACAAATTACGTTTCATTGTCTTTCCGAATAGCATTCAGAGTCAGTCGGTGTTGATTAGTAGCAAGACAATTGGCTTTAGATCATTGTCTTACAGGTTTTTATCTTCGCTTTCTTCCTAGAAGTCGGTATTCATTAGTATGCAAGGAAATGCAGGAAAGGAACCATGCAGTCTGTAATGATAGTCACATGCACACACGAGCGCACACACACACACACACACACACACACACACACACACACATACACACAGAAACACACAGAAACACACAGAAACACACAAACACAAACACACACACACTTCAACCATTGCATGCATTCATCGATATAATATTGTATAAATTATATAATTCAACACACCTTAGCGTACATATAATTAGGTAAATAAGTTTACACACCATGCATATAAATTATATATAATTATTATGTACATTATTTACGGGGTATATAGAAATACATAAAATAGGATATACGGCATTATACGCATAATGATTTATGTAGGCTATATAGCAAATAACACCTATAGAGAGCTTAGGTCAGTGTGTGTGCGTGTGCTTGTGTTTGCGTGCTTGTGTGTGTGTGTGTGTGTGCGCGCGCGCGCGCGTGTGTGTGCATGTGCGTGCGCGCGCGTGTGTGTACGTGTGTGTGCGTTGGTCGTTTCGACGAGAGGCGCTTACAATTGCCTTAAATTCTTAAGACGGTTTACGGGCGAGGGCTTTCCGGAGTGACCTACTGTATTATACGACCGTGAAGGTAAACCTACAATGAGTATAATAGGCCAGACGATCGTAGGGCTTTAATTTCGCAATGGTGTCTGTCATGCGTGGTACTCACAGTTCTATGCAAGACCACCTGTTAATGGCCGGATCAGAGCTTATTCTGCCGCAGATCTTCCGCAGAATAAGCTTACAAAGGGTACATGCAGGATTTCAAAAGAGGATGTGACTAGGATGCAGTTTCCCAGCATTAAGTTTATACCAGTCTGCTGTTTCAGACGCCTGTTGTAGTATCTATCATTACCAAATACAGCAGAATACCATGTATGTACATGTATGTATATATGCATGCATGTATGCATGCATGCATGTATGTATGTATACGTATGTTTGTTTGTATGTATGTATGTATGTATGTATGTATGTATGTATGTATGCATGTATGTATGTATGTATGTATGTATGTATGTATGTATGTATGTATGTATGTATGTATGTGTGTGTGTGTATGTATGTATGTATGTATGTATGTATGTATGTATGTATGTTTGTATGTATGTATGCATGTATGTATGTATGTATGTATGTATGTATGTATGTATGTATGTATGTATGTATGCATATATGTATGCATCATGTATGTATTTTTGTATGTATTTATGCATTATGTATTCATGTATGTGTGTGTACACTGTATACATGTATGTGTATGTACGTTTGATCGTTTTGTGTCAGCATACGATCTCTGAAATGACATTTTCGAGATGTATAGGCTACTTTAATGTCTTCATGCAAGATGCCCTGCAGTAATGTCTCCTAAATGACATTTTCGAGATGTCCAATACTGTGTCTTAAAACGACTTTTTCCGTGATAATGATGCATTCTGTGATGAGTTTTTCTTCTCAAAATAGGATCTGCTGCTGCAAAGTGTAGATGCAATTGAACGATATCTGATGTATCGCTCGCGGCATTGTTTGGGCCCAATCACGTTATTCCTGCGATAATTTCGATAACGGATTCCATCTGATGTATTCAGCCGCTGGCATCTCAGAAACGCTCTTTAACCACGTGATGCGCGAAGCAATGGAACCAGTGACATAATGTAGTTTGTATTTCACAACACTGCGACATCGTCAACCCCCCCCCATTTCTCCGGACACTGGACTGGCAGCACCGGAAAACGTGACTGCAGGCGGAATATCCAGTGAAGTAATGCACGCTTGTACGCACGTGATCATCACAACGCATCCATAAACTGACGTCACGAGAGCAGTCACGTGAGCAGTCACGTGCTCGTTTTGGTTGCAACTGATTTATCACGTGACGTGTGACGTACGACACATGTTTCTTACCCGGCGGCGGCGTCGGCGTCACGTCACCACCGACTAACACGCGCTTACGTCACAAGTGTGACGTAATTATTATTTAATCATAGGCGAAAGCAGACGATAATAGTGGCGCGAGCGCGAAAATCGCGGTCCGTTGAGAAGATTCGTGATTATTAGCGACGAGAAGAGTCCGTCATAATTATTGAGAAGCGTTGGAGAATGTTAAGAGGCGAAAAGATGATGATGATGATGATGATGATGAGTTGTGGGTGTCTAAATTATTCAACAAAATTCGCTGTCGAGATCAGTTGAGACGCCGCATAAACAAGCCGCCGTCCGTTCGTTAAGTTGTATAGCTACATGTACAATTGTACATTGTACATGTACATGTAGCTCTGTCATTGTATCTCTTATCCATACTTTGTAGTCCAAAGTATCAATCCAATTATATTACCAATCCATGTCCCAATACATATGCCAATCCAACTTTTATTATCCAAGTACAGCCCAAGAACCAATTGAAAGGCCAATCTGGGTACCAGTCAAAATGCCAATCCAAGTACCAGTCCAATTATCAATTCAAATACAAATCCAAGTACCCGTCCAAATACAAATCCAAGTACCAATACACATACCAACCCAAGTATCAATTCAAGTGCAAATCCAAGTATCCGTCCAAAATAATACCAATCCAAGTGCCAATACACATACCATTTCAAGTACCAACCCTAGATCCCGTCGAAAGACCAATCTGGTACCAATCTAAGAATCACTGCAAGTACCAATCTGAGTATCACTCCAAGTACCAATCCAAGTACCAATCCTGCACAATTTGCATTAAGTTTCCTGCACTCATAAGCTTCGCATCTAAGCTGCCAGCAGCACAAACGTCCATATCGATGACTATCAGGCATCAACCACAAGCAAACGAACAGCAGAAAGGATCATACCAGCGTATATTGCACATCGTGAAGAATAATTACAACGTTTACAGGTTCATAATATAAGCAGCCAATGACCTCAGGATTTATCTGAACGCTTTTATAATAGCTGTCGTAACACAAGTGGAACAAACATTTTCCATCAACATTCAGTGGACGTCGTCGCGTTTTAGAAATGTTCTATGTTATATTCCGTTTTAGAATGTTCTATGTTATATTCCGTTTTAGAATGTTCTATGTTATATTCCGTTTTAGAATGTTCTATGTTATATTCCGTTTTAGAATGTTCTATGTTATATTCCGTTTTAGAATGTTCTATGTTATATTCCGTTTTAGAATGTTCTATGTTATATTCCGTTTTAGAATGGTCTATGTTATATTCCGTTTTAAAATGTTCTATGTTATATTCCGTTTTAGAATGGTCTATGTTATATTCCGTCGATGCTGAGAGCTCAGAGCATTCTGTCAACGTCTGACGCCTTTGTTAACCACTAACATACATCACATGAGCTAATCACAGCATTGCGGTCGGTAGGTTGACCGTAAACAAGCACACACACACACACACACACACACACACACACACACACACACACACACACACACACACACACACACACACACACACACATACACACATGCACCCACACACATGCACGCACACGCGCACGCATACACACGCACGCAATTACAAAAGACACATGTACAATTGCACATACACGCACACACTCAAAAACAAACACGCAGATCACACACACACACACACACACACACACACACACACACACACACACACACACACACACACACACACACACACACACACACACACACACACACACACACACACACACATACACACACACACACTAAAACATGCACACATACGCACGCATACGCACACACACAGTCACACACTATACGTTATGTCAGTGGTTCCCAACCTTTTTGGACCTAAGGGCCACTTTTTATAAGTTGGAGGACAAGCGGGCCACTTTTTCATAGTTAAAGAACATTAGGGGGCCACAATGCTAAAATTTAATCGACTAAAAGCATATAAATTGTTATAACTGAATCAAAACTTTAAAAATTATGCTATTTATAGACGTCAAAATAATATCATCTGTAATTATAAAATAATTATGTGTTCTATCCTGACAAAATTGTCAATTTTTTCGTATATTTTGTTAATTCTTCGAGAGATGAGGATCCTTTTTGAAGCCTGGCGGGCCATTTTCTGAGGCCTGGCGGGCCACTTTTGGCCCGCGGGCCACGGGTTGGGAACCGCTGCGTTATGTCATCTTCAAATAGACATATACATAAACATGCATATAATTATATATATATATTTTATCTATATATGAACCCTATAGTACAATCATGCCATATATTAACCCGCGCTTTAAAGCCGAGCTGCGAAAGCTGATTTACAAGCTTAGAGGCCATACACTATATTCCATTGAGAACTGAACTGGTTGGCGCTGGCCAAGAAAATAAGGAATTTACGTGTTGTTTTCATTCATTCACATCGAACATTTATATAGCGCTGCTTCAAGAAAAACTACCCGCAGGCGCTTACAGCTGCAACTCCCGCCCTGAAGAAAACGGAGAATTTTCCGGAAATTTCTGCCGGAAAGGCGCCGCATGAAAAAGCATCGAACAATACAACAGCCACGAGTCGTAAACATAGATTTATGTGACGTGCTTTGGCTGGAGACTGACACGAAGAAACGATAAAGAACTGCGTTTTTTTACCCAGACGATCGTCAATCTATATAGACAGACTCACAGACAACGCTGGTCCGAAATGTTGTGGCGCTATATAATTATTCAGTTTCCCTGACACTTCTGTTCTAGCGGTAGAACTTGTTCGTCGGTTACAACCGCGAAAAAGTTATACGACTTTGTTGTTATTCATGGAAATGGTTTGACTTTACAGTAAGTGTTTCGAGCATGAAAGACGGAGGGCGCAACGTATAGGCTACTATATATAAGCTTACGATGTTTTTGCAATAGGGTGATCTGAACCTACCTCACTAACGTACCCTGGGTCGGATTAAGACCCCGAGGAACGGGTTTATGCAAGGCCTTTTTCGTCACCCCTCCATGGTTTTCTTGGTTTTCTTACATGGTTTCTCTACACTCACTCTGGACAATATCTTCTTGTCTATTGACAAAATGACGTCTTGACCTCATGTAGTGCAGCCTTTGACATCCACCGTACTAGTACAGCTACTCCTTTCGAGATTTACCGATAGCTTATAAGCTTTAGGTCATAACAATTCAGCGTGCTGCAGCCATAATTAGACGATTTTCAAATCCAATTTCTAAAAATCGTCATATTTGTGTTGTTTTCAAACGTGTGCCATAGGCCTACGTTGGCTTCACGATCCTCGTACGTCTACACAAATTAGTTCTGTCTGACCAGGACTCCGATCTTAACTCATTCCAGCCGGAATTGTTTTGATACCTATACTGTTAATGGGGTCACGGGTGACCCCATCCGGCGGGAAAGAGTTAAGGATAGCCTGTGTATTATACGTGGCATCGTCTTATCTGAAGCCATAATAAATAATATTCTGCGGATGTATCATTGCCTGCTTCAATTTGGCTAGGAGGAGGAAAAGGAGGCAAGAGGAGAAAGACGAGGAGGAGGAGGAGGAGGAAGAGGAGGAGGAGGAGGAGGAGGAAAAAGAGGAGGAGGAAGAGGAGTAGGAGGACGAGGAAGAAGAAGAGGAGGAGAAGGAAGAGAAGGAGGAGGAGGAGAAGAAGGAGGAGGAAGAAGAGGAGGAGGAAGAGGAGGAGGAAGAGGAGTAGGAGGAGGAGGAGGAAGAAGAAGAAGAGAACGAGGAGGAGGAGGAGGAGGAGGAAGAGGAAGAGAAGGAGGAGTAGGAGGAGGAGGAGTAAGAGGCGGAGGAGGAGGAGGCCGTGCAGTCGTGCACTTCATCAACCGTTGTTGTCGTCGTCTGAACAATATTGAATGAAACTGAACGTGACAGACATGAGAAGTGATTGCATTACCTGCAGTGACAAGGACACGACGACGACGTCTTGTAATAATAATAATGATGCTTACAGGCTATACAGTGTACGCACGTCAGTTGCCAACGACCAAAGATGGCGGTGGTCTGCGTGTTTTAATCAGGAAATAAAAAATCTCGTGGCTTATACCTTCAGCTATAAACAGGGCCGCAGAGATAGAGAGAGAGAGAGAGAGACAGACAGACAGACAGACAGACAGACAGACAGACAGACAGACAGACAGACAGACAGACAGATAGAGAGAGAGATACAGAGACAGACAGACAGAGACATAGACATAGACAGAGACAGACAGACAGAGACAGAGAGAAAGACAGAGACGGAGAGAGACAGAGTCAGAGACATAGACAGAGACAGACAGACAGAGACAGAGAGAAAGACAGAGACGGAGAAAGACAGAGACACAGACAGCGACAGAGAGAAAGAGACAGACAGACAGAGCAAAGGAAAGAATGCCAGGGCCCGGCGACTCTTGGGGCCAGGGCTAGACATGCTTAGGCCCTATTTAGATACAACGTTTGTGATTTATGCCTTTCATTTTCAAATATAATGTTACTGAAAATTAATAGCAATCAGCATAAGCTATAGGCTATACTTCAATTTAACAACTGACCGCATAAAATCAGATTGCATAACATGTTTATACAAATAAAAAATATAAAAAAGTCGCACCTGCAATTTTATTTTTTCGATTTGTCTCTAAGTCTAGAACATTTTTCTCGTGAATCTTTAAATTAGTTTAGGGGCCCGGAACTGCATGTCCATAGAGGCCTGGAATTTCTCTCGTTAACCTCGGCTAAAGACCTCGAAAGGAAGATGGAAGGCAGATAGTTACAGTTTTTGTTTATGATGCGCTATTTGTCTCGAAACATGAGCAGAAAACAGGAAACGGCAGAAGCTAATATCAATATTTCTTTGGTGCGTGCCAATTAGTCGAATGCTGTTTAGCATAAAGGTGGTACCCGGTATTTAATTCGAAACACCTTTATTGATTATCATAATAATTATAGGGGAAATTTGCTTGGCTTGTCGTTATTGCCTTGTGTATAATATGCATTGGCTGAAGCCATAGAAGGTCGATATAAATTTTCCGGTGTATGTACGTCTAAGTGTTTCAATCAGACGGTTGGCTTAATGGGCTCTCCTTCGCTTGAGGGGTATCACATTGATTTCTAGTATGATGATGATGATCATCAGCAGCAGCAGCAACAACAACAACCTTAGCATCATGGCCAGCATTATCGTCGTCGTCGTTGTCGTCATCGTCACCATAATAATCATCATCATCATCATCGTCGTCGTCGTCGTCATCATCATCATCGTCATCATCAACATCCACCTCCTCCTCCTTTTTCTCCTCCTCCTCCTTCTCCTCCTCCTCATCATCATCATCAACATCATCATCAGCATCATCAACATCATCGTCATCATCACCATCATCGCCATTTATCATCATTCATTGGAGCTGCATTCAAATGCACATTATTAAATTACTACACATGTATGAGGTAACAATAATAATCCGGCTTTGTACCTCTCTCTCTCTCTTTCTGTTCATAATGTCTGACTCTGAAGACTGGCAAGCAGAATTATTTGCCTCAACTATACTGCAGGTGGCGATTTGTCCAAAATACACTGCAGAGACTTCTATAGCGCCTGTTTCCTGCTCGGGCGCATCGTTTCAACTTATACTAAAGCCTCTGTTGTTTGTCCGATGCAGGAACTTGACTTTTCTACTGACACAGAAAAAGGTTTCAGTTTAGACCTGTGACATGTCTTCATCGTTAAAGTCACCTGCAATTGGTTTACCGTGACTTTCGACCTTTTGGACGAGCCATAAAAGGTCGAACCATTTATAGGCACAACCGTAACTCAGGCATTGCCAATGTGATTTGCACTTCGGACAAAATATTTTTTGCATTTATTCAGACAATAAGCAGAACGCTGGTGCTTCGACTATATATATATATATAATATATATATGTATATATACATATATGTATATATCTATATCTACGTGTATATATATTTTTATATATATATATCTACGTGTATATATATATCTACATATATAAATAGTCTAGACTCTAGACGTCACTGTGCGGTGAATTTAAAATTGGGCTTCTTTTTCCTCCAGTCGGTTTGTCTGTCCTCGGGGTTCGTACGTGTGCGCCGCCAATCTTCCTTTCGCGTTTCCATTCGTTTTCGTGTTTCTTTCGTTAACCTTTGCAAAGGTCATCACATTGTTTGCTTCTCCCTCGTTGCTGATAATTCTTGGGAGGGAAAGCACCATCCCCCTCACAGCACTCCACTTTCTTCATTGCATTCATATTGCAGGCAATTTTGATCTGTAATCGTCTTCTGTGCATGTTTGGATAAAAAAAATTCGCCTACTTCATCGAACAATGAATGATGATGAGGTGGTCCGTTAAGTAGGACAATGGTGCGGCTGGCAATTCATTCTTACGTTGTCAATAAATCAATTAATCAATCAATTAACAATCAATTGATCAATCGATCAAACAAGCAAGCAATAAATCAAACAATCAATCGTGTTCTAGAGGCGTGGCGGTGTGTTTTAGTTTTACGATAATGTGAATGAGTGAATGAGTAACGAATTTGAATGAGCAAAATAATTTACAGCATAATTGAAAGATAGATTGAGTGAATGAGTGAATGAGTGAGCTCATCAGTTGACTGATTGATTGATTGACTAAGTGATTGGGTGACTGATTGATTGAGTGAGTGAATAAGTGAGTGAATGAGTGGCTCATCAGCTGACTGACTGATTGATTGATTGATTGACTATAAGGGAGTGAATGAATGAGTGGATGAGAGAATGAGTGCATGAGTCAGTGAATGAGTGAGGGGTTCATTAGTTGATTGATTGATTGTGTGAGTCAGTGAATGAGCGACTGAGTAAAGTCAGAAAAGGTCAGCCAGTTGAGTTACGTGGGTCGAAAGGTCTTGACCCCATGTGGTCGTCGTCGTAACAGATGTTTTCGGCGGCAGAGCTGCAGGGGAGGAGTGTCCCCTGAGAGAGAGAGGAGCACAGTCCATCCATCCACACTCCACCGCTCCGAACCGTCGTCCACAAAACAGCAAAAAAGTCTGGCTGAAAATCAGATTATGGTAATGAGACGGTCGCGCGCTTTGAACAAAAATTACTTCAGTCAGCTAAAAACATGCATCGGTTGCCCTCAGCCGCTGTCCACGATTCGGTTGTCCTCAGCTGCTGTCCATTTGTCAGCCATTTTGTTATTTTAGCCGGTATAACACTGCAGGACTTTACAACAGTGGTGTGTGTACTAAGCAATCAACCGAGTGCGTATAGTGGAAGTTCCAAGTCTTGCAACCAAGGGTTCAGATGTTTATTCTGATCCAACTGCGTACCCTATCCTATCGAACTCAGTTATAACGAAAACACTTACCGTGTATACACTATTGAGTAGCTAGTGAATAAGCTGGTGCCCTGCGCTTGGCTTTCGAGTGGCGCTTTATAAATTTGAAGACTACGATTACGATTATCGATACCGACACTGATGGTGGAAAGATGAGACTTCGTAGGAGGGGAATGGTGTTCCGATCTCATATATGCCGAGGCGAAGAAAATGAAGTCGCAAATAGATCATGCCATTATGGCTGACTCGTGGCCAGCTTTACTGTTCTCAGTTGCTAGCAGAGCCGTCGATACGGTATTAAACGAGGGGGGCGCCGGGGCAGGGGTAATTATCATCGATATTACCACCAACACCGCCGTCGCCTCCGCCACCACCATGATCACCACCAATATCACCACCACCACCACCATCACCATTACCACCACCACCACCTCCACCACCACCACCATCACCCTCTTTTTTGAGTTCTTATCCTTCCAATAAGTAGCCTACCATGGATCAAAATAGACAGCTATACAACAAAGATACAACCTGGAACTGATTCAGCGCAACTGTAAATCACCAACACAACGCAACAATAACAATTGAACGTAGACCACTATTATAATATAATAATACGAAACAGTGACGTCGTGTTTGTGGCTGCGTCTATGCAGGATAATATAATATGCACATCTGACGTATATAATACCGGACGTGTAATCCTTTAAATATCGATTCTATGTTGTCGGCTGTCATTCCGCCAGCGGTGTTGTAAAGCCACCAACCTCAATCTTGCCATCAAATTACAACGTCTATACCGCGATATGACATCCGCCGACGTTCGGTTTCTGATCTGCGTTCATCTTTCATTTCGAAAACTATCGACAGAGATCGACGCCATTGCCGAGTCAAATGCGGTTACTACTTCCGCTGCATCGTCTGCTTATGTACGACTCTAATCTCGCGACGACAAATCGCTTAACTTTCAGCATCGATTAATGTCCCAAGAAATGGGTTTCATTTTGCATACCGAATTTCCGCTGAACCAATGTCGTAACTCACCTAGAAGGCATGCAATAAATAGCTTATGCCTATGTTTAATCCACTTTTTCGCTGATCAAATCTCTAAACTTAGACATGTCACATGATACTCAACTATTGACGTCACGGCCCTCGTAATAATTTTATGGTCTCAGAATCGGTGCCAACTGCCAAGCCTGCAGTCAATTCACTTTCTATGTAGGTGTGTGTAAAAAATTATATAGCGTCTATCTGTCACTCGATTGCAGTGTATACACTGTACAATGCACTATGAGCTCTAACAGTTGGCTTCGTGCTTTCAGTTTCAACTAGAGCTATACATGTAGATACAAAGGAAACTCGTACATTGTATATGTATGAATAATTTATATGAATAATTGAATATATAAATCTTTATTTGCATAAATTATTAAATACATGTATATTGCTTCATATGACATTGCTCGAAGCCTCGAACTATGCAATATCAATTATTATTATTATTATTATTATTAAATTATCCGAAGTAGTTCAATTCACAAAGGTATACAAGTCAACGAATAGTGTATATAAAGACTATGGAATCAGTTGTAGTCAATCTGATAGCTGTGGCTGCTTCTCGAATGTGCCCCTGCAAGCAACAGCGTTGAATCGTTGGATGCAAACTTTAATCCGTTGGAACAGATAGCTTGACTCTTTAGGGTCAATTATTATTATTATTATTATTATTATTATTATTATTATTATTATTATTATTATTATTATTATTATTATTATTATTATTATTATTATTATTATTGTTATTATTATTATTATTATTGTTATTATTATTATTAATCGAAATAATAATCTGACGATTCGATTCCTTATAATCTTATAGGCCTATGATTATGGTCCAATATAATTATGCATGGCGCATAATAAGAAACACTTCCATTGGACCTACATGATATTGTAGCCTTACCTTACATACACACATAGACTACGTACACTTTTTACTGGTAATTCCTCCTCCTCATTTTCTTTCTTAAAAACTTATTTCTTCTCTCCTGGCCTTGCGCACTGGGAGCGCCTCTGAACGGTTCACCCTAGTAAAGGCGCTTTATAAATGTTTTAATACAATACAATACACTTAAAAATAAGTGTTTTGAGGTTAGTAGCCTATTTTACGAGTCTGTAACAAAGCAATGAAATAAGAAAATGAGCTACCATAAACAAGAAACGAAGTAACGAAAGCAATAGAAGTCAAAATGAAACAGTAAAATGGAAACTCGAGCAGATGGAAAAAATGCTCTGAAACCAAAAAGCTGTAGCAGAGCCACGAGGGACAGCAGAAGCAGAAGCAGAATGATGAAAACGAGAGCAAAATCAGGAGCAGTAGAAGAAAAGCTGGAATATAGCAACTGCACAGCGCAGGGAACAGAAATTTGTTTTTGACTGGAAGAAGACACAAGCAGATTGAGAGAGAAAGAGAGAGAGACACACAGACAGAGACAGAGAGAGACAGAGAGACAGAGAGAGACAGACAGATAAAGAGAGACAGACAGACACACAGACAGAGACAGAGAGAGACAGAGAGACAGAGAGAGACAGACAGATAGAGAGAGAGACAGACAGACACAGAGACAGAGACAGAGAGAGACAGAGAGAGACAGACAGATAGAGACAGACAGACAGACAGATAGAGAGAGATAAACACAGACAGAGACAGAGACAGAGACAGAGATAAAGAGGAGATAGAGACAGAGATAAAGACAGAGACAGAGATAAAGACAGAGACAGAGACAGAGCGACACATATTGCTGAGGAGCGGTGAGCGGTGCATACGCGTGGTTGCATAATCAGAGTCATTAGCCGACGGGCATATAACGCAATCAGGGGATGCGTGCAGTGCTTCCAACAGCTGCTGTCGCCACCACGCACACACACAAGACCAAATGAAGAGGACACACACACACGCACGAACGAACGCACGCACACGCCAAAGGAGTGAGCTGTTATTAACGGCATGGATCAGGAGAGAATGCCAACAGGGAAGACTAGCATGCAGAGAGAAACGGATGGATGGATAGACACACATAGACAAATGCACAGACACAGGCAGACAACCAGATGCACACACACACGCACACACATAATATGTAAATTGTAAACGGACAAACGCTTTGGGCTTACAATGCGATTACGCACTATGGCGCGCGCACATACACACTCACACATACAAACACATACACGCCCACACACACACACATTGTCTATTGTGAACAGTTCATCCCTCCCTCCCTCCCTTCCTCCATCCCTCCCTTCACTCCACCCACTCCATATATACCAGGTATTCGAAGGAGCGGATGCAATGCCAGATGCATCAACAATTGATTAGAACGTTCTAAAGACATTTCAGACCAGGGGCGCCGTTAGGCGTACGCACTTACGCAAGTGCGTACAGCGCGGAAAGGCAAAATTTTTTTTTACAAATTGTAAATTTATTATAAGCGATGAAATTCTATTGAAAATTTATAATCTATAGAATATACTTACTTCCTTACTTACTACACTCTAATAGAGAGCCATCTTGGCATTGAGCGTTTTATAGCCGCCTATAGGCCCTAGAGGTCTATGGATCTAAGATTTTTGCCCCCCCCCCTTGGAAGAGTTCTGGATCCGCCACTGGTTATAGCGCCCCTTCAAGCTCTCTACTCCGGCCGAAGCGCTGAGCAATTGTGAGTGAAGGACTTGCCCAAGGTCCTTACGCGGCGAGGTGGATTCGAACCTGGAAAATTCCGGCTTCAAGGCGACGATAGCATAGCAATATGCCGATCTAAAGGTATCAAATTGCTCCTCCTAAACATCACCCACCCCCCCGGTAACTTGTACCGTAACCGGTTTCAGATTACCCCCGGACACTAGATTTGCATAGATTTATCCGTCATCCCACTGTGGTTTGTTATCAATATTTTACTCGGAAAAAATAATAGCTTCGAAGCCATTTCTCCATGTAACTTCAGCGGCGATTTAGTATTTTAGTTACAGATGAAAATATTTATAGGCCTAACACACGTTACACACCAAACCACGAAGTGGGATAACGGATGAAAATCTTCAGACCAAAACAAGAAGCGGGATTATTTTTCTGATATTTTTAGCCCAATAAATGCGACGATTGATGCAAATTACAGTTTGCAGAGGGGGTAATGTTTAGGAGGGGGTAATAATTTGAAGCCTTTAGCATGGGCGTCCGCAGGAATTTTTCTAGGGGCGCAAACTTTTATATAATTGTCACATGGTCTAAATTTATTGGGTGACAGTTTGAATTTCCATATTACTACGAGAGAATCCTATAGATCCTATCCTACCTATACGTTATGCGCCCAAAGAAAGATATATTATATAGGTTCAACATGACTGCCTAAAAATGGCTCCATTTGAGGTCGACACAGCCAAAAATGCGCTGGTCGCTGGGTCTCCGCCCCCAGACCCCGCTGTGGGAGCTTACTGTAAAGACAAAACCTTTCTCTTTTACAATAACATTTTGATTTTTATTGTTATCCTGGTAGCTTGCGACACTGAAAAACGACACTGAAAAACGACTTACTCTTAAAAATTTCGCGACTTTGTCGTTCACAAATAGCTGGCAAACAAGAGCCTAAAATGGCTCCATTTAAGGTCGAAACAGCCAAAAATGCGCTGGTCGCTGGGGCTCCGCTCCAGATCCCGCTGGGGGAGCTTACGACGCTCCCCCAGACCCCCTAGTCGGGATGGGCTTCGTGCCTTCGGCACTCGCAACTTCCCGCCTTCGGCGCCGCCACTGACGACCAATTAGGCCTACAATACAGCGTCCTGGCACTTTTTACACTTTAAGAACTGTATATATATATATATAATTTATGGGATTGGATTGGTAGTATTTACGCCTCCCCTAAACAGAAATCCTGGATCCGCCCCTGAATATAAGCTCGTATCGATCGCTGTTCGCTTCATATTATTTTGTTCAAGTTGTGCGTACAGAAATAAAATCCTGGCGGCGCCGCTGTTTCAGACTAGAACGTTCTGAAGAGAGGTCGGACTATAGATATAACGTTCTAAAGACAGCTCAGATTAGAACGTTCTAAAGACATTTCAGACTAGAACGTCCTATTGAGAGGTCAGACTATAGAACGTTCTAACCAGAGGCCCGACTGAGTCAGTGTTCCATATAATTATAGCTGATCCTGAAATGTTGCCTCTCTAATATGGCTGACACTCAGCCACTGTCCATACTCGTTCACACTGTATAGGCGTACAAACACAAACACACACACACACACATACACACACACATACACAACACACACACAAACACACACACACTTCAGATTTACTTACATGTACTTTGAGTTCGCTAAATGCGCTATAATAATCACTATAAATCGCATTTTACATAAAGAGTCACATTTGCTGAACGACCCGAAAAATCCTTTACATTGGTTAGGGTCATCAAATAAGCAAAAATATGAGCACAATGGTCGTGCACTTAAATACTTGCAGTAGCTCCTGTTCAGCATGGTCTCTTTACAATCGGGGCCAATGTTTTAAATAATCCAAAACATTCTATACAATGTCAGAGTCATAATAATTGACCTATGTTTGTACAATTGTAAGCTATATATAAACGTAACTATGTATTTATGTAAGGCAGGCCTATGCATAAGTACATGTATATATATATTTATTTCATTTGAATGCATTGATCTATGTATACATGCACAACTGCATGCATTGTATATGAATGAATTTGTGTGCATTTGAATGTATTTATGTAGGCCTAGTTACATGTACAGGTACGTATATTGCATAGTATACAATACATGTATGTATAATTTGTATGTGTTTTGTATCTTTAGGAGTGTTTCTACTCTATACTTACATACATGTTTTCATCCATATTAACGCCCTCTGTTCCTCTTCTGATGCATAATTATCTGGCTGTCGTTAATATTCGTGCCAAACTGTCTCCGATGGCATGGCATAAAAACAACATGTTATTATTTGTCTCCAGTCTTGTACGGATTTCCGCAGCAGATGACGTGACAGCATGAGACATGAGACACGCGAGCTTACGTCGAGTTTGTTGCTGAGTGAAAAGACATTCGAGTGGTCGCTATAAAAATAGTTTTCTCAACTGTCTACAAATATAGACATCTTCAAAGAAGGAGAGAAAGAGAGAGAGTGTGAAATAGAGTGAAAGAGAAAAGAGTGTGAGGGAGATTGTAGACTACAGAACACCTATACAGCTGTATATACAGGGTGGGCCAAAAAAGACCCCCTAAGACTTTTGACAAAATCTTCACCAAAAGTAAGAATTTCTAAATGAAATTTTACAGTCTTAAAGACAATTCATATTTACACCAGATGGCCAAATTTCATTAAAATATTTCAGGCACAACAAAATTTATACCACTTTTAGTGAAACCACCCACCGTTTTTTGACGATTCAAAAACCCGACGCAACAAAAAGTAACAAAAAATCAACTCAATTATTCTGGCCAATATCCTGGCCAGAAGTAAGAATATCGAAATGAAATTTTACACGATTAAAGGCAATTCATATCCATACATGATGGCCAAATTTCATCAAAATATTTGAAATAGAACAAAAGTTATATCACTTTTAGTGAGGCCACCCCCCATTTTTGACGTTTCAAAGACGTAACTCAGCAAAAAGTAGCAAAAGCACGATTTTATTAAGTCTCATCTCAAATAATTGTTATCAAATAGCCTTCGTATTGCCAGATGATCATTATTATTACTATATAAAAAATAAACAGGGTACCAGCGTAGCTGCACGTCACTGAGAAGTCACTGAGCAAGATGACATCAAATTGGTAAATAAGGAATCTGTCAGATTAATCAACAGGTCCATTAAGAACTTTGCAAAGAGACTCAAAAGAATTTCTGGCACTGGTGGTGAGCACATTGAACACAAGTTGTGAATCACTACCAAGTTCATTTGACAACAGTTATTTGAGACGAGACTTTAAAAAATCGTGTTTTTGCTACTTTTTGTTGCGTTTCGTTTTTGAATCGTCAAAAACGGTGGGTGGTCACGCTAAAAGTGGTATCACTTGTGTCGTGTTTGAAATATTTTGATGAAATCCGGTCTTAATGTGTAAATATGAATTGCCTTTAAGGCTGCAAAATTTCATTTCGAAATTCTTACTCTTGGTGAAGATATTGGCAAAAAAACTAATTTTTTGGCGTTTCGTTTTTGAATCGTCAAAAAACGGGGGTTGGCCTCACTAAAACTGATATAACTTTTGTTCTGTTTGATATATTTTGATTAAATCTGGTCATCATGTGTAAATATGAATTGCCTTTAAGACTGCAAAATTTTATTTCAAAATTCTTACTTCTGGCTACAATATTGGCAAAAAACCTAGGGGGTCTTTTTTTGGCCCACCCTGTATACTGAGAGCATTCGTAGTCTCAACAGACTAATATGGAGTCTGAATGATGTCGTTTATTTATCACATCGTCTTGAAAACAATCGAGAGTTGAATAACAACTGGCGCACCATAAATCACAGCTGCTAATGCAGATGGTCAACCACAACAGCGGCGAGTGGCATTGCGTGTTCGTGGGCTTGTGCGTGTTCGTGTGCGTGCGCATGCGCGTGCGTTTGTGTGTGTGTATGTGTTTGTGTGTGTGTGTGTTTGTGTGTGTGTGTGAGTGTGTGTGTGTGTGTGTGTGTGTGTGTGTGTGTGTGTGAAATATGCAGTCGTGCAAACCGTATTCAGGTCCATATAATTATGAAGAAGGATGTGTGCAAATACAAGTGTTTATGTATGGGTAACGTGTGCTGACTACGTATATAAATATAAATATATTTATATTTACTTATATTTATATATATATGTAGCTACGATGCATATATACGACACATTTCCCATGGCTGTTTCTATCTGTATGCATATATATAATATATATATATATATATACTTTGCTCATCAGTGGACATCCATTCATTTGGTCGAAATTGGTTCTGAGTGGACACAGCAAACCAACTTTTAATTGACATCTTGACCAGTGGTCAAAACATCTGCCGCGTGCACGCATGCATCTCTATGGATGGTCAATGGTCACTACGATGACCCGCCATCCAGTTGACTGACCTCACCTCACTCAACGACCTCATGCTTTTAAGTTGTATAGTAATTTGCAACAGACGACACATGAAAAATGTACAAGCCAGAGTAGCAAGTGAGTGAGCAAGTAAGTAAGTAAGTAAATTCTTTATTACTTCTCTTGCATGCAAACGCACAATGGGACATAAACTGAGTGAAAATATCAGTGTCGTACAGGTCATCTATACAACATTGTTGTGATAAATCTCTTTTCAATCAACAAATCACAGCTTGTCATCTCTATAGATCATGTGAGCCAGGACCGGATTAAACAATGTGGGGACCCTGTTCGGGATTTTTTTGCGGATATTCATTATTTTGAGTCATCTTGCGAAATTTTTCGGGAAAACTTTTCGGGAAAATCATACCATTTCATCCACCAAAAAGTTAATGAAATTGTTTTTAGTCATCTGGCGAAATTTTCGGGAAAATAATACCATTCGAAATTTGCTTCTGAAAATTCCCCCCCCCCCCCGCATTTGTGGGGGCCCCTGTTTGGCCGAACATGTTGAACATGCCTTAATCCAGCCCTGATGTGAGCGCGTTCTTACTGACTACTGAGCATCCAGTTACCCGCTCTGTTGGGAGAAGATCACGGAAGATTATCAGTTTAAATATTAACAGAAATATTAGAATAAGCAAACAATAATGAATCTAAGTTATTCTCAGCAATATACGAGTGTAATAGCTGATGGTCAAAAGTCCGAAACAGTAATAAGTGTGTATGACGTATACAGGATGGGCCAAAAAGTAAACCTATGGTTTTTTGTCTATATCCTGGCCAGAAGTAAGAATTTTATGGCCCACCCTGTACACTCGAGAGGCACGCCTTTCCATTGTCCATATATAATGAGAAGGTATTGTCCAATTGCAAAGACAACAGACGTTCCAGAGAAGCATTATTATTGAGTCACGACGATGAATAGATTGGTAACAAACGAAGTTGTAAGAGACAAAATTGAAAAAAAAACTGTTCTTCGCCTAAAGTGCTGCAGAAAACTTTTTCAAGATGAAGATCCATATCGCAGAGGAAGAAGACAATCCTCTTCCATAATCAGCAGCACTCTCAAAACCACGACCCATCAACGTATACATGTACATGTATGATGAGACGCACATATACCATAGGACCATGCATATAAGGCCCGAAGTCTTTCATTCGTTTTTCGTCGACTGTCGGCTTATCAATCCCAGATAGATTGCTCAAACATAATAGAATCCATGGCCGCCCCTCACCCCTCGATAGCTGCTGCTGCTGATGCAGATTATGGGCGAACAACGACATGGTCGTGTTAGTCGTCATCGTCATCGTCGTGTATACATGTATACTTGTATACATATATATACATGTATACATATATACATTGTATACATGTATGTATGTATACATATATACATTGTATACATGTATACATATATACATATATATATATACATATATACATATATACATATATACATATACACATATATACATATATACATATATACATATATACATGTATACATATATACATTGTACACAAGTATACATATATACAATGCATGTATATGCAGTGATCATCTGCTTTTCCTTTGGGATGCTATACGCGATGATTGATAGCCATGTATCCATGCAGTCGTGGGTGTGTTTTATGAATGAATGGGATCGGTTCTGTTCGGCTGCGTTCTGATGCCGCATTCTGTCGCGTATACATGTTTTGTATAATTTGCTAATCTCAACGGACAACTGCGGTCGGGGTCGGAACAGCAGTTACTGTCTGTCTCTCTCTGTGTATAATACATTGTGATCGTACGCACACAAAGTTACAGGCAATAAATGGTTTTATTGGCAACTACTCCTGTTGTAACAAAACATTGCTTATTGCTGTGCGGAAATAAAACATAATATAAATAAAGAAGAAGCAAAGACAATAATATTATCTGCTTGTTCCTGTCCCGGTTATTAGGAAACTCCCAGAGAATGGGGAAGAAGAGGAGGAAGAGAAGAAAAGAAAATGAAGAAGAAGAAGAAGAAGAATAAGGATAATAATTGAATATCGAAGAAAGAAGCAGAAGAAGAGAATAAAGAACAAAAGGAGGAAGAGGATAAGGAGGAGTACGGGTAGATGGAGGAGGAGGACGACGAGGTTGTTCTCTGCCAGTGCCAGTCCCAAACCTGGATAAAGGAGGAGGGCGACACTAATCATCTCTGATTATGGCAATGTCGTTAAACATGTAACAAGCTAAATGAAGGCCTCATCACTCTGTTTTGATTTCATAAACTCCTAATTACTATTCCGTATAATTATTTCTGCGAGTGCAGACAAATTTCCAATGAGAGACTAAATTTAATGGTCCGACATAGATTGGATGTGTGGATGTGTGGATGTGTGGGTGTGCGGATGTGTGGATGTGTGGGTGTGTGGAAGTGTGGATGTGTGGATGTGTGGGTGTACTACGATGACCAGCAGCTACATGTATGCACTGCTTCCTCAATGATATGTGGGCGGCTCTAACGGATTATGTGATCGAGAAGTAATGGCGCCATGTCGAGCGCAATAACATCACAACATCCATATTCATAAGTAGGCCTATATATGTGTATGCACGTTTGAACGCCTATATATACACATAATTAGATCTACATGCGTGTAATTATGTATGGGTATACGTATGGGGATCAGGGATCAGAAGGATTTGCCATTCCCCACTGTCAGAATTTTCTGTAAAATTTACAATCTGCAATGGTAGCATTAATAATTTTAGTCTTCATAAAAGAATTGGTCTTTATTTTAGTGCATGCCTCTCCTCCATTATATGTCTCTGACTCTGGAAAATATATACATGTTTTATGTATATTACATAATAAGAATACCGTCATATGAAAATTTACACACATACAGAGACACACGCAGACAGACACACACACACACACACACATGCACGCACGCGCACACACACGCATGCACACACACAAACATAAACACACACACAAACATAAACACACATACACAGACATACACAATTTATGTGTATATACTATATAAAAGACTGATACTGTTGTGCATGCATGCAATGCCATGCATCAGTGCATTGGGATGCATGCATGAATCGCAAACATCTTCTCGTTCGCTTGCATACTGTTTACGTTTATTACTCCCTCCGTATTTCCATTACGCTTCGTCACAAACCGTTGAGTTAGGTCCAGCAGCGGTCAACACAAGCGCCGCTGAGATACCCGAGGGCGCTATATAAATGATTACATTCTATTCCACAGATTACGACGACGATGACGACGACGAGTTGAAGGCAAATACGCAAATATATCGGTTAGCGGTCTCTGATGACGACTTCCTGTTGCAGAGGCTGGTGTGTGTGTGTGTGTGTGTGTGTGTGTGCGGTCGACATCCAATTGGATGTTTTCTATTTCTCAGATGCTTCGCTGTGTCAACAGGACATTATTCTCTTCGCAGCATCGATGTAGCATAATATATAGGCTAATGTTTAGATGTAATCGTAATCGTAATCAAGTGCTTATTTGCTGTATAAACTGTTGTTGAACATGCAGTTAATGTTGCGATGGGTCAAATGGCCAGTGAAACGAACCGTCTAGGTTGTAAAAGCGGTGAATTTCGGTTTCCTCTCTTTCTTTCTTTCTCCCCAAGACGGGTTGTGGGGGGACAGTGCTGCCAGTGTCCACAAAAGCGACTTTAATAATGCAGGTTAAGCAAGTAAACGAAGTTAAAATAGTGAAAACCAATGTATGAAAAGTGAGATAGAGGAGAGGAAAAGCCGACAAATCAAGGTCAAATAGAATCCGAACATAACATAACATAACAAAGGTTTAAAGTGGTTCAGAAGATGCTGGATCTGTGTTAGAACTACTGTAAATTAACCTGCAGCACTTAACCCCATTTTCCTAGCTTCCTCTTAAAAACGTTATGACTGTTTCCACCGACAGAGTGCAGCTGTCATCCAAAACGATCCACAAGTCTACAACTCTAGCACTGAAGAAATTCTGTCCTAAAGCTCCTTTCGGCTTCTTAAACAATCTTAATAAGATTGTTATGGGCTGAAATGGGAAAACCGGTGTAAAAAAAGACACGTCCAAAGACTAAAACCATTCATTTATGGCACATTGGCGACTTGAACTAGGCCTATAGTCTCTCGTTTTCGAAGACCAGACCAAAGAATGCTTAATAATTTTTCCCATGCTAAGTTTGATATGATAGCAACTCTTTCCAGCACCAGCGACGATAAAGGTGCAATAACAAGTTTAAAAGCTCACAAGAACGCTGCGTCACAAGTGAAATTAAGGCTAAATGATAAAGACTTTAATGACGAACCTGCAGTGTACTAAAGGTGACTGTGCAGTAAACCAATGAAGTTCGTCCTTAAAATGTTAAACATACAAAAGTCGGTCAAATTGTCCATTTTCAACTCCTGCAGGGGTCCTCCGTCGAGTCAAGTACATGCTGTGTTTATATCTGTGTCCTTGATCTTGTATAAAAGCCTGGTATAAAAAATGCGACCATACATGCTACGTTCTTTTATATATATATATATATATATATATATATATATATATTCTTACTGCACGCAATGCAGATTGGTCGTTCGGTTGATATTACGCACTCGGCACATGAACGCACTTCCTGACCGGAAGTTGATGTCCGACACCAGATGGCGCATGACATTTGAGGAAGACGGAAGAAGACGGAAGATGGCGGACCAACCAACCAACGAGAGTGGATCAACAGAAGATAATATATTCACTTGGGGGATGATGGTCTAAACTAGACACATGGGTTCAAATGAATCCTTCCTTTTGCTTTTCACTAACGAACGACTGCCCTCTGGAGTAATGTCTTGAACCCATATTTTGCATAGTTGCGACATAGATTAATAACCATTATACTATAGTAGCGCTATATAAAAAAAGTTATATTGTTATAATTATCATATAATTATTGTGGCTACGATTATTTTCTTCTGAGGTCGCTATGATCCCTCGGTTTCCTAAAAAATATCCGGTGACAAGAGAATGACCTCCTGGAAAGGCATTATTGGCCTACTACTATTGTACTGCTATGAGTTATTATTACTTTTGCTACTACTATTAATTCTACTTCCACTGCTACCATTACTAATTCTACCACTACTAATTCTACTGCTACTGCTACCTCAACAGCTGCTGCTGCTGCTGCTGCTGCTGCTGCTGCTGCTGCTACTACTACTACTACTACTACTACTACTACTACTACTACTACTACTACTACTACTACTACTACTACTACTACTACTACTACTATCATCATCATTATTATTGATATGGTCATAAATTTTTGCCTTGGTTAGACTCAACCAAAACGATGATTCGCTAATATGCTCATTATAATTATTCTTTCAAAATCTGCGTCAAAGGAGTGTTTCCATATTCAAGTGGGATTTAGTATTAAACTCTGTGACCTTTAAAAGGCCCTCGAACTCACCCACACACACACCCACGCACAGTCCAACCGACCAACCGATAGCCATAGCCGGCCCCTGGCGCACAGGCATCATATAAATCCGGGTGATTTGCGGTGTGGCATAACACAGCTCTGCCAATAAAATATGGCTTGTGGTCTGTAAACGTGACGATATGGTAACATGAATCCATCGATGAAGCAGAGAATAAGTGCTTGTCTTTTATTTCTCGACCTCGAATACATCCGTACAAGTACCGTAGAGCTGGGATTGTCTGTCATTTTGTTGCAATTTATACTGTACAGTAATGGGGGTGTAGTACTTCTATTGCTGCCAAGCAGTGTACTATATGGAGTGAATTTCCGGGGTTATAGGGAGTTCAACATCATCTAGTCTTTCATAAGACCCCATCGTGCACAGTAACCTAAGGTCTTCATTGCACACCCTAACTCCACATATAAAGCAACGTCTATTTTTCCGCAATTTTCATTCTGTTATTATAGATGTAATATAATATTACATTGTACATGTACTTCCTCGTATTGTACTGCATTGTTCTGTTTTGAACTGGCCTCAATTTATTACAATGCACTGTATGTACTCTATTGTATTGTATTACTACTAGACCGCATTGAGATTTTGCATTGTACCATATCGTGTTATATTCAGCTGTATTGTGCTGTATTGTAGTGTTCTATTGTACCGGTATTGTAGTATATTGCCTAATTTATTAAGTTTCTGATGTACTATATATTCTTGTAATTCTTCTGGCATGGTCAGACAAAAGTCCAGTATCATGTTTCGATGGACTTTCAACATCTAGTACCTCATAATATTATGCCATAATAAATAATCGTCTTTGACAGGCGACACAGATTGGAGACCGCAGATAGTAAACACGCCGTATATGAACTAGGACAGCGTTTGGATATAAATAGATCCTCGGTTTCATTTGCATGAAGGGGTGATCACTCACTTGTCACACGGATGCCTGGCTATTACGACAATCGATCTTCATGGACTGATCGATCGATAGATATATGTCGACCAAGGTGCAGGCTGCTGCAGGGTGGTAGAAGACACTGCAGCAAAAGTCCATCGGTGACGAATGCATGGGTGGATCCGGTTTCGTCACTCCAATATAAACTACATGTACCTCAGCAGTGATATTTAAGTTCTAAAAATAATTCCCAATTTCAGTTCTGATTTAATTCTAAGATTCTAATTTCAGTTCGAATTCTATTCTTATTCCAAAAATAATTCCTATTTCAGTTCTAATAATTAAACCTCAGTACTTGAATTCTTCATGTTTGTTCTACCCGAAACTTATACGATCTTCCAAGACGTCTGCCTATCTTGTCTACATGTATAGTTCTGCAAGACTGCAGTGTCTCGTTTTATCATAACTGCCTCTTGAGTCATTGTGTGTCACTTTGAGTCATTCTGAGTCATTCTGAGTCTTTTTGAGTCATTCGGAGTCATTTTGTGGCATTCTGAGTCATTTTGAGTCATTCGGAGTCATTTTGTGGCATTCTGAGTTATTAATATAATTTTTAGTCATTCCTTCTGAAAGTCTACAGTATAAAGCTGAATACCAGACGAAACAAAATAAACCCTAGTGTGACCATAAAATAGATATTTACAAATAGAATAAATAAATATTAAAAAATCACATTATATTAAATTCATGTTATTATCTCGTTGTAAACAATCACGGCTTAGTTAAATTAGTTAAATCAGTCAAAGGATAATTATTAACAAAGCAGAAAGGCCTTGGTTAATATAGATTGGAAATTGATGACTCACTCGAATCGTTCGTAGTCTGGTGCACAGATGACGCTACCGGCACCAGCGCATCTTGGCGGGAAGTCAACATAGGACAGCTTGAAGGGATGATGATTTGATGCCATCTTCCCCACGTCTGCCAGCCGCTGTATCCTCTTCCGTCTCCTCCCCTCTTCCACCTCTTCCTCGGCTCCTGCTGCTGCTGATGCTGTAGTAAAAGATGATGCTGCAGTTCTACCTGCTTGGTCTGAGGATGATAATATTGTTACAGGGACAGAAAACGATGTATCCTGTTTCTAATGCTGCTGCTGTCTTTATTTCTTCTCGTTCTTCAATCGATAAGTGTTCGGTTGTAGTCGCTCAGCTCAGTATCTGTCTCACCGTCTCTCTGTGTGTGTCTCTCACTTTCTGTCTCTGTAATAGCAACATCAGCTCCATTAAGATAAAGGCAAGTATCTTCAATAAACATCTTAATCAAATCCTTAAAGTAAATTAAGAAAATCTCTTCCAGCAAGAGAACAAATACCTTTACACAAACGAAGCGAAGGCAAATCCAATAAATCAACAGGAATCATGAAAACCCTTCGTGCCAGTGAAGCTTATCCCAAAATATTAAACAAGGCGGATTGATTAAAAATTTAATCCGCAAAAAGACCAAAATAAATATAAAATACGTATAAAGAGTAAAATGCAGAAATTGCTCGCTCTTAGATCATTGAGTTAGTCTCTTAAGGGGCGCTATATAAATAATCGAAATGAATGTGTGTATACTCTGTGAATATTTAGTTCAGTTGGCCATTCATATTTACTATATTCATAGGTCATCTATGTATCATATATATATATATATATATATATATATATATCTTATAGCTGTAGCAGCTAAAAAATTGCTTTAATTAATGACGTGCAGTCATAAAAGTCAACCACTGCATTGCATGCAGGTGTTCGTGTAAGCAGTCTCTTTACCATTGTCATCATCACGATCATATTTTGCAGTGCAATATATAAATCACGAGTTGCATGCATGCACATATAATTAGGCTCACATACTTGGACACATGCACACATTGCACAGGTTCATTCATGTTCGCTTGTATATATACCATATGTTTTTATGTGTGTCTGCGCGTGCGAGTACACACAAGTGTATACATAACCATACGGTTGCACACACATAATATGAAAACTACATATGCGTATTTACATGGATGCATAATGCATATATATACAGCTGCGCATGCTATATATGCGCAAATTATGTGCAATTGCGCATAGATGAGCAGATTCAAACATTCGTATCATCATCTGCATAAGCTACATGTATGCTTACATCTTCATGTATACTTTGCAACATAGATGCATGCCGCACTAACTCACATACATGCATTTTTGAACACACACCCACGTAATCATGCATGCATGCATACATACGTATACGTATGCGTGTGACATACATAAGTACATGAATTATACAAACGCATATACTTATACACATATACACTCATACATGCACATTGCGCACAAACATACTTGCATGTGCTCATTTACACGCACATTGCACATGGATAAAAGTACGTATACCTGCCTGCACAGCTGCACAATTCATACATGCAAACATACACACACATGCACACATACAATGTACATAGTATTACATACATTCATTTAGATATATAGTTATATACACATACTTGCAAAGTGCAAACATATATATACACTCCCACACACGCATGCATGCAAGCGAGTACGGTGTGACATGATGCAAGCGATCGCAAGATCAGAGACATTCGGTTCTGTTTTTATGTCCGAAGGGAGACCTATACATGTATCTCAAAGTCTCGTCATCTATCCTTTATTCATTCATTCATTCATTCCGAAAACTTATATAGCTTATATAGCTTATATACATGTATCGTGTATATACATGTATTGTATATACATGTATTGTGTATACATGTATTGTATGTACATGTATACGATGTACGTATAGACAGACTTTATGGCTGCTGTTCCCGTCTGCTCGTCTGACAGACTGAGAGGAAGACGAGAGATTCTGCACCCAACCAACTGACTCTGTCAACTGAACTGTCTCTGTCAACTGAACTGACTCTGTCAACTGAACTGCCTCTGTCAACTGAACTGCCTCTGTCAACTGAACTGCCTCTGTCAACTGAACTGCCTCTGTCAACTAAACTGCCTCTGTCAACTGATCTGCGTCTGTCAACTGAACTATACCTCTGTCAACTAAACTGCCTCTGTCAACTGATCTGCGTCTGTCAACTGAACTATACCTCTGTCAACTGAACTGTCTCTGTCAACTGAACTGCCTCTGTCAACTGAACTGCCTCTGTCAACTGAACTGCCTCTGTCAACTGAACTGCCTCTGTCAACTGAACTGCCTCTGTCAACTGAACTACACCTCTGTCAACTGAACTGCCTCTGTCAACTGAACTGCCTGAGTCTGCCACTGTCAACTGAACTGCCTCTGTCAACTGAACTATACCTCTGTCAACTGAACTGCCTCTGTCAACTGAACTATACCTCTGTCAACTGAACTGCCACTGTCAACTGAACTGCCTCTGTCAACTGAACTGCCACTGTCAACTGAACTGCCTCTGTCAACTGAACTGCCTCTGTCAACCGAACTGCCTCTGTCAACTGAACTGCCTCTGTGTCAACTGAACCGCCTCTGTCAACTGAACTGCCTCCGTCAACTGAACTGTCTATGTCAACTGAACTGTCTCTGTCAACCGAACTGTCTCTGTCAACTGAACTGTCTCTGTCAACTGAACTGTCTCTGTCAACCAAACTGTCTCTGTCAACTGAACTGACTCTGTAAACTGAACTGCCTCTTTCAACTGAACTGCCTCTGTCAACTGAACTGCCTCTGTCAACTGAACTGCCTCTGTCAACTGAACTGTCTCTGTCAACCGAACTGTCTCTGTCAACTGAACTGTCTAAGTCAACTGAACTGTCTCTGTCAACCGAACTGTCTCTGTCAACTGAACTGTCTATGTCAACTGAACTGTCTTTGTCAACCGAACTGTCTCTGTCAACTGAACTGTCTCTGTCAACCGAACTGTCTCTGTCAACTGAACTGTCTATGTCAACTGAACTGTCTCTGTCAACCAAACTGTCTCTGTCAACTGAACTGCCTCTGTCAACTGAACTGCATCTGTCAACTGAACTGTCTCTGTCAACTGAACTGTCTCTGTCAACTGAACTGCCTCTGTCAACTGAACTGCCTCCGTCAATTGAAATGCCTATGTCAACTGAACTGCCTCTGTCAACCGAACTGTCTCTGTCAACTGAACTGTCTATGTCAACTGAACTGTCTCTGTCAACCGAACTGTCTCTGTCAACTGAACTGTCTCTGTCAACCGAACTGTCTCTGTCAACTGAACTGTCTATGTCAACTGAACTGACTCTGTCAACCGAACTGTCTCTGTCAACTGAACTGTCTCTGTCAACTGAACTGTCTCTGTCAACTGAACTGCCTTCGTCAACCGAACTGACTCTGTCAACTGAACTGCCTCTGTCAACTGAACTGCCTCTGTCAACTGAACTGCCTCTGTCAACTGTACTGTCTCTGTCAACTGAACTGTCTCTGTCAACCGAACTGTCTCTGTCAACTGAACTGTCTAAGTCAACTGAACTGTCTCTGTCAACCGAAGTGTATCTGTCAACTGAACTGTCTATGTCAACTGAACTGTCTTTGTCAACCGAACTGTCTCTGTCAACTGAACTGTCTCTGTCAACCGAACTGTCTCTGTCAACTGAACTGTCTATGTCAACTGAACTGTCTCTGTCAACCGAACTGTCTCTGTCAACTGAACTGCCTCTGTCAACTGAACTGCATCTGTCAACTGAACTGTCTCTGTCAACTGAACTGTCTCTGTCAACTGAACTGCCTCTGTCAACTGAACTGCCTCCGTCAATTGAAATGCCTATGTCAACTGAACTGCCTCTGTCAACCGAACTGTCTCTGTCAACTGAACTGTCTATGTCAACTGAACTGTCTCTGTCAACCGAACTGTCTCTGTCAACTGAACTGTCTCTGTCAACCGAACTGTCTCTGTCAACTGAACTGTCTATGTCAACTGAACTGACTCTGTCAACCGAACTGTCTCTGTCAACTGAACTGTCTCTGTCAACTGAACTGTCTCTGTCAACTGAACTGCCTCTGTCAATTGAACTGCCTCCGTCAATTGAACTGCCTCTGTCAACTGAACTGTCTCTGTCAACTGAACTGCCTCTGTCAACTGAACTGCGTCCACTGATTCCTGACGTCGTTCAGCTTAGCTTCGTTCAATGTCATTCAATGTCTTCCTACTAAGACTTGGACGCACGGACGGACGGGCGGACGGATGGACGGATGGACGGATGGACGCACGGACAGATGGATGGACGGATGGAAGGATGGATGGACGGACCCTTCTCTCCTGGGTCTCTGCAGCCACGTCAACTGTCAGCTGCCGTCAAGAGGAAGACGCTGATCCACGACGACGGACGCTGTATGAAGAAGATTCCTCTTCAGACTTCAGCCATGAGAGATTCATTCGAATGTAGATTAACTTGTCATTCTTATATGGATAATCGTAACGACAACCACCAAAACCACCAACACCATGGCACCACCATCACCACAACCACCACCACCACTATCACCATCATCATCGTCATCGACATCATCATCATCATCATCATCATCACCATCACCATCATCACCATCATCACCATCATCACCATCACCATCATCATCATCATCATCATCATCATCATCATCATCATCATCATCATCATCACCACCACCACCATCACAGCCACCACAACCACCACAACCACCATGACCGCAACCACCAGCTAAACCACCGCCATCACCACCGTCCACTGCTATCACCACTGCTATCACCACTGCCATCACCACTGCCATCACCATCACAACGGCGACTACACATCGATCAAAAACGTCGTCGTCATAATTGTTCTTGCCATTCAATGGTTTTATCAACAGAAGAACAGAACGTAAAACATAAACTTGTAATGAAAGGCCAGCCAATCGACTGTTATGTGCAGAAAGATGAACAGAAGGTCGATGTCGGTGTCGGTGCAAATGTCTGTGTCGGTGCCAGTGTCGGTGTCGGTATTGGCAGCGTATATAATAATATATAAGGCGACGTCGTCCGACCTTTCCCTACATGCCTATAATAAATTACAACGGGACATCATCATTATAACAATAAAGTACAGCAAAAAGAACAGAACAAACATATTTTCCAGACAATTTCTGCTTCTGCCGCGCAGATGATGTACAGTTCCTGTCGCTGTAGCAATTTCCTTGCGTCAGCAACCGATGCTGACGACCATCCTTCCCTTCCTCCCACGATCCTCCCCCCCCCCCCCCCGTATACGACCATCCTTATCCCGAAGTCATATCCCCCACAGGGCCCTGTCTTCCTGACTGTGTGTGTTGTCGAATTGTCTGTTAGTCTGTCTGGCTTCTTCGTGTTCTTAAATATTTGATCAGCGCCCCTTAACAGTCCATTAGGACCTGTACGGTACACACTACACAGTATAAAGTACACGTTCCAACTTCAACTGCAGTTCGCTTAGAAGCATCGGCTTACGCCGGTCGCTGCATGCTACGATGTAAATTTATATGTGGCGTGTTTCTTCTTCGAGAAAGAGAGAGAAGAACGGGAAATAGATGAGATGTTAGTCACGGGAATTCTACGAACAAGTGACAGGCAGGAAAGTCGGATCTCTATACTCGAGTACATCATTATATGGAACATGGTTCTACAGGAAAAACCGGGAATTTATAGTATACTGTAAAATAATGGTGTTATAGACTTATAGCTGCAGGTTTAGTAAATAAAGGTAAGAGAGGGGCTGGGCTTTGACTGAACACGCCTGCTTACTTTTAGAAAGTAGGAAGGTAGTTCCATCCATGCAGGCAGGCAGGCAAGGCATTCGGAATTTCCAGTCGGCATTCATGCTATACCAGATCAGCGCATTGAGCAAAATTTCACACGTCCGGTAATTGTGCGAAAGAATTCAGTTTCAATGTCCTTTGGAATGAGACTCTTCAGTCGATTCTGCCTTGAATTTTGCATCATTACCAACAGCAATTACATGTACATGTACCTTCACCAATCTCATGACGCCACTGCAAATGAGTATCTCATTCTGCTCTCTTGGAACGGAGAAAAAAATTATGAGCATAGAAGTAGTCAGGGAAAGAGATAGAAACCTGTATATGGCATAGACAGAAAGGAGATAGAGGAAAATAGAGATAGAATAGAGAAGAAGAGATACGAAAGAGACGACTATATAGAGAGATCAGAAAGGAACGAGAGACGAGAAAGAGTGAGACAGAAAGAGACAGACAGACAGTCAGACAGAGAGAGAAAGAAAGAGAAAGAAAGAAAGAAATACGACGAAAAGGAGAAGATCTGAAAATGTAGACATGCTATAGCCGCTTGACAGATGTCTTGGTGGATATTGTCAAAGGAAATTGAATTTCAGCTGCGATAAATTGTTTCCTTCACCCATAGGCGTACGGGAGTTTTCAGCAGTGGGAGGGGGGGGGGGCAAAGATTGAACTTCTGCCCGAAAAATACATCCGTCAAAAAGCCTCGTACGCCTATGCCTTCACCTCCGATGTTGATGTTCCATTCAACAGAAGTGACTTGAGATGTTAATCAGTCAGGATAAGATGAACGTGAACCTGAGAGTCAACGTATACCATTCCACACACCCAATGTCTAACCCAACACCCCATTCCACACACCCCATGTCTAACCCAACACCCCATTTCATACACCCCATGTCTAACCCAACACCCATTCCACACACCCAATGTATAACCCAGCACCCCATTCCACACACCCCATGTCTAACCCAACACCTATTCCACACACCCCATGTCTAACCCAACACCCATTTCACACACCCCATGTCTAACCCAACACCCCATTTCATACACCTCATGTCTAACCCAACACCCATTTCACACACCCCATGTCTAACCCAACACCCATTCCACACACCCCATGTCTAACCCAACACCCCATTTCATACACCCCATGTCTAACCCAACACCCCATTTCATACACCTCATGTCTAACCCAACACCCATTCCACACACCCCATGTCTAACTGATACAATTCCAGCCCACATTTTCCAACCACTCTATATCCCACTCATCACATTTTCCATAGTAATTTAGTTTTAACCCATAAGTTTAAAATCTAATATACGAGATGTCTTCGAACATCATCAGTTTTTATTACAAAAATTACTCCATCAGCAATGCATTTACGAGTCAGGCAATGTCACTGTAGTGTCAATATGCTGTCACATTCTTCCAACAACGATAATAGTATCTACGTTAAGAAAAAAGACATTAAAAGCAGGCAAATAATTAATTACATAAATAAACTTCTTAGTATAGTAATTGCACTGACTTGGTCGTTTGGCCGTTATATTCCTTTGGTTCTATCCATGGATGATCACAGAATCATACACCTTTCAAAATAATGTATAACTGTACTTTGCAGCGAACAATAAAGTTGATTGATTGATATAAGTTATATAACTGAAGTGTCAGTAATATCACTACCAATGAGAAGTCAGACGATGCATAGGAGTGATACCACTGAGGTTTAATGTGATGCCAGGACTCACGTATATGTGTTATATCACTGATAGAACACCTAAAACACCGGTAAGGCACCTGGCACATACATCATGTCGGCGTTAAGTCTGCAATTAATTTGTAAGTGTGATGTTATCGATATTTATTCGCCTGTGTTTCCATAACGTTTGTGATGCAATATTGGAAAGGTCCATTTACAAATACGCGCCACACGATCAGAAATGTGTAAAGGCGCTCTTGTTTCACTCAAGCCATGCACATTCCACAAGCCATGCAAATCATGCATGCAGGACCAAGCACACTGCACAAGACCATGACGATGCCAGGGTGATGTAAAAAACCAGGACCATGCACAAGCGAAGACCAAAGAGGACCATGAACAGGACAAGACCGAAGAGGACCATGAACAGGACAAGACCAAATAGGACCATGACCAGGTCAAGACCTAAGAGGACCATTCACAAACCAGAACCATGCACATATATCACAAGCAGACTTGAATGATGATCGCCCAACCGTCTGTCGCCAACTGTTGACAGGCGAGGACCATGAATCCATGCGACATGTAAACTCTCACATCGATCGATCAAATGATGGATGGTCTGATCTGCTGTTGCTGATGCTGATGCTGATGCTGATGATGCTGCTGCTGATGCTGATGCTGCTGCAGTGGACACTTGTTGCTGGACTGATGAGATGAGGATGAGGAGGATGAGGAGGAATTAGAGCATTGATAGCACACGAATCAGACGCAAGCCATCGCAAATTGAGCGCCAATCGTTTGACGCATGCAGCCATATATATATGGACATATGGACATATATATATATATATAATTATATGCTCAAGAGACCCGATTATGTATATGTATATTCATTGGAGACACAATTTATTTATATATATAGATATATATACTATACACGTATATATATATAATATACTCAAGATACCCAATTATATATATATATTCATTGGAGACACAATATATATATATAATATATATAATTATATAATATATATAATATATATATTTATATATACTCATATATAGGAGACCCGATTATACGCCGTCGTCGTTCGATTTGCGGTGGCAGCAGCAGACGCTTATGGACGATAATGGGCAGTTATAATTATGCACTAATGGTCACTTCTTATATATATACATTTATATATATATATATATAAAATCATGCACTAATGGTCACTTCTTATATATATATGTATAGACATATATATATATAAGACGCTTCTTATATATATACATATATACGCACACATATATATATGCTATAATGTGTTGAATGCCATTCTCAACAGTCACTGCAGCAGTGTCTGTCGCCTTGATTTCCATCTCGTCCAGAGAATTACCGTCGACACTGGTTGCTGCTGCTGAGACTTTTGCTGCTGCTGGTGCTGGTGCTGGTGCTGCTGGTGCTGCTGCTGGTGCTGCTGCTGCTGGTGCTGGTGCTGATGGTGCTGCTGGTGCTGCTGCTGGTGCTGCTGCTGCTGATACTGCTGCTGGTGTTGCTGTTGCTGATGGTGCTGCTGGTGCTGCTTCTGCTGACTCCACTGCTTATATCTCACGTGATGCGGATTATAAGAGGCCATTTCAGTGACATGCAATGGCCTTAATTGTCATTGCAATGGACGACAAGCAAGACATGGTCAGAGAAAATTCCCGCTCTTGTAAATTCCCGCAGGAAACCCTCGATACATTTTTCAACTGTTGCCACCAACAATGCGTGACCAAGGCAACAGGTGAACCATTCTCAAGAAGTGGGTCAGTCTGAAGAAATAAGCCAATCTGATAAAGTAAGCCAATCTATCTGAAGAATCTTTTATTTCAAACAAACTAAAGCAAAAAACCCAAAGCAAATCTGAATAATTACGTCAATCTGAAGAAGTAAATCAATCTGAAGAAGTAAGTCAATCTGAAGAAATAAGTCAATCTGAAGAAGTAAATCAATCTGAAGAAGTAAGTCAGTCTGAAGAAGTAAGTCAATCTGAAGAAATAAGCCAATCTGAAGAAATAAGTCAATCTGAAGAAGTAAATCAATCTGAAGAAATAAGTCAATCTGAAGAAGCAAGTCAATCTGAAGAAATAAGTCAATCTGAAGAAATAAGCCAATCTCAGGAAATAAGTCAATCTGAAGAAATAAGTCATATAAGTCCATGCTTGAACGTTCTTTTTTCACTTGTTTCCCATCCAGTCTATAGAGTTAAAAAGTTATAGACGGTCCAGGAAACGAGTGTCTTGGCGAAATCCAAAGACAAAACCCGGGAAATGAGATGTGACAAACAAAAGTCTTTTATATGGGAAGGACACCTTTATAACGGAAGACGACCGGTCTCTTGGGATGTAACGCAAATAGACTGATTAATTTCACACCCTTTTTGAAGGCGGGTCGGTGGATATGCATGGAACTGCAGCAAGCCCGACACTCGTGTGCAGTCACTCTCTGGTGGTGTATAAGCTCTTGGGAACTTTGGAACAAGAGAAAGAGACTATCAATACGTTTGTAGCCTAGCCTATTCGTTGTATATTGTATTGTACAACAGGGCTGTTTTTAAAGAATTTTTAGAACTGCACAACTTCTTTTCCTTCCCATCTTCCATGGTAAATTACTTCCAATCGGAGGACAATGACCATTTTTTGCTAGTTTTAACTGTATATAGGTGCTTCTACAACTGCACAAATCCATTTAGAACTGCACATTTTGTGTATAACTGCACGTTAAAAAAACCTGTTGTACAAGTAGGTAGATATTAATTTGTCTAGTTTAGCATATATTGATTATATTTATGCGGAATCATACTGCCAAGAATTTAGGTAGTATTCCGGGATTCATAATTATTATGTTTTTTTCAAAGAAGATTAAACTTAATGATTAATTAAGTTTGATTTTGGTCCATGCATTTTAAAAACGCAAGGAAATCGAATGTTTGCATGCCAGAATATTTATTTTTAATTTTCACATCGATTTATGATGACAAATAGTTTGTTTTGCGGTTAGACGTCAAGTGTGAATAGAAAATAAATCAATGCCACTCTGTAAAATTAATCGTTGTAGGCTATGTATTTGTTGTACGTTTTTCAATAGCACTGGTGAAGTCTTGGTGCCGTAAATTTCTCAATGAATTAATTGAGAGGGAGGTCCACTTCGTCAATAGCATAGAGAGAGAGACGTGGCGTAATTGTTAATGGACAGGAAAAGGGATGACTCGGATGTGCACGTATGCCATGGGTTATTGTATGGATATTGATGGCTGATTGGATGGATGACTGGATCAGGGATGCATAGATGGATGAATGGATGGATGTATGGATGGATGGATGTATGTATGATACAGTATGAATGGGTGGATGTATGTATGTATGTATGGATGGATGGATGTATTGATGGATGTATGGATGAATTTGTTTGATTTTATTCTGATTTTAATCTTGATTTTGATTTCGATTTTGATCTGACTCGTTTTATGGATGGATGGATGGATGGAAGGATGGATGGACATTGGACAGGATTTACATGCACGTTGCTTAATATAGACTGACTAATTGCAAGACAATAATCTTGATTAGCTGCAATGTTAATTAATGAACGCAAGCACGTAATTATGTCCCACTATAATTAAGATGACGACGCGGGTCTATAATAAAGATGTAGATGGCCACCATGCAGTCTAAAGATTGTTCCTTGGTCCGCCTTTTAGTGAGAGGGGTAACAAGCCAATATTCCGGGAAATAGGACCTGCAAAGAGCCTGATAAACAAATAATATACTGCCTATTAAAGTAATGATGCGTTGGCGATTCAAAGATAAATCTCAGCTACCGGTTTCTTCTTCACAACCTTCTGACGATCGATAGGCCTAGATCAAAAGCTGAATAGCTTATTTGTGTGTTGTAAAATAATGCAAATAATAATATGAACGTAAATCTTTGAGAAACTTTTATCGCCGACCAGAGACAGGCGAGATAGGTTGGCGAATAAAATCACAAGTATGTGTATTAATAATTTTATGTGCAGATAATCATCACGTGTATGTATACGTCTACATGTCCTCGTGCGTTCTGTTGTACGCCGATGGATGGATCCAGAAATGACGAGGGCCTATGACAACAGAGGCCGTTGCCCTCGACAGAAATTTGAGTGCCGCGTTAGGTGCACATTTTTATTTCACAAGTGGACCAAAGTTCTGCAAAAACAAACCTCTATCCCATGATCCTCCGCAGTTTATATAGCGCCCATCGCTGCAATGGGTCTTCTAATCACCATCACGAGGTGGCGCAGCTGTGCACCGAATGAACGATAAGAGCGGAAATAATATTATAGTCAAGACAAGAATAATTACACTCACGTCTATAATACTAATGGGATCGGAGGTGTCGCTCCTCCTCCTCCGAAAATCCCGTCATCCAAAGCGGCGATTTATTCCTCTCCTCCCACCGAGTAGAGAGAGAGAGAGAGACTCCTCCCAGTAGCAGTAGGAGCAGCGGTGAGCAGCGGTGAGTATAGATGGTGTGAGTGTCGAGAGCAATACTATAGGAACCGTCCGTAAGGGTCCCTACTCGACAGCACGGCGAGTGTCGCTCGGTCACCGTCCGACGTCTAAATTATGGCAAGACTGCTGCCGTGTGTGGCGATTACTATTGCCACGGCTGCTCAGACGATATACGTGAGGCAAGCGAGCGAGCGAGAGAGGGAGCGGTGGTGGAGCGGGTGGGCGGCCAGGCACCGCCGCTGCCGCCGCTGCGTGCCAGCCAGGCAGCGAGCCGTGCGACGAGCAGCTACCCATCGTTGCCGCCCGTTGTAAGCAGTTGCAAGCACTGCAGCCGTGGACGGAGTTCGTGAGGCTGCGTGCAAATTGCATCAGAGAAGATAGACGAGTGATGCTGATGCTGCTGAGGCTGTGGAGATGGAAGGATGGATGGTTGGATAAATGGATGGATGGGGATGGGGATGGTTACATGGATGGATGGATGTAAAGACGAACGGATGGAAGGACGGATGGATGAGTGGATTGATAGATGGTTGGACGGACGAATGGATTGGTGGTTGGACGGACGGATGGAAGGACGGATGATGGATGGATGGATGGGTGGATGGTGGTATTGTCGCCATCGTACATGAATCATTCGTTGCAGCAGCAGCAGCAGATGATGATAATGATGATAATGATGATGATGATGATGATGATGATGATGACAACGACGACGACGACGACGACGACGACGACGACGATGACGATGACGATGACGATGACGATGACGATGACGATGACGATGACGATGATGATGATGATGATGACGATGATGATGATGATGATGATGATGATGATGATGATGGCATCGTCGCCTGCTTTCGACCTGTTTATCGTGTAAATATCTCAACAGCATCAATGCCATCAGTAGCGCATCACCATTCACCAGCCTCAGCAGTCGCTGCAGTGCAATTGATGATCAGACTGAATTCGAGATGCAATTGTTGTAAACACGTATACTCTGAAACGAGGGTCTGTATATCCAGGGGATTCGATCCCTATTCCATGTGGGTTCAACTTGAGTCCTGCTGTGAAATACAAAGGGAATTAGAAATTAGCTACAACTGACGTCAAACTTGATCAGAGGGATGGCCGGCCCGGAAGGAGAAGGAGAGGGTTGAGTCCGGCTGATTAGTGGGCGATAGAAGCCACTGGGTCTGTCCATCTATCCATTTATCCATCCATCCATGCATCCATCCGTCTGTCTGTCTATCTGTCTATCTATCTCTCTGTCTATCCGTCCGTCCATCCATCTATCTATTGTTGTATCATATATACGATTATCTATATAATTATATATGTTCATGTGGCAATAAATCTAGTGTCTAGACTCTACAGGGTGGCTCAAAAAAATACCCCACCGGATAAAATGCAATATCTTCGCAACCCATTGACATTTTTCTACGAAAATTTCCCAATTTGTAGGGGAATGAATTTCCAACAATACCTGAAAGTTTCACTTTAAAATTTGCATGTTTGCAAAAGTTACAGCTGTTTAAACTTTCAATTCCGTTTTTTCGAATTTCCGCGGAAAAATTAACGTCATTTGTTGATTTCCATGTCAAATAATATCACCTTTCATTGCCACCTCAGAAATCCGTTTTACAGTTTATCCTAAAGTATGATGGGAATGTCCATTCCCTGCTTTAATACGAGCTCGATTTTTTTTTAAACTCGGTATGGGCTTGTTGATCGACTCCTCCGGCAAATGATCCCACATTACCAGCAGGACTTCCTTCAGCCAGCCAATGTTCTCCAAGTTGGGATGAAATGTCTAGCATACGTGATAATCAAGAGGGTTAAGGTATATTGAGTTTGTTGGTCATTCATATTTGTGAAAAAATTCTGCAGTTGATGGCAATAAGGTAGCGTCATCATAACTTATAACCACAGTGGTCGTTTGGTCTGACGGAAAAAAGCGCGATGTTCACGAAATTCGCTTGGTAGTCGCAAAGGTAAAGTTTGCAAAGCACATCATGGTTTCAGCGTCAAATCTGCTGGCGTGTGTTACGGCTGCAAGGAAAGACTGCACTTCATCCCATTCAGTAGGCTAAATGTCAAACTTACCGTTGAACTCTGTTACCCAGACTCATTGAAGACTGCAGGTATGTTCTGACAATTGGTTTTATTTTCCAGCAGGACGGTGCGCCTGCTTGCTCGCTCGGCAGGGTTGATTATGATGATGCTATCTTATTGCCATCAACTGTGGTAAATTTATTGTCACAGGTGAATGACCATCAAACTCGCCAGACCTTAACCCTTTTGTTTATTACGACTGGGAAGCTATGCTGGAACGATGCAAGACAGTTCATCCCAAGTTGGAGGACATTGGCTGGCTGAAAGAAGTCTTGCTGGTAATGTGGGATCAGTTGCCGGAGGAGTCGAGCAACAAGCGCATACTGAGCTTCAGAAAAATATTTTTATCTCGAGTTAAAGCAGGGAATGTACATTCCCATCATCTTCTTTCTTCTTTCTCTCTTCCGTCAGTCGTGCGACGACGATGAGGATTTCACATGACTTCTCCAGACTTGTATATTTCTGATGAGATCCTTTGCTCTTGTCATACTGATATCCATCATCTTCAGATCCTCTCTGACGTTGTCCATCCAGGTCTTTGGTTGTCTTCCTCTGCTTCTCTCTCATTCTATATGCCCGTGCAGGGCCGCGAGTGGTAGTCTTTTTCCCTCCATGCGCTCCACATGACCGAACCATCTGAGCCGTCTTTTCCTGATTTTTTCCACTACCGTTTCTTCTGCGCCCAGCTTCTCTCTTGTCTTCTCGTTCCTGATTCTCTCTCTCCTGCTTCTGCCCTTGATTCTCCTCAGCCAACCCATTTCAGCCACCGGCAATCTTCTCTCGTCTTCTCTACGCAGACACCAGCACTCTGAACCATACAGCAGTACTGGTACCACTAAGGTTTCATAGAGTTTCATCTTGGTTTCGATCGAGATGCTCTTTGTCCTCCACATTTTGCCCAGTGTACCAAATACCGCACATGCTAGGCCGATCCTTCTCTTGATGTCCTCCGTACATTTTCCATCCTCTGTTATTAGCCCTCCGAAGTATACAAACTTCGTGACCTGCTCCAGTATTCTGCCATCTAAAGTCACTTCCAGCTCCTTATGTTGTTTTCCTATTATCATTGTTTTTGTTTTTTCCGCGTTTATCTTCAATCCCATTCTCCTGCTACTATCGTCCACCTTGTCCGTTAATTCCTGTAACTTTTGTTGCGAGTTGGCTATTATGTCAATATCGTCGGCAAACCGTAGGTTGTTCACTAGGCGCCCATTGAGATTTACTCCTTCTTCCTCATCTCGCATTGCAAGTCCTATCACCGCCTCTAGGATCATGTTGAATAAATCTGCCGATATCCCACACCCTTGCCTTACCCCCACTGTGATTCTAAACCATTCCGTAAGCTCTCTATCAACTCGAACTGCACTCATGGACTTACTGTACAGATCCTCTATTAGTTGTACCAGCTCCTCTGGTATTCCATAGTATCTTAATACCTGCCATAATCCTTCCTGCCACACACTATCGAATGCTTGTTTGTAATCTATGAAGTTGTTGTATAGCGTTCTGTTCCGTTCAATATATTTCTCTGCTAGTTGTCTTATCACGAACAGCTGGTCAATCGTGCCCCTTCCCTTCCTAAATCCTGCTTGCTCTTCACTCATCACTTCCTCCACATACCTCTTCAGTCGCTGCTGCAGTATCTTTGTGTAGACCTTTCCAGGAACGCTTAGTAGACTTATTATTGCTCGATAATTGCTGCATTCTGCTTTGTCACCCTTTTTATGCATTGGCACAATTATGGCTCTTCCCCAGTCCCTGGGGCATTCCTTCTTGTAATAGATTTGGTTACAAAGTTTGTGGAGCATTTCTGTTGAACAATTCTCTCCTGCTTGGATCATTTCCGATGTAATATTGTCTTCCCCCGGAGCTTTTTCGGTTTTGAGTCTTTTCATGGCTGTTTCCACTTCTTCTCTCATTATATCCATCATTTTTTCTTGGTCCCATAATACTTTACGACAAACTGTAAAACGGATTTCTGAGGTGGCAGTGCAAGGGGATATTATTTGACATGGAAATCAACAAATGACGTTCATTTTCCCCGCGGAAATTCGAAAAAACAGAATTGAAAGTTTAAACAGCTGTAACTTTTGCAAACATGCAAATTTGAAAATGAAACTTTCAGGGATTGTTGGAAATTCATTCCCCTACAAATTGGAAAATTTTCGTAGAAAAATGTCAATGGGTTGCGAAGATATTGCATTTTATCCGGTGAGGTTTTTTTTTAGCCACCCTGTAGAGTAGGTAGTGCGAGTTTATTACTGTCAGACACTCTGAATGACATGCTTCGAAACGTCAAACTGTTTCTCGCCGTGAAAGTGCTTTGTCACTTTGTCACATTCCTTCTATAAAAGAATTCATAAGAATAAGCAACGATAATAATTATTTATGACTTCTCTGGTGTTCATCTAGGAGTTCTTACCAAAGTCTCTGATTGTGCCAGACATTGGCAAATTGCTGTGGTCACCTACTCCACGTCAAGGCATCGTCTGCTGTGATATTCAAATTATACTCAAAAGCCGGACCTAATAATATACAATATGTCTGTCATTCGTAACCATGGTGTTTCTAAACGCTGTTAGAATTATTGCATGTAAAAGGCTATCCAGCTAAATAACCATGGCCCCTCTCTGCATGCTTCTTGTTTTTTGCCCACTGGCAAGATTTATTAGACTTAGGTAATATTGCTTTCCTCTTATAAGCTCACCCGTTATGTTCAGTGGTGACCAGTAAAACTATAATTGATTGATCAGTTTATATAATACATACAGGCCTAAATATGCGTATTTAATATGTTGTATATATATATATAACACAGATGGACGGATAGTCTCTGGCATAATTATATATTTAAAATTGCATATGAAAGAGCAGCTCCTTAAGCTAAATGAGAAGATAATATACATGTATATACTCATTCATTCATTTCGAGAAATTAAATAGTGCCTCTCCAAAAGACCAACTCATGCAGAGGCGCTGATATATGTCAGTATTATATGTATATATATATACATGTACATAATTATAATTATTACCATATGATATAACTTTTAACGTATATATATATAGGCCTACTATATACATACACACGTATGCCTACGTGCATTTGTGAGCCAAAATATAAAATACATTATAACACGGCTGCGATCATTTTGCATGCATCGTTAAATCCACTGTTAACAGGACTTCCACGAATCTGCTGCTGCTGGTGTTTATATCTGTTGATCGTGTAGTTCTGCTGGCGCCATTGCCGATTCATCGGTTCCGTTAGTAATCTCACGTCATTGTTCTTGCTGCTGCTGCTGCTGCTTATGCTGCTACTGATGCTGATACAATTGATGCCATAGTGATACTATTGTTGCTGAAGTTGGCGTATACTAAGCGTCTGTTATTGCCTTTGCAGCTTTGAACTTTGACCGATGCGATCAACATTTTATCAACCATCGCATTTGTCATCGACACATCTGTCTGTATGTCTCCCTGTGTCCGTCTGAGTATACGCATACTTAATTTAAAATGAGTCCCGGTAGCGCATTGGTTAACACGCTGGCATGGAAAGCGAGAGGTAGCGAGTTCGAGCCCCGTATGACGGACGTGCTTTTCAGTGGCTTACGCAAGTCTCAAAATGAGAGATTGCCGTTTTGCAAAGACTAATGTAGCAAAAGATAGTAAAGTAAAACCAGAAATTCTGCTTCGGATAGGCAGTGGGTGTGTCCAGGATATTAAATAACCGACGCTTGCAAAAAGTAAATTGAGTTTTCAAATTAAAAAAAGTGCATGCGTGAATCATGACACTAAACATGACGTCAATGAATCATATGAATCCACAATTACGAGTTTAACAGAGTTGGCATCTGTGGTATTATACGAATACCATTATGCCAGAGTGCCTATACACTGCCGAGGGCCTACGACGACCTTATAGAAACGCTGTTAATGTCGATGCGTTTTCAAAGGTTATTCTGCAAGCGTAGTTACGGAATTATACGGTAATCAATCATTCGAGAGAATAGGAATGAACGTTCCATCGAAATAATAATAATATTAGGCTACGGTAGACGGCAAACAACAACAGTGGACATGCTTCATCGCGACGCCGTTATTGCAAAGATAAGCCGAGACATGCGATGTTCATTAGCGCGGAAAAAACATTCTCATAAATTGATAAAACATATTCTGTAATCGTCAGCGTCATCGCCATCGCCATCATCGTCGTCGTAATCATCATCATCATCATCATAGTCGTCGTCGTAATCATCATCATCATCGTCGTCGTCGTCGTCATCATCATCATCATCATCATCATCGTCATCATCATCATCATCATCATCATCATCGTTGTCGTCGTCGTTCTCATCCGTTTTAGTTGTTTTCTGTTTCATCTAACTCCTGTTTGGGTCATTGACACGTTGTTTGTATCAACATTTGAATTATATATTCGTGAGTGAGATACGATCGTCGAAATGTTGTTTTGCCAGTAAAGATTATAAGAATGATAATAGAGACAGAGAGCAGCTGGTCAAAGATCCTGTGTTCACATCGTCAACAGTCACACTAATCATAGCCAGTGATAGATGTCATTTCTGCTATCACCAGAAACAACTGTTCGCATAATTGAATTTTTACATTATAAATAATCTTTATCAACTGCAATAATTGTTAGGCTACTCCGCGTGAGTATGCCTCTCCTATTTCTCCACTTTGCCCTCCTCATCTTCCTCCTTCTCCTCCTCCTCCTCCTCCTCCTCCTCATCATCATCATCATCATCCTTGTTCTTCTCATCTTCTCCGTCTCTTCTCCTGCTTATCTTGTTCCTTCTTCCTCTCACCTTCCTCCGCCTCTGCTTACCCCTATTTCTTATTCTCCCTTTTCCTCTCCCTTTTCCTCTTCCAGCGCATCCTCCTCCGTCTCTTCGCGTCTTCCATCTTCCATCTTCTTCTTCTTCTTCTCCTCGTCTTTACTGTTAGTAATGTCGTCTTCATATTCACCGTCACGTGAAAGTCCGTCCGTGATCAGTATTACGATCTAAACTTTTGGCACAACTTATTACTAAATGCCCTATACCAGTAACTGGTATTATAATAGCCTACATTTCATAACGTATCAAATAATTAATTAATCGGTTTAATCCCGTAGAAGACCATTGAAGAATGAAGAGCTTGCATAAATTGCTGTGATTAAAATGTAAATTGTAATTAATTAGTGCAACAAATTAATATGAACCATACCCCGCCCTTCTTATGCCAGCGCCTGAAGGCAATTCTGCTCATAGTAGCAATATCGTAACGTAACGTAAATCTTCCAAAAAATTCTGTACCTCACAAAATCCAAGTCATGCATGGAGACCAGAGGCTGAGCTCACAACCGAACATACATGATTGTATACGCGAGCGGTCGACTGCCCTAGATAAAAGAGGTGTGGTTCATTTGCATGAGAGGCGGGAGAAAAAAATAGGGCACCGATTATTATAATTGTTACATTGGTAAATATTGGACCTTCCTTTCATCCACGATGAGGTGATATCGATCAACTCTTTGAGAGCAAGAGCATCAAATAGCAACGTATCGACTTAGCCCAGATAACCAAAACACGACGAAACTTTGCGTGAAACAACACATGTTATGTCTTCTGTTTAACACACAACCAGAACTGGTGGGAAATATGCAAATTTTTAGGCTACACTAGACCATTCTAATTTATGGGTGCATCTATATCATGTTTGTTTAAATGTTTGGCCTACACGTACATACATAGGCCTAATGTTATTGTGTATGCTAGATATGTTATTATGGGGTTCAATGAGACAGTAGCCTATAGCTGTGATTATTATTACAACATGCCAAACACTACTCCAAAATCCAAACTATAGTTCGCGAGTTGGCACATCGTGTAAGAAAGAATTTCTGCCCTAATATCGTTCCCTTCAGTTCCATAAATAATTTCTAGGCTACCTATTAAAAATAGGGTAGGCCGATTTGAAATGAAAGACAGGGGCGTTTAATCTAGACGTCTCTGGGGACATGTCATACCTACATGTAGCTTAGCGTTTCCAAAAGTGGGTTCCGCACAACCATTTGTGGGGCGCAGTGGTGTAGTGGTGGCGTCGTTGCCTTGGAGCCGGAAGGTTCGAGGTTCGAATCCACCTCGACGCGTATGGACCTTGGGCAAGTTCTTCACTTACAATTGTTCAGCGCTTCGGCGTGAAACTCCGATGCAGTGTCCGCTCTGCATCGGGAGCGCCTCTGAGTAGCTTGAAGGGGCGCTATAACAAGTGCACATACAAACAAACAAACATTTTACACGAGGGGAAAGATAAGATAAGATAAGATAAGATAAAAATATTCTTTAATATACCAATTGCTATCCACATTTCGGTGTACAAACATGGTACAATAAACAAACGTACATAATTTCTATATCAACAGACAAAAGGGTTCCGTGAGAATATTTGTAAAAATTTGCTAATTGCTATAGGATGTTTTTCGTACATTATAAGTAAGACTCCGCTACGAAGACAATTATGGACTCCGTTGAAAAATCCATAGGCCTACATTACTCAGCTTAAACTTTATTTTTTTCATATAAGCCATTTTGCCTAAATCTGAGTGTAAGAAAGAACACTCTGTTATTCACAACTGTGTTATAATTTGTTAAACCTGTAGGCCTATGATACGCATGCAGACTATACGCAATTCAGGTTTCGCATGTACCGTGCTAGGCCTATACGAACGCCAAAATACTTTGCTGGCTTAGATCTTGACAGTTCCGCCATACATAGCCCACCAAGAAAAAGTGGTTCCGTAGCAAAGAAAAACAAGATTAGGAAGCACTGACCTAGTTTTTCTTAGGCATAGGAGAGTGAAACAGTAGGCCCTATAGGCAAATACCTCATATTTCACACTGCTATAGAAAATAGTGTTCGAATCATTGTCTTTCCGATTAAAATTGCATTCTGTAGGCCAACTCGTACCATCCTAATCTTGCATTAATATTAACATGCGTCATGATGCGTGCATTAATATTTCGAAAAGATATGACGGAGTTTAGAATACCCGATAGCCTACATTATAATATTTCAAAGGTGAATGCCGGTCTATTTACATGCATCAGAAACAAACAAAATGGTCAGCAGTCTGATCTTAGCTATAGATGTCAAACAGCGAAATATGAAATATTAAAGAGAGCAAATAGACCGATAGATAGCGGATCGACTTTAACAATTAGGCCTAAACAGCGTTCTGGTAAAGAAAGTGACGCTATAATATTATATTGAATGACAGTTCTGGACTTAACGCTTTAGCGACCAGCTGTACTGGTTTCCCGGTCATTTTAACCATTTACCTTCCGAGGGTATAAGATCTCCCAGGTCATTTACTGCACTTTTGGTTGGTAAAGGGCTAATAGCCTATAATTTTTTATGCTAATCGCTTGTGGTTCAAGTGTTTGTTTATACCACGTATTTCATACATGTGCTCACAAGACAATTGCACCTCTAACTAGTTTAAACCTAATCTGTGCAAAGATAGGAAGTTGGAATCATGCTAGATATTAAAAACCCGGTACTCCAGTTGCCAATGGAAACATCCTAGACCCAAGCACATTAGCAGCAGCAGCAGCAGCAGCAGCAGTAGCATCCCAATCCAAGAGTCGATTCCCTCTATTGTAACAGCGTCCAATTATCTTGCGATCATCATCATCCTCATTTTGGTATCATCTGCAGAATCATCTTCATCTTCATCATCATCATCTTCATCATCCATTGCGCACGGTGATCTTGCTGAAGAACAGAGCGAACGCCTCGCAGCACGGTGCGCATGCGCAGTTGACGATGAAGCTGTACATCTTCTGGATGCATCCGATGTTGATCTGGCAGACGCGCAGCATCGGAGCCACCTGCCAGATGTGACAGAAGCTGATGCAGGCGAACTCGAATCCCCAGCAGAGCGCGATCGGGATGGCACAGATCGTCGTCAGGAAGATGTAGCAGCAGCTCTTGGCGCCGCTGAAGCACCGGAAGCTGTTCCTCCAGACGCAGTTCAACGAACGAACGCCTTCCGGTTCGCCGAACACGTCCTCGTACAGAACCTGCAGTACAGAAATGCGTGCAAGTAATGTAAACGTAGACAACAAAACCTGTACAGCAATGCGTGCAAGTAATGTAAAGTAGACAACAGAACCTACAGAAATGTATGCAAGTAATGTAAAAAAAACTACAGCAATGCGTGCAAGTAATGTAGACGTTGACAACAGAACGTACAGAAATGCATGCAAGTAATGTAAAAAAAACTACAGCAATGCGTGCAAGTAATGTAAACGTAGACAACAAAACCTACAGAGATGCGAGCAAGTAATGTAGACGTTGACAACAGAACGTACAGCAATGCGTGCAAGAAATGTAAGGTAGACAACAGAACCTACAGCAATGCGTGCAAGTAATGTAAAGTACTGTAGGCAACAGAACCTGTACAGAAATGCATGCAAGTAATGTGAAGTAGACAACAGAACGTATACAGATGAGAGTAATGTGAAGTAGGCGACAGAAACTACAGGAATGTGAGTAATGGAAATAATAATTATAGGCGAAGAGAACCTCTAGGTATATGGATGCGATTAATTTTAAAAGAAGTGTCAATATGTGATTGATGTCTCAATCGCAGATCAACGGTCAAAGAAGTAATTCTCATGAATTTTTCAGCAGCGCCCGATGACCGTCCATAGTGTACAGTTTCCAAAAATGTGTTTCCTGTGGAAAACAGCTGGGTGGAGGTCTAGAACTCTCAGACTTATAACCCTAATCTGAATCGTGATCTAGAGACTTTTACGGTGCCAAAAATGCGAAGTCGTGGGAACCAGTTTATTCGAAGGCGCTTAGCCAAAACATAATTGATAGGCGGGAAATTAGAAATCGGTTACAGGTCAAGAACCCAAAGGGTTAACAGGCCAATGAATGAGTTGGATGGGGTATCATGGGCCAGGACGGTATTTAATTAGAATTAAAACCACTAGGAAGGTAAGAGGAGTAGTAGGAATCTGGATGATGATTGTGAAAGAGCTCTGTTTTCAGTTCTGAGTTAAAGATCTGTGGAGAGATAGAGAGGTCTGGGTGAGTTTTTTCTTGAAGGGATTAGATGTTTGGCGTAGCCTAATTTTAGCCTGAGCTTATTACAGAGATGTGAACAGATAATTATTAGCCTATGATTATGTGGCGATTTGCAAATTTTAGCGACGAGTGTCATGTGTGTGTGTGTGTGGTGGGGGGGGGGGGTAAACTGGGTAGTGCTAAGGCTGAACTCTTGAGAAGCGCTCAATCTCCATGGGTGACGGGTCATATAGTTCAGGTTATCTCCAGGCTTGTTAAAGATCTGACACCTCTCTTGTAATAGCCATCTAAAATGCTATCTGCGATCAACTTTTCATCTATAGACTGCCCTTAAATTAACCATCTAAACTCGATGGTTGCCAGGGACGACCGTGACTGCCTCTCTTATTCCTCCATGCAGTCCTCCATCAAAGTCTCTGGCCTGAGGCCGTTGGCAAAACTTGGCATGCTCTTTCACCTCCGACCGATATAATTCACGGCATCTTTGAATCCGTTATTTACGTCCTAATTTTGTTCCATCGCCAAGTTCCAACAAATGCCGACCTCTGTCGACTGAAAAGATCAGTCATGAATAAATGATTAGATTCAATTAGGAAAGGCGTCTGTGCGTGGATGAATGCGATCCTTTCAAGTGTTTGCCTCTGTCTGGTTGCTAAGGACGATGGCGGCCATAGTGATGACAAGCCACCATAATAGCGATTGGAGAGCGAGAGCGAGAGCAAGCGGTACAAGAAGAGAGAGAGAGAGAGAGAGAGAGAGAGAGAGAGAGAGAGAGAAAGAGAGAGAGAGAAAGAGAGAGAGAGAGAGATAGAGAGAGAGAGAGAGTTAGAGAGAGAGAGAGAGAGAGACAGAGAGAGAGACAGAGACAGAGACAGAGACAGAGAGACAGAGACAGAGAGACCGAGAGATGTAGGTACACAGAGAAGCAGAGAGACAGACGCACATAGACATAGATAGACATATGAAGAGACAGAAACAGAGAGAAACACACAAAATAATAAAGATCACATAAACATCAGAATAATAAACAGATAGAAACAAAGACAGAAACAAGCGGAGAGCAGAAGTGGGAAAGCGAAGCAGAGTATTTATTAATTAGTGAGATCTAGACACATACATAGAGAGAAAGAGATAGACAGAGACAAAACAGAGATAGAGATATAGAAATAGAGAGACAGAAAGCGACGGACAGACAGACAGAGATAGACACAGACACAGAAACAAGAGAGAGACAGAAGAAGGAGACAGCGAGAGACAGAGACAGAGGAAGAAGACAGAGAGACAGAGACAGAACAGAGAGAGACAGAGGAAGAAGACAGAGAAAGAGAGACATAGAGAGAGACAGAGAAAGAGAGACATAGAGAGAGACAGAGAGAGAGAGAGAAAGACAAAGGGAGAGAGAGAGAGAGAAAGACAAAGACAGAAAGAGAAAGATAGCCTAGAAAGAGACTTTCAATAGGGCGCGCGACAAAAGGGCAAATGTTTCATGCTTACAGCTATGGAAATTTCATCGACTTTCCATTCATCTCGGTTTGCCACGGATAATAATCAAGACCGAAACTCCATGGTATCGTTGTAAAATCCAAACACCATAGTGACACAATCCTGCCGACATCCATTGCAATCGGAGTTTTGATGTGACTCCAAATGTATAAAAATAAATAAGCGTGCACGCTGCTGTTCTTCAGAAGAACGTGAATTAATGTACTAGCTTCTCTTTTCGGTTAGTTGTCTCAGACTCTACGAAAGGATCGGTTGAATTCATTGGGACGCGTAAGTGTAAGAAAAACTGCATGTAGGCCTATTGAATGTAATACTATACATAAGCTCTCAGTCCCGTTTGCTCGCAACTTGTTTTTTCTGTGGTTGGCCCGCGGCGGTATGGCATGGCCTTCATCGTGATAGGTCGCTCTTTTGACAATTCTACAGATAGAGACAGAGAGAGAGAGAGACAGAGAGAGAGACTAAGAGAGAGAGAGGAAGGGAGGGAGAGAGAGACAAAGAGAGGCACTTAAAAACTGTTCTTTTTTCCGTGCTGGAGTCGTAGTAGTTTTCTTGAAGAGGCATCATAGGAATACGTGAATGAATGAATACACGTACATGTATAATATTATGTAGGCTACACTTGCATAATTATGTAAGTATCCATACTTGGTCTAATGTAATTTAGTTCTGATTTCTGCATATATAGCCTATAATGCAATTTATCATAAGTCCAACACCACTGATCTACACAGGTATAGGTGACAAGTCTATTCTACAATAGGGGCAATTAGCGACATCGTGAAAATATCGTGTGGAACCATAAAAGTGTCGAATAATTTTACCACTCTATTCACAATTATTTTCTCCCCTCAGTTTACCAAGGTTTTTCGTAAAACTTATCTTAGCACGGCCATCCATCATTCCCCTCCCTCCCTCTACATGCCCAAATTCTTTCTAAGGGAATTCTTTGTCCGCACCAATGCAAAACTCGCCTCGTTAAAATACCATGAATCAAGAACTAGCCTACACGAAACCTACAGAGAGTGACCCATTCACACACTATGAACATCACCCATTCATCATCCATCAATCCATCATTGACTCTTGTGCAACGTTTTTCACTCACTCATCTATTAACCCTTTTGCGCCTGGGTTCCCGTAACTCAATGGCTAACAAACCGAAATATCGGTTTCTCGGGGCGATAGGGTTAACTTAGAATGGTAAAGTTCTGATTAGATGGATTTATTAGTTATGTTTGTTTGTTTATATGTTTGTATGTACACTTGTTATAGCGCCCCTTCAATCTCTCTCTACTCAGAGGCGTTCCCGAATGCAGAGTGGACACTGCATCGGAGTTTCACGCCGAAGCGCTGAGCAATTGTGAGTGAAGGACTTGCCCAAAGTCCTTATTAAGCGGTGAGGTGGATTCGAACCTCGAACCTTCCGGCTCCAAGGCAACTACGCCACCACTACACCACCGCGCCCCACAATTTCAATGTGCTACTTACTGATCATGACCCTATTCCCAGTTGACCTTGTACTGCCTTTGCTTGTCTTGCACGCCTTCCCTTATGCTTTGAACTTTCAATCTATCGTTCTCAATATATGCGACAACTGAGCAAGTGCTCGGACACATACGTAGTTACGTACATTGATCTCTGTCTTTTATTTGTAACAAGGCTACGCTGTTTCCCTGCTATACGTTTGAATAATAATTGGTCGTTTGCAGACGAATAAGAGACGACGCTCTTAGACTATATATTATTTAAATTGAAGAAATCGGCGATAATTGGGCTAAGTATTGGAAAGTTGTCCATAATTATAAATGGAAATCCGGAGAAGGAGGGTCAACCAGTTGAGAACAAATGCAGACAAGTTGGGGGCGGAGGTGGTGGTACTTCTAAATGCGTACGTCATCACTTTTCTCTGCTCACCTTCACGTGGTCGTTGAGTCCGTTCGGGTCTCGCATGTCCATATCTGGTCCGTCCGACATTTTTCCGATTGACTCTGACTCTGGCGATGAATCTGACTTAACTTACGATCGACCGACTGAACTCAGAGGATCTCTCAGATCACCGGAACTTCTTCTTCAGCTAACAGAACTGAACAGTCAACACGGCGCTGAAATATCAATTTGAGACTCCTACAGCGTCCTTCGCGCTACTAAATATCAATCTATAGAATAGGCCTAACAGTTGCCGAAAGAATACAGACGTTGCTACGACACTATAGGGAATCAAATGCGCTACAACACTAACAACGAGGCAGACAGGCAAGCATACATACACATAGAGAGACAGACAGACAGACAGACGGACAGACAGATAGACAGACAGATAGAGAGACAGACAGACAGATAGACAGACAGACAGCGGCGGAGGCAGGCAGCTCGCACCTGCAGCCTCCTTTGTGGCTTACCGGCAACCATTACCCACGCCAAGTGTTTATGGCACCGGTTGCCTAGCAACCCTAAAATATAAACACGTGACGTGCGTCTCGGCTGGGTCACTCAAGCGAGTCAGGCGGTGAAATAATAATCGATTGTCTTCGACGTATAGATCATCATTGACCACAGAAAACGATAGCAGACGACCTGTATTGATCGAAAGCGTGGGAATATGGTATTTGGGTGAAACATAATTATATTAATAACGATTTATGGATTATATAGAGAATTATAGAAGGCAAATTTCTTGGACCAGAGAAGAGTGTAAGTAGACGAGAATTTAAGTCAATACTCAATGGCGGTGGCAGCTAAACAATGTCAGCAGGGCACGCCAAGGTCATGGATGCCATTCAGCAGATCGTAGAAAATAGATAATTTACAAACAAAATATTAACAATTCCAACAAATTTTCTGCAGGTCAGAAGGCAGATCAAAAGTCAATAATAGGCAGGTGCAATGACTTGTCGCGACCCATTATTGTAGCGCCGCCTCTGTCAATATTGCTTCACTGCGATGAACATCTGATCGAAATCTAATTGGGTTCAATCAAGCAAAACGGACAGGTTCGGATCGATGTCATTAAATACAAGCTAATGTTCGATGCAACCAGACACATTTACAAACTGACCAGTGGTCACATTATTTTTCGTCTATTTTCGCTGCCCCATGGCTTAAGTAGAGTGCATGACTTTAGGTTCGCGTCGACAGGTCATGAAAAGAGAAGTAACGCTAGGCCCTGACAGCCCTGCAGGGCCTACTACCTGTAGCTTACAGGTAGTAGGCTATATTAGGTTCTATTCGCAGCGCTCGTGAATAAGCTGACGCCCCGCGCATGGCTTTAGAGTGGCGCTTTAGAAGCCTGCTTATTTTGCAATGCCGCCACTGAAATGAGTCAATAACGATGTTTGAGTAGGCCCTACAAACGAGAAAACTTAGCACGATGAACAGAAGTAAAAATTCAGTTTTCCTGCATTTGTCGCACACAGTATTTAGCCCTAAATTGGAATGTGCTAGGTTTCTATTTGTCACCCATTGTATACATCAGCACTCAGCAGCCCCCTCTCCCCCCTTCAAGGTTGTTTCCAGTGTCAGTCAATGCCTTTCATTTATAGCAAGATTTTAATTCCTCGAAATCTGTAAATAAGATCACAGATGCAGAAGTTAAAAATCAACAATCAAAGCCTTTTAATAGGTCTATAATTTTATTATGTTAATGCCAATAAAAACCGTACTTATAAGAATCGCTCAAAAACCTACGAAACTAAATTGTACACGACTACAGCACACATTAAAGAAAATCAATGCACCGGATATTTCTTCAAGTATACGTATCAAACAACATATATATATATAGCTTATGTATATATATATATATTAAATATATATATTTATATATTCATAAATGCTGTAAAACTTCTGGTAACATTACTACAATACAATTTACAACTAGAAACCTCTAAGAAAAACATCTATGTTCGTAATTTTATGCTTTGCAATTTTCAAGCTCTTGCTAAAAAAATAATTGGCTTCGACCACCATTTATATTTCTGATGACCAATTATAATATTCATAACAAGGCACTCTTTAATCGGCGATATTCTTCCTTATCCAAAACTCAACAAATCAAATTGTAAGATTTCGTATAGCATGCTATGAAAGACATGAACTACAATTACTCAAGCTAAAAATACAAATGAAGTTCACAATAATTCATAGTTTAATTTCAAATGTTGGTAGAAATGCATTCCCATGCACCAAGATCTAAATTTTTAATAGCTAAATTCCCCCAAGCCCACGTCCATTCACATAAACGTTTCCAAATTACATCTACGTACTTCTCTCAAACTGCAGAGTAGAAACTGCAAGGCACTTATTATAAGAGCATCAATCTGCCAAACTGTCTACACCAGCAAAATCACATGCTCAGAAAACAGACTTAGAAACATTAAACCTAACAATAACCTTTGTGAGCATCATAAAATGTTGGATTTCAACATGAAACAAAAGATTAATGAGGATGCTGAGTGGTAATATTATCCACCCCCCCCCCCATATCTTAGTCGAAATGGATGTACTTCAGCAGCCTCTCCTGTTTAGATGCTTGTAGTCCAATAATAGGCTACACAAATTCTTTTAAGTTATGCATAAAATAGATTTGTATGAAATGTTGATAACCAGCTCAGTAGTTCTCAATGAGTTATTACCATTGAACCTCATTGCGTCCTGTCTTTGCACCCACTTCAAAAAGTAAGAGATCACGAATCGAAATAAATAAGAATTTCCAAGTGCCACTCATTAAAAATTTATATTTAAAATCAATAATCAGGTTAAAACTGAGTAAAACCAGGCACCCACCAAAAACCGTTCGGAAGATGATATGATTACTGACACTACAAAATGTAAGTTACGATTGCAAAATCAAGTTGTCGCATAAGAGACACGCAGCAAAGAATATACAATATATACAAACAACTCTAATGAGACCGTCAAGTGAATTAAATGCAGCAGATCATAAAATAATTGGTCATCACAACTCCAGTCATATATATATATAAATTATATTATATATATATAATTTATATATATATATAATTTATATATATATATAAAATTTATATATATATAATTTATATATATACACTGATATATATATATATATATATAACAGGTCATATATATAGGTCAGTCCAGTAGCTAACTTTGTAGTTTCTGCCAGCTCACTCTGAGTCAATCTCAACATAAAATAATGCAAAACATGGTCAATAATCATTGGTATGAGCATTTGTAATAGCACCTGTTCAAGATCACAGCTCAGAGGCACTCCTGACAACAGTGCAGACACTGAATCGAGTTTCACTCAAAGTTCATGAGCAATTGCGAGTGAAAGACTTGCTCTGGATCCCGACATGACGGCTTGAGGTGGATTTTAACCCGCACCAAGGCATCAAAACATACCCCTATACCACCGTGTCTCTTGTGCAGCTTTAACAATTATTTTCAGATATGCAATCAGTGCATTGAAAAATCCTTGGCCAAGCAAATCTAGGGTATCTAATCTTATAAACAAAACTAGGCACTTACATTACACTATTCACGATCTTGAATAGTACTACTTAAATTTCACTCAAAAGGCAATGCAATAAATATTATATTCACAAGTTGCGCAACTTGACGCAATGAAGAAAGTGAAATGTCGATTTCACATGATATGGACTTGAAATTTAGACTTGTCTGTCAACGTTCCACATTTTTTAGCTTTATATCAAACGTAAATGCTCAAAAGGTTTGAATAAAAACTTTACATACTGAAGAACTCGTCTAATTCAAGGACTGCACAATAAAAACTGAAAGATTTAAAATCTATTCAGTGTGACCACAGATTAGAAAGCAATCAGGGGTCAAAACAAAAACCTGAGTAGAATCACTTCATGTGCTAATGTTCAACAACTCGGTCTTTTGAAAAGACTAAGGCACAATAAAATTAGAAACTCAATGGACAATTATAAAATCGTCTAGCCAATATTTTCAACTGAGATTCTCAATATCAAGTAAAAAAACAAAACTACATGGACTGTGAGAACATATTTCAATGTCCACTGTAAAGTCTCAGTTGGGCAATACCAAAGAAAAACAACAACATAGCTGCATGAAACACTCATGAATGCAAACTACATGTATGAGAAGTCATTGAGGCACAGAAAATATTTTTTTAAACAAGCAATGAAGGCTTGAGGTCAGAAAAATCTTACACAGTCAAAACCAATGCATTGCTTCATCTATCATAAAATAAATAATTATGAATCTGCCACCAGACTTCACGATAAAAAAATTAAATAAACTAGCAAAGACTCATAAGAAAAAAACGCACAGAACACTTCATAGGAAACAGCTTTCCTCACAGTTAAGCTCAACTGCTTGTGCCTCAAACAAGTGGAATGGTTTCAACGGCAATCAAAGGTGAACACCTAATTCAGAAGCATCCACTCCCATCCCATCCAGCTTCTGATAATGTAAGAGGCCATCTATATGTCACATACGAAAATAAATCTATTTTCATACCCCTCTCCCTCTGTTGCACCGATGCATTTTTGTGCTCTATTACCATGCGTAAGTACAACAAAGCTTTCTAACCTATGGAAATTCGATAGAAATTTATTTTGCGTATGCACACATTCTGTCATGACCTCACCATAAGCACCCGTACACAAAATCGCCTAAATCCGATCACCTCTCCCCTTCACTTCGCAAGTAAAATATCGATGGACCCTAAACAAACCAAGCATCGGTCAAATAAAACTCGAAAGAAAAATCGCTACTTTTTTCAATCATCACATAAAGACACACAAAACAAAAACGATGCTAGAAACGTCGCTAAAAAACCAAGCAACACTCGAAACAATTGCACCGTCATCATCATCATCATCATCACTAATGACGTTCAGTTCCAATCGTTTGCATCACGGCGTGGAGCGTTCTCGAAGAGAGCGGCCCGGTTCTGGTTCTCGCCCCTCTTCACCCAATGCCCATAAATACGGAACGCACCCTTGTCGATTAAGTTGCGAAGAGGTCGGGCTTCGTAAGGATTGTTCGTTACTTGATCGAGACTGATAATCGAGTCTTGGATTTTGAGAAGACGCATGCGATGTATCGCCGCAACGACAAATGCACCAGCCTGAAAATCAAAGCAGACGTCATATTATTCATTCATTCATTCCTTCATTCATTCATTCATTGCATTTACATAGCGCCCCTTCAAGAAACTACTCAGAGGCGCTCAATCAACTTAAATGCGATATAAAGAAAACTTCTTAAAAAGGATTCATCAATTTTGCTGAGATGACAGAATTTCAGTTGGACTTCAATTTTATGAGGAACAAATGTGAAATGCAAAGTTGTAAATAAACGTTAAGACCGAATAACACACGATACAACATACATTGTCTAATCTATTCTGGAGATTTCTGTTACGTCGCAACCATGACACATCACATGATATTACTATTTAAGATTTGTATGGTGCAAGTACATATGACTCAATGCACCTCACACGCGCCTAGTAACTTTGAAGTTAAATGTATACTAATGGTGCTGGAATAGAAGATATGAAATGCACAACTATAGAAATAGATGAGCAACTCTTATTTTAGAATACAATGCCAACTTCTAGTTAAGTTAAAAGATTTAACAGCTGAACGAACCTTAAACTTCCGTCGAGCGTGAAAGATCAAATTAAGGTTCTGTAGAACAGAAAAAATAATTTCTAGCATTAGACCCACAAAACATATAGGAAGCAAACTGAATTTACTGTTGAAAGTATAAGATATGTACATGTCGAAACACTGTGACATAATACATATTCAGTTTATGTAAATAATACATATAAAATATACATTATACAACAGTATATTTTTATACATGTTTCACATACACATAATGACTAGAAACTTATGCAATTATTATTTGTGGGGCGCAGTGGTGTAGTGGGTATGTTCTCTGCCTTGCAGCCAGAAGGTTGCAGGTTTGAATCCACCTCAAGCCGCCTCGTAGGGACCTTGGGCAAGCCCTTCACTCGCAATTACTCAGTGCTTCGGTGTGAAACCCCGATTCAGTGTCCGTGCTGTAGTCGGGAGCGTTTTTGAATAAAAATCTTGAAGGAGCACTATAACAAGTGCACATACATACATACATACATATGTGGCCACAAACCCAGAAAAACCTGAGGCAATTATGTTTGCCCCACACCAGTGCCTGCGCATCCTTTCCCTGCTAGCCCTGCTGTAGCACTAAAAAATATTTTGTTAGAAACGATTGGGTAACTCTTTACAGTTTTTGTACATTTTGACTCAAAGTAAGAATCCTTTGGAGGGTACAATGTAGCACAACTGAATTATCAGCATTCTTTTGGTCACGAGAAAAGCATGGCATCGCAAAACTCAAGATAGAGGAGTAAATGCTAATAACAGCTAAGGATCAAATACCTCCAAGTAGGGATGAATCATGAAGTGGCACTATATAAATTCTGATTGATTAAAATACTAGAAATATCAGACTGCTTTCTAACCCCTATCGTTGGAGTAAGTTCTTTGATCGTGAAGAACGAATGATCGAGGCATTGTCTTGCCGTGAATCGTTTCGATGGATCGACAACCAGCATTCGCTTAATCTGCAAATAAGAAACGAAACAAACATTTTCTATTCTTGTATAAACAACCAATAATTTCTATTTTTAAAAACTCATTTAAACCTAATAATCCGAACACTTTACAAATGCAGTCGACATCTTTTAGGTGATCACAAATGCGGCGTGACAAGGATGCGTTTATCTTAATTAAATGTCATGTCATGTAAACCTAAGCGCAGTATAAATAGTTGGTCATCATAAGAACATTATTTATATTTGATTTTTATTTTAAAAAATTATGTGTTATTCTAAAACATTTGACTTCTGATTTGATCTATGGATGATGTACATTTATTACCATATCTGTACACCAAAATGCTGCTAGCAATTAGTCAGTGGCAGAATATTCTTATCTATATCTTATTTATTTTACCCTAGGTATCAATGATCCCTCAGTGTTTATTTTTAAAAATAGGAGGAGGGCGATGTTCTGGAATGGCTAGTCTCTGCACGTGGGAAAAGTGCTGCAGAAAGTGACTGCGTTGAAGCGCTGAATATTTTCTTATCTTACATTTTGAACTCTCTGTTATCATCTTTATTATAAGAAAAATTATGTGATCAAACAGACAGAAAGAGCTATCCATCAGAAAACTATTCAAAAGCCTTCCTCACTAAACTAACCAGATCTTTGGCATCTAGAGAGACACCTTCCCATTCCGTACTGTTCAGCGAATACGTTCCATCCATGATCTGACGAATCATAATATGTTGCCTTCTGTTCCAAAACGGTGGCGATCCGGCAAGTCTAGAAAATTACCAACATAGATAGCGCCACTTATTCTTAATACATCCAACTTTAATAACGGAATAAAAAGTGCTAGCAATAGAAGTTGATCGAAAGCAAAAGACATCAAGTAACATCTCAAGCATATTTCACAGTAACTAATTATGACAATTAATTTGATCAACTAATTAAATAATAATAATTCTAATTACAAGCGTACTTAGATATGCATAGAAAGGTATGCATAAAAAGTATGTACCTAATGTGTAATGTGTATGTATACCAGTAGATACAAATGAGCATATACTAGGTACTTCTAAGTATGCACCCATGACTATTATGTACATAAATTATGTACATGCACACAAGTAAAAACATATAAATAGCATGTATGAATGTATAGTCATGTCTTTGCAAGTCCCATGTTTTAAAATAGGCAAAAACGCAAAATGTGAGAAAATAGACAATTATATAGTGCCTTTAGAATTTGTAGAAAGAATGTTACGTTGCTTTACATCATGAAAAGTAGTAATGTAATGTATTCAACTCATGTTTTAAGCAAGTCCTTACCATATTTGCTCATATCTATAAATAAGACAAAACATAAAAAAAACAAAAAACATAACAAATATTGATATGAATTTGAAATCTTACTTACAAAGTGTACATAATGACTCCAGTTGCCCATCTACAATACAGACAAAGAAATATTAATACATCTGAAAAACCACAAAAACTAATATATATTGCAGTTATTGCACCAGTTCAGCTCTTGGTGTATCCTTACAGAAGTGCAAGGTAGCACAACAGTTGCCCTTAGCGTAATTCAATTTACGAGTATTCTTTTACTAATTTGGTCTGATATTGAAGCAAAACAATTTACAAGCAATCTCACTCGCATACCATCATATGTATGTCTAAAATTAAATTTGCATTTTAGTGCATAATAATAATGATGCTCACACTTGGCCAAACTTATAAAAACAACCAAGTGTTTTATATCAGTTGAAGATTCAGACAACCAGAGTACGACTGATCACACACAAGCACACAAAGACAAATTCGATTACTCAATATTTATGAAACTTGTTTATATAAAATGAATTTCTAACTAATGAATCTGTAAAAAGAACAATTAATTACTTACATATCAACAGGTCGACCATAACCAGGGACGTTATCATACATGGACTGGTGGAAAACCTCAGGGGCCATGTAGCTTGGAGTACCAAACAAATCTATAAAAACCATTAAAACAAAATGGTGTAGCTTATAGTAGCTCAGATTGTCTGTCTTCATCATAAACAATAATTACAATTACAATTTAATGGCCTCCCTGCGGTTCTCCGTTCTCTTCCCCGTGACTCTGCTGGCTCTTTCTACCGTCTTCTCAAGACCTTTTTTTTTACCAGGCCTGGGTTGGGAGCGCCTCTGAGTAGAGATCTTGAAGGGGCGCTATATAAATTTATGTGATTGATTGATTGTGATTGATACAAAATATGTCTAAACTTAAATTGGTGTACACGTATGATTTTACTGAAACTAATTTAGAGACAGAATTTCTCAACAAGCATGGTGAAACTTTCACCATATCATCGCAGTCATCACAAAACAAAAGTTAATTGATAATTAATAACAGAGATGAATATACAATTGCATATCATGATTTGATTTATTCTTTCCGCAACAGACCCTGTGGATTGAATGATCTAAGGTTCATCAGCAACAGATCATTAGCAATGTATGGTAATACAAACCACTTAGAGGCCTCTTCTAGCAAGAATATGTTCCTGTAAACTCAAATTTTAATTTTAACCAATTTTAACTTACCTTTAAGTTCTTCGTCGCTGTTGATATTTACAGCAAAACCAAAGTCTGACACTTTGACGTTGAAGGACTCGTCAAGCAAAATATTTTCCGGCTGAAATGCCAAAATAAATAATGTGACAGATTTTAAATAAGAAGTTTCTACCTAACGATTCTTTACAACAGTACTATCCTTCAAGACCAACAAATTTGTCAGAAAAAAATAAGTAAGACAAACAGTTTAATAACAAATTTAGAAACTGCAGTGAATTGCAAGAAAATCATTGCAAATTAGCAATTGGTAAGTAACAACATTAGGCTGGTAGAGTGGTGCTACAAAAGCGTACCTCATGCAGTTGTTTGCTGTGCCAAAGAAGCTTTTTCTATATTCAACTATACAACTAGAAACATACTGGATTGATTGATTGATTGATTGAAACATGCCTTGAGATCACGATGCACAATATTCTTTGAATGAATGTCTTCTACCGCTTCCAACAGCTGTCGCATGACACGTCTACAACGCCAAAGAAATAAGTCAACATGCTCATTAAAAATGCTTAATTTAGCCAAATAATAATCATAATAATATACATTAGATGATTAGACTGTTTTGAGCATACAGATTTTAACTAAAAAACGAATTTTTTAAAACCATAGCCATTTGATTGAGGATGCCATACATCAACACTGAGTTGCATTGTCGGACAAAATAAAATCTCTGATATACGATAGGGTTTGACAAAGAAATAAACTTCTGTTAAACAGAAAATATGCAGATAAATCTTAAAATGTTATATTCTAGTTACCTTGTTCGCTTTTCTGAAAGTTTGACACTGTTATTCAGGTGTTCAAAGAGCTCTCCACCTTTACACCTGATATCAAAAGAAAAACAAATATAACATAGAATAGACTACCAGTGTTAACTTGATTATTGTTATTTAGGACAAATAAATAGAAAAGCCAAAATAATTTAATAATTACTTTATCATTTGAATAAATGAAAATACCCTTTGAATCATTTCACTTATAAAGAATATCGTTATCACATTTTAATGCATCCCATTTTTGCTTGCAATCAAGCAAAAACACGTTGCATTAAAACGTGATAACTTTAACAGAGAATGACATCATTTGACCTATATATTTACATTTGCTGTTAAAATTAAGACTCACATCTCAAGCACAAGGAAAACAAACGTTGCTGTTTGGAAAACATCGTGAAGTTCGACTACAAACACAAATAGCACAGTACATAAAACTACAGCTGTACTCTTGCTCCATACCATAATAGTAATAAAAAGTGGTAGAAGCATATATGCTATGAAATTGTTCAGTACTACATACATATTACATTAATTATCTGACAAGGATGAAGAATCACTCAACGAAATAGAAAGATTTAATGATCTTGTCATCGTCTTCACTCTTCATGGATCCAATAATACCGAGTTCAAGCCAAGTTTGGTTGACAAAAGATCAGTTTCCACAACTATATCTGAAAGACCCTACAAACTGGAGCAAACTTCTCCAGCTAGTAGCCATCAATTAGCGTGCACACACAAGAAAACTCAAAAACTATCACAAACCTCAAAATTATCTTAAAAACTGCACATCGTGTCAATTATCAGAAAATTTCCTTATCATCTTTTAATCATGGTAAAATCAATAAAACTAGACATGAATGCTTTGACAAGCTAATAAAAAAGCAGAAATTTCGATTTATAAACAAAAAACTAATATACATTTATTAGTCTCCCTATCAATTAATGAAAACTAAGCATTGATAGAAAAAATTTTGTATCGTACTTATGTGTGGATGACCAGAACACTGTTTGAGGACGTTGATCTCAGATTGGATTGATATGATGATTTCAGGATCGGCCGTGAGATCGATGATCTTGATCGCGTATTCTTTGTAGTCTTTTTTATCGAAACACCGTCGCACTGTACTGCTTACACCTCTGCAAATTCGTCAAAATTTCACGTAAATGTCTGATTGTCCAGACTCATCAGCGCTCGTGAATAAGCTGGTGCCCTGAGCATGGCTTTCGAGTGGTGCTTCAGAAATTTGGATATTATGACTTATAATGACTTATAGACGTCTCTTGTATGTAACACCATTATTAGTGCTCTGGTTTCGTGAAGGTACAGTACTTGCAGTCAAAAGTCTTCCAAACAAATTGAGTTGAATTTTAAGACAGTCTTTGAAAAAGAAAAACACTCCATATGGACATGAAGAGAATGAACCTGTGATGTTGCCTGAAGCTCATACAAGGCACATCAGAAAAGAGACAATGTTAGTATGTATTGCAAATTTTTATATAGCACTTTTAAGTTTCAACATTAATATGGGAACAAAAGCATATATTAAAACTCAAATTAAGTAGTAAATTGCTAAAGCTTCAACGTTGCCAACTTCAAGACAGTCAAGAAAAAAGAAAGGTCTAAACGAAAAATACTGAAATTCCATTTATTTAATTTTTGGCAAAATATACATGAGGAATAAGGCAATTACCTTCCAAGCCAATCTCGTACGTGATACTTAGCGCACAAGTCGGTGGCCGAACTAAGGTCAGGAAGGTCATCTTCATTAACAAAATCCGCAAAATCGATGGACATTCTATGAGGTAGTATCTTCTTTTGCCTACAAATGAACAATCGTTAGTCCAAGACTCTCCAAATTGTAAGCACAAGATTACGTAACAATGAAGTTGATTATTGTAATGCCCTGCTTAGAAGCCTTTCTTCCCACTTCTGTCAGAAAACCCAAGCCTACCTGGGAAATACAAAACAACCTGTAATCGAGATTATAAAACATAGTTTCCTTAAATTTATCTAAATTTAACAACATCAAGAGCCATCAAGAAAGACAACTTCATAAATCCATATCTACCTAACTACGAGAGAATAGATTCTTTGAATAAAATTATTTCTAATGCCAAAGATGGTATCACCACATGGTGCGAAGCACATCAAATTTTTTTGGTCAATTGCAGACCTTGCTAGCTATGCGTAGGCTTAAGTTATGAGTAATGATCTGTAAGCTTACTCGAATTGTGAAATCCAATCGGTGCACACACTGTGTAACGCTATATTACGCTAATTTAAAAACAGGAAATATGCTTGTGTATATCCTGAGATCAGACTTTGTAGACACTACTCAAAAGAATTTCCAGGGCACGCCCTATAGGCTACTGTTGCCAGCATGATTCCTCTCAATATTTTGAATGTCCCAATTTCTTTGCAATCACAATCACGAAAGAACGCGCGGATAATTTGCATTTAAGTTTCGTAACTGAGCGGAACTATGTAGTTGTTTAAGTACTATGTGTCATTTCGAAGGTTGGATTAGCATCGCCGTCCTTGGTATTTGGTTTCCGTTATTACTAGGAATACGGTAGTAGACCTAATTTTCGGATTTTCTGTGTCAAGGTATAACTTATGAGTGACACCTGCCACGGTAATGAAGGTTAATTATCACAAATAACAATGCAAAACGACATGACGTGTATTCCCACAAGTTTAGTCGAAATTTAATTTCGTTTCTTTCCCAGGGCCAAAGAAAGTAAATGATGCCGCATTTTTGTCAGAAGTTGTATTATTGTTATTTACATAAATAACATTTCAGAACGATCGAACATTGACCCACCGGCCTTGAACTTTGCTTCCAATTTTTCACATTCTATTGGCTGACCTACAAACTCGACTTCAAAGCAATGAATTGGTACACGCCGCGAAACGACTTAGCTGTCTTAGCACTAGAACATTCTGCAAATTAGCTTGAGCTTGTTAACTAATATAATTCTATAGACAAAATTAACGTACTTACGAAAACCTGGCTTAATTCCAGAGTTTTCATCACGCTAGACACGAGCAGATAAACTTAGTTTCATGGTGCATGGCATGTCCGGAGTGAAGACAGTATAGTCTCAGTATATGGGGTTTATTAGGCTACTAGGCCTATGTCTAGGCCTAGCTAGGCCTATAACTTTTGTCCGACTTCAACTGCTTCTGTTGCAATACAGCAGGTATATATATATATATATATATATATATATATATATAGGCTATCGCGAAATTCGCGATCGATTGATTTAGGGTAAGAGACGCTGCGCGGTCCTAACAGGCCTAGGCTATTGCATGTAGGCCTACAGCAGTCAGTTTCAGAAGCTGTAATTTTCGCAGTTGAGGCAAAGTCAGAGACTGTAACATAGACCTAGGCCTATAGGCTATAGGTAGGCTATCTAAATCTTTGGAGGCCAGCGGAGAAGACGACCTGCTTTAGGTGTAGGCCTACATGTAGGCCTATGCCTACAATTTCAGCTGGTCGATCGCGTCATATAGTTATTCAACAGATCGAAGAAATTAAATAGAATGCTGTTTTTTAGATTAAATATTCCAAATAATTTTTTCGCAGGTCACAAGGCAGGTCAAGAGTAAAATAGGCAGACATCAAATGACCTGCCGCGACCTGCAGACTGCAGTGTCGTGGTGCCGCCACTAGGCCTAGCTTAGGCTAGCTAGCTACTACTGTGAAGATTACAGCAAACAGTGGCAGATATAATTTTATAGGGCTACTGTAAACCTACATGTAGCTACAATTTGTAGGCTATAAACAGTGGCAGCCACAATATTATTAAGAAGGAGGAGATGGGGAGAGGAGGAGGAGGATGAGAAGGAGAAGGAGAAAGAGAAGGAGAAGAAGAAGGAGAAGAAAAAGGAGGAGGAGAAAAAGGAGAAGGAGGAGAAGAAGGAGGAGGAGAAGAAGGAGGAGGAAAAGAAGGAGGAGAAGGAGGAGGAGGAGGAGAATAATGAGAAGAAGGAGAAGAAGGAGAAGGAGAAGAAGGAGGAGGAGGAGGAGGAGGAGGAGGAGGAGAGGGAAAGGGAAGGGGGATGGAAATGGGGATGGGGAAGGGGAATGGAAAGGGAAAGGGAGGAGGACAAGAGGAGAAGAGGAGAAGAAGGGTAGAAGAAAGAGATGAGAAAGAGGAAAAAGGGGGGAGGAAGGGGAGGAGGAAGGGGACATAAGAACAAGACGTAGGATGATGAATTGGCAACCGGTGAGACTCATGACATCATCTGTTGTGATTACTTGTGAACAATTAACTCAGGCATAATTTTTATGAAAGTAGAAATTACCTTTGTTAGATTCCTCGACGAAATTTTGAGCAGCTCGGGGGAGGGGCGGTGACGCATTGGATAGCACACTAGCACTGAGAGCGAGAGTAACCGAGATCGAATCCCGAAGCCCCGCAGGATAGACGTGCTTTGTATAGGCTGCTATTACCGCCAATTATTGCGGGCTGTCTGCTCTGTTAGTAGTTATAAGATCTAGTGTTTTCTTGTGAATTCTTTTAACAGCATATTATTGTACACTGTAATCGGTTAATTGCAGTCTGTCAACCGGATTGCTGAATAATAGAAATTATTATTATTATTCTAAAGTCGCTTTGATGAACAGAATGTAATAAGGGTTCACGAAGCATGCAGTTTTTACCTTTTTTATTATCTCGGCCGCTGTCTTCTAGGCCTAGGCTTATCGACAACAAAGAAAGCGTCAGTAGCCTCTTGATGACATATTCGATCAGGCAAGTTTTGAACATACAGATTTGGAATGGCTTCGCTTTAAGTGCAGAGGATTGCTTCCAGCTTAAGGAGGGAATAGTAGGCTAGATAAAGAATACAATTATTACAGCAATAACATTATTAACAAGACCTATATATAGGCCTACTCAGCATCATTTGCCGCAATACCGGTAAATAATGAGCTTGCATCTACTTTTCGTTTTGCACACAACTGGTAATAATGATCGACGCTGCTCGAGTAGGCTATCTGACTCAGTATCACAGTGGCCATCCATACACTCGCTTGGCGCTTTGCACGATAGGCCTACCGTGATTCAGACGGTCGTGACTGTCATAGGCGTAGGGGACATTTCAGCGTTGGGGGGGCAAAAATGAGACTTTTGCCCGAAAATTTTTTTTCGTCCGTCCGAAATCTTAAGAAAAATTTCCGTTACGTTTGCCCGAAAATTCTGACGACCTTTTTATAGTCATCCGGCCGAAATCTTCTGAAATTTCCCGTTACTTTTTGCCTGACGACCTTTTTTTCGGGCAAGTCTGACTTTTCGGGCAAAAAGACCCGGAAAAATAAAAAAGTACATTTTTTGAAAAAAAACTTTTTATTTTTTCGGGTCTGCTTGCCCGAAAAATCAGACTTGCCCGAAATTTGGGGGGGGCATTTGCCCCCCCTGGACCCCCGTCTCCTACGCCTATGGTGACTGTACGCATGCACTATGTCTACATGTATGATGCATGTCCATCCATTCAATGCATAATTCAGTAGGGTTTAGCGGCTGTTGAAAACAAAATAATATGGACCATGATACTACAGCGTTAATGATGAATAGCTGGCTTATGTAGACCTGAATTGCCGTTATGTTCATTTCATAGGCTTGATATCCTTCGGTTGTTCAGAAAGAAAGAGAGCCGATCATTTTCTATCCTGCGGTAAATCGCTTTTGTCAGCACAGTCTGGCAGACTGGCTAAGTCGAGAATAAATCTCTGACTCGGAACAACTGGAAACCTTACACTTACAGTTTCAATCGTTTGCTCGATTATTTAGAATGAATTTACAAAAGATTGCAAGCGTTTAAAACCATAATAATAATTATAATATATATAATATAATCCTTCATTTCGAATTTCTACCAGTGGGGAGGAAATTCCTTCACGTTCCCTCTCCATGCTTTGAAGTGGGGATGGAATTCCCACCAGGGCCGGATTAAGAAATGTGGGAGCCCTGTTCGGAATTTTTGTAGGGATCTTCAGCCGAAAAATCTGAGGTCCTTTCTTAAGTCGTTTGGTCAAAATTTATTTGGAATATTATACCGATTTCCCTTCCAAAATAGCTTACGACCTTTTTTAGTCGTTTGGGCGAATTATGTTTAGAATGTACCAATTTTGCCTTTAAAAATTTGGTTTTCGCCTGTGTGGGAACCCCCTAAAGTGTGAGGCCCCTGTTCGGCCGAACATGTTGAACATGCCTTAATCCGGTCTTGCATGATTCCCACTCTCCCTCCCCAGGATCTACGTCTCTGCAGGGCCTACGAGTCGTGGAGGAGTTACTTGATTCTACATAATATTATCTACAAGCATATAAATCATTTCTACATTTAATTGCGTTAAGCTAACAAATGACTGCGGTCAGTAGGTGAGTATAACACCGCGTGAAGTACATGTAGCTGAACTTATAGCGAGTACACGGTGCCATAGAATTGCCAGCATCAGCAGCATATACAGACGGATGATGGCATAATTATATCACTGAATGAAAGAGTCAACACTCATCGAACAGCTGGATTACATCGAGACAATAAACCTTTGGATTCACAGGTGTAACTGGGGACTCGAGACAGTTCCCCCTACTCCCGCATCAATTCGCACTCTGCCTCCCTTCACAATTGGGTCGTCATCATATGAAACAGAACAACTGAGACCGGCGGCATATAGGCATTCCGTACCCGATTTCGTAACATTGCAAACCATAACGCTTTTTCATTGGCCGGTTCCAGATGATGAATATTCATAACCAATGACGTGTTTAGTGCCTTCTCGTGCGCTTTTGTTGCTGCTGTTGTTTGCATACGGAGAAAAATGGCCGATTGCGGTGCGCTTCAAGTTATAAGGAGTTTCCATTCGATAGTGTAATCTAAGTGTGAAGGTAGACTCCTAATCAGAGCAAAAATAAAATGCAAAGGTTACGCGTTGTTACGTGCGTGACAGCGAATATGTCATCCACCAACTCATCGCTTCAATAATACGCTGTGGACAACAGCTATTAGGGCCTATAATAATAAAATCTAGTAAAATCTAATGACTTCTGAAGCGCAGGTTTGATTTTTTGTATCGCAGAAGGCGGTTGATTCAACGAAGCAGACGCCTGATGCATTATGTGATGCATCAGGCGTCTGCTTCGTTGAATCAACCGCCTTCTGCGATACCAAAAATCAAACCTGCGCTTCAGAAGTCATTAGGTTTTACTAGACTTCAGTTGCCTAAATTCGCAGCAGTTGATATTAGTGTTCCACACATTCCCAATTGTAACTTTAAAAGCGCTAAGTTTATTCAGTTTTCGTGAACTGTCTCATTTTCCATGCCTAGCCTACTGTTTGACAACCAGTAATCTTTCGAGCTACAGTATAGTAGTTCATGTCAATCTCAGTTCTAGTGAAAATCATCCTAAATTTTAAAACTATGTGTAGTCTATTATACGCAATTGCATATAGGCCTAAATAGGCCTAAGTTTTATTAAGGTGTGTGACGGTTATCTTCATTCAAATTATTCAAATTTGATTATTTCGAATCATGAATCAGAACCCTTTGCATCCACGTTATTAGACCTTCTAATTCCAAGTTGACAGGAATGGATTTGTAGAAACACTTCTGTACAGTTAAAAACTAGCAAAAAGATCATTGTCCTCCGATTGGAAGTAATTTACCATGGAGGATGGGAAGGAAAGAAGGAGTTGTGGCGTTAGCCTATGCAGTTCTAAAAATTCCTTAAAACAGCCCTGTAAGAGTGAACGTTAGCCTACTGCTGAATTATGAATACCCTAAGTAGGCCTACCAATAAAAGCATTAAAATGAATGCAAGTAACCTTGTGGCTTTACATAATAGAAAGGCATTTGCTGAAAACATCAATGATACTCTGTTATCATTGCTCATCAATAAATAATATTATCTTCATTCAACAATACGGTTGACAGACCACAATCTATAGTCTAATGACAACTTGTCACGATTCAAACATAGCGAAGTCCTAACATTTACAGCTTGACATACTTGCCAATTGCTTACATTTTAAATACAATTATTAAACTAAAATCGGGTGTTTAAATTTTTGGGTGATGCAGTATAATAATAATTTTCGTCTATTCAACAATCAGTTGAAAGACCGCAATCGATTACAGTGTACAATTATGCAGTTGAAACAGTTTGCAGGAACTCAGATTACAGAATACACAAATCTTAACTGAGCAGACAGCCTGCAACAGGCTACATGGAGCTAAAAGCAGCTTAATTACAAAGCATATCCGCCCAATAATAGATCACGCAACGCCGCTTTTTCCCATTATATGCAAAACTGTTTGGTGTAGGCTATCTATTTAATAAAGCACTTTATAAATCTTAGCAGGTAGCTGCCATAGCCCACAATAGGCCTAATTAAAGTAAAGGCTGCCAGTTATTAAACATAATAGCCTAAGATTATTGATATTGCCAACGCAAGCCGCAAAGTCTGTAAACAATACGTGCTTAATGATGTCACTGGTTATGAATATTCATAATATGGGATCGGCCAATGAAAAGGCGCTTAAGTCTGACAATGCTACGAAATCGGGTACGGAATGCCTATATGCAGACCGGCGTACTGTTATTAGTCGCTATGGTCGTTGGGTAAAACTAATATTTGCCCATCAGTGTCGCGTGCGTGTATACGCAATCGCGCCCACACTATAATTTTATTATGTTGTGGTAATAATAATTATATCGACAGTGTTATTTGGTTTTCTGATGTCGCCTCTTTCGAAGGAACAGCTGTCGATGTAGGTCCAGGTATTATCGACACACACACACGCACATACATACGCACACACGCACACACGCGCACACAAACACACACACACACACACGCACGCACACACTTACATACACACAATGACACAGACGCACACACAAACACACACACACACACACACACACGCACATACACATGCACTCATGCACTCGTGCACAGTCGCACTCACACACACACACACACACACACACACACACACACACACACACACGAACACACACACACACACACACACATCACGAAGTGGGGTTTCTAGCCAGGTGGACCGCGCGATCTGACAAATTATGCGACAAATCAGACGTGGCAGATTTCGGCTTCATGCTATCTTTAGACGAAACGAAATTGTTGGATAATTCAGTTAGCTGAGTTGAACTACTGGACCAGCCATGATATATATATAGCCTACATATATACATATATACATATATATGTGTGTGTGTATAAACTGTATATATATATATATATATATTTATTTTCCAGACACATAACGAAGAGAAACTGCTGTGTGGTCTGAAACCAAAACAATTTGATTCATGGCCACAGAGGACGCATGATTACGATGTCTGGATTCAGAGCATATAGACCACATTATTTTTATGAGTTCTGCAGGCATATTATCACTTATATCGGAGCATGAATGATTGTCTGTCTAGAGGCTACAACTGCAGTTAGTGTCTAAAGAAGGATATAAATTATGTAGTAATTTTGTTAATATATAGCTCTCAACTGCTTGCACTATGACAGTGCCAGTCTCAAGCCTAGATATAGGAGGAGGGCGACATTAATCATCCATGTTATGACAGTGTCATCGTTAAACAGCAACAAGCTCAATATAATAAATAATCTCCATCTTCAATGCAGCTGAACGGGAATTCGAAAAGGAAGCAAACGACAGCCATTAAATGCAATTTGATTCAGGCATTAATTAACACAATGGCGCTACATAATAATGTGAAGATTTAAATTGGTTATGGATACGGCCTGCCGCCTCATAGAAGGGACATAAATAATATAATGGAACATTTTGAGTTATTGACTTATGAGTTTGCGCTCACAAAGACGGCTTACATAATATTATTAAGTTACGTTTTCCGGGCGTAGCATAATTATATGCGTGTATATGTGTAGGTAGTTGCGTGTGTGTATATATGTGTGTGTATGTGTGTGTGCGTGCATGTGTGCGTGCGTGCGTAGGAGTGTGTGTAGTCGTTGACTAAAGAGACATTTACATCGCAAATAGGCTATGGCACGTGTGACGTGCATGCATCCATGTTGATTTTGTATGAAATGTCCAGGATTCGAATCCGACTTGCAGAGGTGCAGACGCCACATATCTAACCAGCTGAGCCGTCTCTGACCTTCATCTTTTCTGAGCATGTTAACCCTATCGCCCCGAGAAACCGATATTTCGGTTTGTTAGCCATTGAGTTACGGCAGTATGAGAATTGTGGAAAAATAACTGGGGGGGTTGCCGGGTTGGCCTATGATAAACTTGAAATTGGGGTATGAAAAACATACTTTAACATGGGGCTCTAAAAATGACTGGGGGGGTTGAACCCTCCCAACCCCCCCGGCAATTCTCACCCTGAGTTACGGGAACCCAGGGGCGAAAGGGTTTTAAAAGAGTTTGTTGAATGTGCTTTTCAAAAATAATTATGCCGAAAGGTTGATTATTTCAGCGCCATAGGTCTATGTTTGAGGGCTAATAAGACTCATATAATTAACCAACTGCTCTCTGTTGGAAACGCTGCACAGCGCTGCACAAGGCTGGTTAGTCCAACTTACACACACACCTACACATGTACATCTACACACAACTACGTATGTACATGTATACCTACACACACCTACACATGTAAACCTGCGCACACCTACACATGTAGCCTACACCTGCGCACACGCGCGTGCGCGTGCACACACACACACAAACAGACTCACACAAACACATACACAAACACATAAAATATACATTCACAATCATACATTATGTATCCTACGTATGATCTGAACTTAGTGTTTAATCTGGACGTCTCTCGGGGGACTTTCCCCAGAGGATCGACATTCGGACATTCCCCCTTCCAAGAAAAAATGAACAGTTGCTTTTTTACATGTAAAGTAAAGAGTTATCCGCTGGTAGAAAAGAAGAAATAAAAGAAACAACGAAATATCGAAAACGAAATCTCAAATTATAAGTATACTACCGCGATTTGCATCCTATACTAAAACTAAAAAAGGTCATCGAAAACGAAGAACAAAAACCTAAAACCTTCCACTGGTGAGATCCAAGCTCCTCAGCTGCTCAGCGGTCTGTCCTCGCCCCCCCCCAGGACATGGATTCCCAAAAGAGGGGGGCTAGATTAAACATTGTCTGAACATGTGTATAAAACGATCTTATGTCATGATCTGATAAACAGAGGCATAAAACACCTTCTTTATTGGGCGCAGAGGATATGTTTCTACAGCCTCCCATCAAACGAGCTCCTTGGTCTTTCTTTAACTCTATACGTCATTAAGGCGGTAAGACTAAACAAAGTGTAGGCCTAGCATAAAATGGCTAATAATATATGCTTAGTGGTTAATGATTTAGCATCGGAAGGTCTGCAATGCAACTTAATTACCGTGCGCCCCTTAGACGAACAGGTTGGTGCTTCTGTTTATCCAGCGTTGATCGACATCCTTTTATAGCCAACACAAGTTGGGAGTGCTCACCAAGGATCGCAGGGGGGAAGGTTAACGGCATCGAAACTCTGCTTCTGATGCTTAATTATATAAATTATTACTTCTTAAGTGCGTGCAATAAATGTTAATGCTGGTATTTTTGTAGCGCAAGCACGTAACCTGAGGCAGACAGCCCTACTCTAGTCTATGTATATCGTTCATTTATGTTGCTTTCAAGCAGTAAGAGAATCCCTTGTACTTTTATTAACCTTTGTAAGCCCATCTGTGTGTCTGTATGCATGCATGCATGTATGTATGTATGTATGACATGTACATTGTATGTGCTATTGTGCTTGTGTGCATGTATGTATGTATGTATGTATGTATGTATGTATGTATGTATGTATGTATGTATGTATGTATGTATGTATGTATGTATGTATGTATGTATGTATGTATGTATGTATGTATGTATGTATGTATGTATGTATGTATGTATGTATGTATGTATGTATGTATGACTTTGTATGTATATATTTATGGATGTATGACTTTGTATGTATATGCATGCATACGGGTATGTACGCTGTATGTGCTTGTATGCATGTATATATGTTGTGTGTATCATGTATGTGTATATGTATACAATGTTTGCATGAGTTTTGTATGTAACTTTGTAAATGATGACATTCCTTCAGTTTATTCTGCGCCCTATAAATTACTGCACGAAAACGTGAGTGCAAAAAACTTCTTTCATAATCCTTATGCCTCTAATCCAACGGTTAAGAATAGCAATATCTCTCAGCCTTAACAACATCGAGGCATGAGATAAATTAAATAAGAATAAAAATGGCCTAATCTCTGATTTGATGTTGACATTGGATTCCTCACTAGATGCGGTAGCCTACATTTCAGGAATCAGGATATTAACTACTAGGGAGGGCCGACTATCCATATATAAACTCTAAGCTAAAACAGCAAAAGATGCAACGCAGAAAAACAAAGATGACGACTTAGAAGACCAAAGAGACCTAAATAATAACGACACAAGGAGGAGAAGCTATTCAAGAAGCTGGGCAGCGATTCGTCTGTCAATCTAATAAAGCAAGAGGCAGCAACGAAGAAAGACATAAAAGGAGAATTGAACGCATTTCGCAAGCACTTTTAGAATCGTGAACAGGATATGGAAAAGCAGAAGCAGCAGATAATAAACCAAAGCAAATAAAGATATAAAAATATACGAGACAATGATGAAACCGATTTTCCTATATATACAGATCGGATTGCTGGACAATGAATATATATATATATATATATTTATATATATAAAAGCAAGATAAAAATACTTCTTGCGGCTGAAATGTGTTGACTTTACGGAAGATCGCATGCAGTGAGCTCAAGAATACAGTAAATAAGAAATGATGATTGAAGACAATCGTTAGGTATTCAAAGAACCAAAGAACCACGCTATAGGCAAAGTCGTACTTCAGATGGTTTTGGATGATTGTGTGTAAAGAGATGGAGAGAGAGAAAGCCTGTCTAAAGAACTGCAAGCAATGCACACACTATACATGCAAGACTCAAAGGAGATAAAACAGACAAGAAACAGATCTATGCAGACTGTGAATATATGCGTTGGATGGTTAACTATGGCCGATGACATAAAATCTCTAAGACAAACACTAAAGTTGCTGCAGTGGACTTGAATCACTTGACATAGGAAAAAGAGGAAATCATAAATGTGATGGTTTATTCTTACCAATAATATAATTTAAAGCAAATAATATTTATTTATTTATTTCTCCATTTCTATAGCGTCCCTTCAAGCAATCTACTCAGAGGCGCTCACGACTACAGCGCGGACACTGCATCGGCGTTTCACACCGAAGCGTCCGAGCAATTGCGAGTGAAGGACTTGCCCAAGGTCCCTACACGGCGGCTTGAGGTGGATTCGAACCTGGAACTCTTCAGCTCCAAGGCGCCGATGCCATCACTAGTCACTACTATACACCATAATAATGATTATTTTGTCGACCTTGTACTTTCTTCTCACTCTCCTCGTTCCTATGCACCTTTTAAATTATTGACTTAGTGCATTTATATGTTTTACTATATGTATATATATATATATATATATATATATATATATTATGATCTCTGCACTCTACTAGAAAAAACCTTCTTTGATGCCACGCAACACAATTGGTCTGATGGGCAGAAGCTGGGTTTAACCTGCGCCATGACAGTTAACTCATTCAAAGCCTGGTAACATATAAAAAGTGGCCTGCAGCATGTGGTCAGAACTTTTACGTCACGCCACTGTCTGTTACCTTGGTGTGTTCTAATGCTGTCTTATTATGCCAGCATTCACAGAGACTCTTTAGAAAGCTAACGTGAAAATACGTGTCCGGAATTTAGTGCATGTAATCTGCAATCATGCGACTTGTGTGTGTGTGTGTGTGTGTACTGTGTACTGTGTACTGTGTACTGTGTACTGTGTACTGTGTACTGTGTAGACGACGCGATGCAACAGATGGATTCATTAGCACAAAATAGATTAATTTGTATTCTAGCACCTTGATGACTAAGCCGATTACTCCAATAAAAATATTAGTCTCGACGAATCGCCGAACGACAATATATAGTCGATATTTTCAATTTCCGCAACTCCGACTTCAGTGAGTCTTAATCCTGCCTGTATAATTATCAGAGATTCTAAGCGTATATAGTTAGTAGCCTATTGTTGTAAGGAAAGCTATCAAGGCAGATATCTTTCCAACACTCGGCCCGCGAGATTTAGGTGCAACGGAAACTGGCAATGATAATATTATTGAAAGATTAGTCACGTGCTAGGTTGTTATTGTATGGTCACTGCAACGTATTCCCAATCAGAATGAAATACGCTGGTTGAATGTCACCTTCGCGTGACATTATACGCGATGTAAGACATATCAAGTCTTGCATAATGTACATTGTACATGTACACTGTACAGCAGGTCACGCAAGTCTGTCATCACATGCTGAACGTAATATTGCAGGCCTTCAGTGCACGCCACAAGCCATACTGGCGTCCATATCGTTGTATCAGGAACTACGCGTTTTTGCGATTCAAGTAGGCCTACCTATCAATCATGCATGCTGCGATTCACTTACTTATCAATAATGCATACTGCGATTCACTTACTTATCAATAATGCATACTGCTATTCACTTACTTATCAATAATGCATATTGTGATTCACGTACTTATCAATAATGCATACTGATATTCACGTACTTGTCAACCACGCATACTGCTATTCACGTACTTATCAACCATGCATACTGCGATTCACGTACCTATCATCCATGCATACTGCGATTCACGTCCCTAACAACCATACTGCGATTCACTTACTTGTCAACCACGTATACTGCTATTCGCGTGATCTTTTACAGACGCTGGTCAAAGCCACGCAAATGTAAATGTACACGTTTTTTTTATAGCGACCGTGTGGCCTCTGAACCCTGTTTACATTTCAATGCATTGATCATGCGAGGTCCTTATATATAATCACCGCTACCTCGTTTTAGTGGGTCATCCACTTGTTAGGACCGTGTTAAGCGCAGAGATTAAAATCTCATGCAAACGGGGTGGTGCGTGCCAGTACTTTGGCACCGGGGGTCTGACCATATAGTGGTTGGGTTGGAGATCGTGGTATACATTGCGGCAGTCCTCGGAAGAGCTAGCACTGTGTTTCAGACTCCTCTTCCACTTCCATGATGGGTGCTCCCATGACGCCCATGTGTATACTGGCCATGATGTTCGTGCAAGACGACGCAAGGTCAATGAACGATGACGGCGTCGACGACACGCTTCGGTTGTTGTCACCAGAGGTCAGCGGCGGCCACGGACCCTGACCTTGACCTTGACCTTGACCTTGGCCCTTGAGTGCTGCCTTCGTCGCTGCCTCCTGGATCGCAGTCACGTCAAGGCTTTTCGTTCGCAGCACGGGCGAGTCCAGCTGGATTGGCTCCCCGAGCTTGATGTTCGGCATGGTATTCATCCGGTCGAGCCTCTTCTGGCGCGCCTGCATCGTCCTTGACATGTTCTCCGTGTAGCTCCTGTAGATGACGGAGTCACGGTGTCTGGCCACCACTTTGATCGTTTCGAGGTTCTTCGGACAGTACGGTTTCGATCTCGTCTCCGACGGTTGGATGATGCGCATCGAACGCCACTTGTACAGGAAGTAGGCGACTGCGCATGCCCAGACGGCGAGCAGCAGCAGCATGAGCACGACCTCTCCTGGTTGGACCTGTAACAACGACTGGAAGCCGCCGACGAAGTCGTCGAAGTCTACAATAGAACGACGATTCAGATTTTATCTGTGTATAATTGATTGTATAATAATTAATTAAAGATTTCTGATTACAGTTAGCTAAGCCCCCACCCCCCCACCCCAAAAAAGGCCATCCATTTATTTTTACCCATGTAAAAATTAAATATTTAGATGATCAGCCCCCTCCCCCCCTCCAATGAACCAGATGACTAAAAAAAACGTCGTCACAAATTTTGGCGGTCAAAATGGAAAATTCCCCACGCGAGTTCAGCCCCCAAAATTGAAATCCTGGTGCCGCCACTGATGACGCCAACTCACGCACGTATACATGTATGCGATGTACACGGATATGTATGACATATAATAATATAATATATATGTAATATATACGTGTGTATATAATTCATGGAGTGGATGTCATTTGCTGAAGATTGCATGATCGATGAAGGACACTTCTGATGGCATAGAGAAGGCAGAGATGCAGCGATGACTGTCAAGGGCTTCCCAGATGAAGTCTGCCTGTCTCTGTCTGTCGGTGTCTGTCTGTCTGCCTGTCTCTGTCTGTCTGTGTCTGTGTCTGTCTGCATGCATGTCTGTGTCTTGTCTGTATGTGTGTCTTCGTCATCTAGAGGTGCAGTGTCATCTCTAGATGATGTTTGCGGTAGACAGAGAAACGGTCAAGTCCGAGTCCACTTCAGATTCAGAAACTACGTCTGCGCAACAGAGACAGAACACACACGCACACACGGACACACACGCACATGCACACACACACACGCACATGCACACGCGCGCACACACAATTTATTCGTTGACCAATTATATGGTGCTTCAATAAGGAGCAGAAATGAAACCAAGCAATTCTCTTGCCGTGTTTTATAGTCGTTCTTGCAATATGGACAATGACTTCCAAGGACAGAAGACATCATGCATTGCGTTTGGGATAAAAAAAAACCCGGACTTATCTAAAAGCCAATACTTAAAGGTTCATGCAAATATTATGGTCGGTCTGTTTGCAACTGCAGCGTTTTGGATCATTCACAATTTTCGTGTCCATCCAAGGCTGACACTGCAGACCCAAAAACCCAAAAATGCGCATTGATTGATTATGTGGTTTTCGGTTTTTGCAAGGAATAAACTGTAGGCCTACTGCGCATATGCATGATATTATTTTGGATTCACTACAGAGATTGGCTTCTGTCTATACGACATTACATGTAATTTCGAGATGAAATTTTGGGCCAAACTGTATATTGAGGCTTTTAGTTCTTTTAAAATATACGAAAATAAAGTCCTGACGCAAGAACTATAGGCCTATATACATGTAGAATCTGTAGATCTGAATGCAAATGGCTGTATCACGAGCTTTTCTTTATCTATTATAATTAGTATAATTGTTATTGCAATAAAAAAAACGTAGCCTAGTCTACATATGAAGCTGGTTCGCGAGGCGCCATAAATCTTTGGTGTTGTCCATGTATTTGCATAGATAACATCTTTTATTGAAAATTACTGTGACTAAGTATTAGGCCTATATATCACTCCCTTTCTGCGGAATAAATATGGAGCAAGTAAATATTTGGGAAGGTGTATCTGTGTGTATGTGCTCATGCATGTGTGTTTCTGAGTTTGTGTGTGTGTATTTCAATATAAACAAAATTATAGGCTCCTATGACCTATGCTTATACATTTTATGTGTATTATTACGAATACACCTCGTATATACAGCCACATAAATGCCTGCTTCTTATTGAAGCGCCATAGTATTTGGTCAACGAATAAATTGCGAGGAGATTTGTAATTAAATGTTGAATGATATATGAAACTATATTATGCCTACTACATTGCCTAGGCCTATACTGAACACCAACATCAATATCTCATGGATGTCTCATTCCTTTGATTGACTCTTCGACTTCACAACATCATGTTCATACATCATCTTCATACGTATGCACTACATCGAATTGTCTAAAATTTCGTGGCTTTACTTTAACAGTATAGCAGCACTATGCAGTATGAGTATAATTAATTTCTCATAAGAGATTTCCTATAGCGCTAAGAGTGAGACAAAATTCAATCAATCAATCAACAATCCGCCAGTCAGCCAGCCAGTCAGTTAGCCAGTCAATCACTCAGTAAGTCAGTCAATCAGTAAGTCATTCAGTCAGTCAACGAGTCCGCCAGTCAGTTAGCCAGTCAGTCAGACAGTCAGTCAATCAGTCAATCAGTCAATCAGTCAATCAGTCAATCAGTCAGTCAGTCAGTCAGTCAATCAGTCAGCCAGTCAGCCAGTCAGCCAGTCAGTCAGTCAGTCAGTCAGTCAGTCAGTCAATAAATCAATAAATCAAATGAATCATTATTCAGCTGTTATAAATATTCGACTTGACACGACTCAGATTAATAACAGAAAGTGGATCAGCTGTTTTGCAGGGTGGCGTGGCCAGCCTCCACGTCGATCGTGTCAGCTCGTTATTGCTACTACAGTGATCAATGTAATTCCTATATTATAGATGGGATCCGTGATTTAACGACATCCGTGTTGTTCGGTGGCTGGGTGAACCCATAGGCACGAGCTCCAGATCGGAGATTAATAGATTATACGGGTTGCGAATCGGCTCTGCATGGAGATATCTTTTAAGTACATGGCTTTCATTGGAGATGATAGCTCTAAAAATAGAATTCGTCTGTTGCATGCAGTGGCCACCTGCTCCACACCCGCCGCAGAAGACAAGTCTCAGTGCTGTGTACAACATGAACAATTGTCCCATGCAGGTTTACAATTGTTTCGAGATATTATGCTGGAAAGGTTAAGAATCTAGAGAGCAAATTCAAACATTCCAAACATATTCTACAACAATGTATAGCCTATCTAGAGGTCTGCGAGATTTAAAACTATAGCAAACAACATATACCAAAAACAATGCACGTTTTGAAATCACTAAATATGTTCATTGTTGACCATTGCATTGGTATTAGGACTGCCAATCATGGTTGCGTTTATACTTTAGAACAATAATTTTATATGTTCAAACCGTTACCCTTGAATAAGACTTAAACTAAATTAATAAATTAATTGTCTGGCACTGGAAATGTATGAATAATACAATGCGAACAAATGTTCCCTTCATTTCTTCCTTTCTGCTTCTATGCATTCTCTCCGTCCTGCATTCTTTAACTTCAGCATTAATTCATCATAACAATCTTTTTGGGTGTGTGGTAGTGTAGCCTAGAATGGGTATGTTCGGTGCCTTGCGCCCGGGCTGTGGTTTCGAATCCACCTCAAGCCACCGCGTAGGGACCCCGAGCAAGTCCTTCACGCGCAATTACTCGTGCACTTCGGCGTGAAACTCCGATTCAGCGTCCGCGCTGTAATCGGGAGCGCCTCCGAGTAGTATCTTGAAGGAGCGCTATAACAAGTGTTCATGCATGTAATTTCACATTCGTATTCATCCATACATTCACTGATTCATCTGTTCATTCATCCTCGCATTCTCCTTTATACTGCACGCATGCATTATTGAGACGCAAGCCTTGACCGTCCTGCTGACAGGCAAGAAAAAACACAAGGCACCATTGTCATCGTCCTCATCAGTAGCATAGTTATTTTTAAGACGATTTACGAAGCGCCTGTAACTAATCAAAGCCATGCATCGTCAAGCCAACATAATTATTAGTCATCGCCTTTCGCCATGAAAAACATAATGCCGTTTGCGAAGGGACCAAGTGTTTGCAGAAGCATCGTGATTTATTACTCCTCATCATCATTTGCGTCTTGCTCCTCCTCTTCTTCCTCCTACTTTTCCTCCGGCTTTTCCTCCTCCTCCCTCTTTTTCTTCCTCCTCTTCTTCCTCCGGCTTTTCCACCTCCTCCTCGTCCTTTTCTTCCTTCTCCTCTTTTTTCCCCTCTTCCTCTCATTCCTCTTCCTCCTCGTCCTTCTCTTCTTACTCCTGCTCCTGCTGCTGCTCCTCAACCTCCTCTTCCTCTGCGTCTTCCTCTTGCATGCTTTTTCTTTCTTATACTCTTCCGTCATTTTTCTAATTTCTCCCATTTGTATTCATGCATCTCCTCTTCCATTTCTACGTTCTCCTCTTTCTGCTCCTCGTTACCATAATTATCCGCCTCCTCCTTGTCCTCGTCCTATCAGCTTTCTTTTCTATCTCCATTATACTTTCCCACCTTGTCATCCGTGCACCTATATAGTCCTCGTTTCCCTCTCCCTGGGTCCTCTATAATGTCTTCTCTTCCCTGTTATAGACCATCACTCATCGGTACAGCCATTGCCTGAAGGCGAGGCATAATTATACTGACTGGCAGTGTAGGGACAAGGCGATATGCTCCATGTACCATTGGAACAAAAACTCAGTTCAAACAACACCATGCATCATCGTCATCCAGAGATGATTGGCACAATTATCTGTCAGTCGACACGTCGCGATTTCAAATCGTTTCAAGGCTTCAGCTCCCCTTACTTACATGCACTCCTCATGCACCGAACTCAGTTCCAAAAAATAACTGTATAGGCCTATACATATACACACCGACCGCGAATACACGTCAGTGAACAGATCAGAGCACGAGGGATTGTACTGGGTATACTAACCCTCAGTCTGACTAATACACAAACGCCATAGCAAACATGATGATGAAAACGGTATATATATATGTATATATGTCATTAGTTCTCACTTATATATATACACGTGAGAACTAATGGTACCTCTCGGGCTAGGCTCAGGGGAGATTTCCTTTTTCTCTTATTCTTTTCAGGCGGGAAACCCGTCCAATATTATTATAGTGGTGTCTGTGTATCGCAGAGACCATTGGGCACATGCATGCATGGAACTATACGGTGTACTCTTCTGTTTGCCTGAGGGTTGATCTGTCAATAAAATGAGTTTGTATAGGCTATGACGGTGTTTCGCATCGAAAATGCGACGAGTACTTTGCCATTGCTTAATGTTCTCAAATGTAACCTATATAATGCACTTAGGATTCGATTTTGGTCTGACCATTATATCAGTTGAAAATGCCTCTGGCTACATATATGCACAAGCTTCGTTTCCCCAACAACTCTTAACTGCCATTACACACACACACACACACACACACACACACACACACACACACACACACACACACACACACACACACACACACACACACACACACACACACACACACACACACACACACACACACACACACACACACACACACACACACACACTCACACACACACACACACACACACACACACACACACGCATATGCAATGTAGCCTACACATATAATAATCGAATATCTCATATATAAATATTATATATACGTATACATATAATATATATGGTCATATATAAATAGTATATATACATATAACATATATATATATATAATTATATGGTCGATTACAATTATTATTCGGAATAGAGGAGTAGCCATTCAGCATGCAAGACATGCAGGAACTAAACGTGGAGCACGATCAGTATTACGTCCACCATTAGCCGGTCATCCGACGGACGGACGGACGGAGGGACAGACGGACGGAGGGACAGACGGACGGAGGCCTATAATACCCATCCATTAGAGACCTACCCAATACCCATCCATGCCAACTGCTGCAGCTGCTGCTGGTCACATGTAGACTACGACGACACTGATTACAAGGAAAGCTATCGCCACATATACATGTATATAGGGTGGTTTATTTTGGACCACCCTGTATAGACGAAGACGAATTGACCAAGGATTTCTCCGAATTTCTCTCATATATATTATTAAGCCCCTGTTGTCTGTTGCATGCATCATGCACCGAGCGAGTCTCATTCCAGTGCACATAACATGCATGCATGGAGCCTGAGACTTAGACTCAGGCTGCTATACAGTATACAGTGTTATACACCCATGCGTCTGTTTTCATATAACCCGACTGCAGGAAGGAAACACGAATACTTGTATAACGAGTATAGTAGTATACTGACAACCACTCACACGACACGCACACACGTTCACACACAAGTCACATACGAATGCAAATGTAATGTATAATGCATAGCGGTCGTGTATGGTTTCGACTCCTCATTTCAGCTCATTGGTCGGGTGAGATCCTTTACAAGTCACAAACACACACACACACACACACACACACACACACACACACACACACACAGGTTACACACACACACACGCACATACGCACATGCTCGCACGCACGCACGCGCCCACACGCACATTGTAGGTGTCCTTTCCTCTTGAATGACCTCAAATCGGCTTCACTTAGGCCTAAATCCTTCTAAAACCCAGTTTATTTGGACAACTTGGATGAGGGTGGCGGTCTACAACTAAAGAGTATTTATTACATAGGCCTAGTTTGCTTCATCGTGGTCGAATTTTTCCTCATGAGATTGTTTTACTCACATACCGTGATCTGCGAGGTGTCACCCTTGACCGGGATCGTAATCTTTCCCATCATGTCAATATTTTCGCTCGAAGATTCGCCAAATCCGAGTACGTATCGTTATCTTTCTCAAGACATTCCACAGTTGTTTTTGCGCGTATACCTTAGTAACAGTTACTATCTATAGTCGAGCAGACCATTGTTTCTCGACCCATTTTGCTCGCCCCACCCCCATTTAAGGTTCTGGGACGACAGAACTGTTCGAAGAGGGGGCAAAATCTTTGGTCTTGGGGAGGGACAGGAAAAAATTTCGTCATTAGTCTCCAAAAAAGTTGATGACCTTTTTTTAGTCCTCCAACCGAAGACCGAATGGGGGGCCACTTTTTTAATGGAGGGGCCAATATGACATGACGGATTTCTTGAATGGGCGTTAGACCTTAGAATGAGCGCACGAATGAATGAATGAATGAATGAATGAATTAATTAATTAATTAATGAGCGAATGAATGAATGAATTAATGAATGAATGAATGAGCGAATGAATGAATGAACTAATTAATGAGCGAATGAATGAATGAATACGTTCTCGGTTCGTGTGGTGCATGTTGTAGTTGGCTATATTTGTAGAAAGATATTTTGAACGGAAACGAAAAAGATTCACCTGCAGTGAAACTGAATACCATCATTAGCCATGAAAAGCGTAGACCAGCGGGAGCCACCGGGCTCCCTCCTTATAGCCTCACGCAGATATTGTAAAATGTACACAATCAGTTCCATCTGCAGCAATACGAAAGACATGCTGTGTTCGGTCATTTCTTTTCTATCAGACACGTGCTGCTGTGTTATCGAAAGATTTATGCATGCATACACGGGATTAAGACACTGCAGGACGACTCTGTTAATTACAGACTCGTGGGCTTTATTTATGACTATATCGCTCACACTTGTCTAACATGAACAGACACTTGTGTGTCAAGTCTGTGGGCTTGCATATTTAGCTAGTGCATCCTAACAGTCAGGGCTGTTTTCAAGGAATTTTTAGAACTGCACAACTCCTTCTCTCCTTTCCCGTCCTCCATGGTAAATTACTTCCAATTGGAGAACAATGATCGTTAGACAAAACCTGCCAGTAGGCTAACTGCACTAAAAGGTCCTATACCTAGTCAACAGTATTTGCAGACTGGTCCGCCCATCCCCATAATAGTTTACCATGAATGGTAAGACCTTTATTGATTCTATTCGAAAAGAAAGTACACTACTCAGTCATGCATATGCATTCGATTCCTTGTTCGATTCCTCAATTCATGCTCTGATATCGGTCGCGTTTTCTTCCTATGCCTGCATAACTTGAATGAAACTCTCTTTGATAATTTTAAGAGCAGATTCCGACGTGACTTGTATTTGTCTATTAAGTTAGAGAACCGATTAAGATGCTCAATATCTATGAGTCTATGACAGCTAGCCAAATCGCAATAGTAGTAGTAATCGTAATCGTAATAGTAATCGTAAGCTCCAAACTTCTGTTCCGTAAGAGTAAGTCAAACCCAAGCTCAGAATGCCACCTTATTGTCACAATCCGTGACAAACATTGCAAAATGTGTCTGTCTACAGTGTAAGCCGGACCGCTTCTTTTATTTGCGGAAATTCAAACATTAGATTACGCATATATAGCTTAAATGACTGAGAGGTGCGGGTCCCGCTGTGGCCTATACTTTGTGGGCTCATAACTTCTGAAATGAGAAGACGAGCAAAAAATCGCATCCTGAGATCTGGTTACCAAGGAAACGTATTGTGTTCGGAGCTGCGCTATGATTGGTTCCAGGCCGGTTACCATGGCTGCATATTGTGCTCAACGCTACGCTATGATTGGCTACTAGCGGTTCGTTTTCGGCCTGAAAGTCATAAAAAGGGAGCAATCCCTTGGGGGCACTCAGTCCCTCCAACGCTGGAAGAAGATCGGAAGAACAACAAGAGGATGGAAGACTACGAAGATCTCGAACTGGTAAGTTTGACTTATATAACTTATGCTGGCCGAAGGAAAGCGGTCCTCGGACCGCCTCTCTTCGGTCAGCATAAAAGTCAAACTTACAAGAGAACCGGGCCATAGGCCTAGTAGGCCTTAGATAAGCTTAAGAGTCAAACTTACAAGAGAACCGGGTCATACTGTAGGCCTTAGATAGGAGTAATGATAGTTGATTATTACGTGTATAAGGTTAATTATATTGAATTTTTTTATTTATCTATATTTAGATTTGTCTATATTTAGATTTGTCTATATTTAGATATATCTAGTTTAGATTTTGTCATTACTAGTCCTGTATACGGACCGATGTCTAAGCGATTAAGCTTAGACACTGGCCTGGCTTAATATAGCTTAGATTCAGGCGATTGTTGCCCTTTAAGGCGTTCTCTTAGGGCAGGGTGTTGTTGTTCTTGGTTGCGCAGGAAGAAGACCTGGGAGAGGACGTCGAAGCGAGACGGAGGGCGAGGTCTCGCAGCGCTCGGCGGGGAGCGTCGGCAGCAGCAGCGGCCAAGGACGACGATGACGAGGGAGCGACTCCTTCGCGACGGAGACGGAGACGCCGCAGACGGGGAGGCCGCCGTCGCCGACGACGAAGCCACGGACGCCGCCGACGACGTCGCCGACGCCACTACTAGACGACGCTGCTACGATCGGGAGGGCGTCTGCCTCCTCCTTCTACGCTGAAGACCGGAAAGACCCGAGCGACAGCAACAGATGAACTGTCGTCTGCGAACTAATTTAAAATACCAGCTCGATGAAGTCTATTGTTCGATCATTAAAAGTTGAAAAGAAATAACTTGTCTTATTTTTCTAGCTTAGAGTTAAGCCTATTAGGTCTAGCGTAGGATTTAGTCATTGTAGGCTGCCCTGGTGGTTAGGTTCTCCGGTAGATTGAAGGCTTCAGCTTCGAGAGTTGCAAGTTATTGAGCTTCCCCTTTTGAAAGAAGTAGGCCTTCCAGAATCTTAGTCTTAACTCTTAAGTGTTTATGAAAATATAGAGAAGCAGAAGAGAGCAGTCCCTTGAACTTTAGTCTGGGAGGCGGCCATGGGTATAAAGTGTTAGCGACTTCGTTTCCCCAGCCTCGGCATATAACGGTGGCGCGTGATGGCCTGTCCTCTCCCTCGCCGTTTCATCTTCCCACCCAGAAAGTGTGCGGTCAGTGTACTCATATAAAGCTGAGTAGGGTACTGGTAGGTGGGAATGCAAGCCGAGCAGATATCTTTGCCTCTATATAAACAGTCGCTTCATGAGGATGGTCTGTTTTCGGGTATAGTTAACCGACCCTCACGATGCCTAACCTGACCATAACCGACCCTCACGACCCCTAAACCTGAACTTAACCAACACGTCGATCCCGCTTACTATAACTAAGCCCAGGGTTCGTTCCTTTTATACCAGAAATGGTCGTTTCCTTTCCGTGTGCAATTTGCTCTTCATCACCATTATAGTCTTTCGCAGAGCAAACCATGCATGCAATAACATTACTGGTACATCAAATGCAAGTTTGAGTTCGGCGACGCAGAATCTGTTGACCAACCCAAAACACTGTGTCTTTCAGGAAGCGGACATTTTCAAAATTAATTATTAAAATAATTTAATAACCATTTAATAGTCTACCTGAAATCCATAATTATGAATCGTTGAATGTATAAAAGAAACAATGACGTACGAATAAACAGATGCATGAAATAAACAATGACGTGTATGAATAAAGAGATGTATAATGCAATAAATAATGACTATGAATCAATAAAAGTAGGTCTATAAAATAAATAATGACGTATAGGCCTATGCGACGTTCGGAACCGATGCTGAGATGCTTTTGGATTAAATAGGCATAATAATAATACAGTGAAGCTATTCGCACGTTATGTTTCAAAACTGGTGTTTTGACGGCTTGTCCAGAGGGAAATGTTCTGTACCCATCTTTTCGCCCAAGTAAGTAAGCCACTAAGCGAGTAGAATTTATTTCTATCTGACATACATGTAAGTGCACAATGTATTATGTATACATATAATTATAAGTTGACTTTGCATGTCTTCAAATTAACTTTTGTTCGCTCAGCGAGTTTCAAATACGTCGCAATTGAAAAGGGTTAAGGCCATGCATGACGTTTAAATGCCACAATCGTAGGCCTATACCTGCGTTCAAGTCAAAAAGATCTCATGAATATGCATGCATGAACGGCTGCAGGGCGCAATCACCTGCTGATCATTCTGCTATTTATAGATGAACTCGTAGAGACATCTGACCCTTGACCTTTGACCTTTAGTTATTATTTATGAGAGAGTATATATCACTGTTGGAGATTGACTTTGCACATGAGGTAATGAGGTAGCCTTTCAACGCCAAGTGAGACGCTTCGACTCTTCTCGCCTCTGCACGCGGCGTGTATACAAGCGGTTCTTAATGTTTTAAAGGATCTTCGCGCTTTAACTCTATATAGCCTAATTATGTGGACGTGCATTAAAATTGACCGGAAGTGAAATTAGGTTCGTCGCTAAAGTGTCAAACGTCCGATTGTGATTTAAATATGAAGCCCCATGTGAGTTTTTGTTTTGTTTTTTTGCGTCTGAGCTTTCACCGAAAGTATACCAAACGCCGAACGTATGAGCGATGCATGCAGAGGAAGTATAAGTTGTTGATGTGACGTCGCTCATTACAAATAGTCCGGTAGAATAATACATGCGACTTTTGTGAGAGATTCTGCGAACACGTGCAGCGCTGGATAAATGTGAAGATGCATAATGTATATGCGCTGTGAAGATTTAGACACGCATAGGCCTAATCACACGTACTTAAGCACAATAGACAGACTAGAGTAGACCTATAGGCCCTATGCTTATACATAATTTTTGTCGGATGTGACAGCGTAGTCGGTAGTGGTACTGCCGGTAGTGGTAGACTGGTAGTGGCAGTGATAGTGGTAGTGGTAGTGGTAGACTGGTAGTGGCAGTGATAGTGGTAGTGGCAGTGGTAGTGGTAGTGGCAGTGATAGTGGTAGTAGTAGTGGTAGTGATAGTGGTAGTGGTAGTGGTAGTGGTAGTGGTAGTGATAGTGGTATCGGTCAGCATTATACTTAGTAGTGGTTAGCGCACTCGTCTCCCAATCGAAATGCCATGCAGCTATAATGATGAGTGGGAAGATGAGACGATGAGGGAGAGGAATGGCCACCGGCAAGCTATAGTCAGAAGCCAGTAATGGTTTGGAGAGCTAGAAGACGCAGCGGAAATGAGACTACTAATTAGTGGACCTAAGAACAGACTAATTAGGCTGCTAATTAGGAGCGAAAGGTCGATGCGTCCTTGCTAATGATACACGTATACATTATTATGGTTCATGAATGCCGTTCCACTGGCATACATGCATACATACATACAAACATACATACATGCATTGCATACACTGCAGTGTTGTTGTAGCAGTTGCAGTTTAACGACACTCCGTGATAACAACGACCACATAATATAACATCGCCCTCCTCCTTTATTAAAGCTTGGGACTGGCACTGTTTGAGTGTGAACGGGTGGCGGGTTTCACTGCAGTGTTGAGTCTATATGGCTTGTGCTGTTTAACGACACTGACATTTCATAGACGATTAGGGTCGCCCTCTTCCTTTATCCAGACTTGGGACTGGCACTGGTAGTCTACCGGCATCACTGTCTTATAAATGGCGGCGCTCTACAATCTGCATATATTCCGTTGGGCATGCATCATTAGGCTGCGGCTGCTGCTGGTGGTGCTGGTGCTGTTGGGGATGCTGATGAGGATGAGGTTGATGATGACGGTGATGTTTATTCCAAGGAGTCGACTGCGGATGGGTGGATGGGTTAGGGTGGGGTGTTATTGGAAGAGGAGATAAAATGCAATCTTCATCAGACAGAAGACCGACGACTAAGAATTGACCAGAACCTGGATGCTGATCGTATATACATAGTAACACCTGAGCACAGCAGCAGCAGCATAGCATAAATCTTAAATATATGTGTGTGTGTGCGTGGATGCGTGTGTGTATGTGTGTGTGTGTGCATATACATTCGACAAAAACACAGCACTATATATATATATATATATGTTCTGTTATACACCCACACACACACACACACACACATTCATATAGGTCTATATAGGCTATATATGCAATGTCAATTTCAATGTCTCTTTGGATCAAGAAATTATTTACTGAATGATAGATTGATATAATATATATGATGTATGTATTGATATATACATATATATATATATATATATAACGTTGGACGCTGGTATATACACGTCATTCATTTATCGAATTTGGGACCATTGGCTTTGCAATATATATATATATATATATATATATATATATATATACTGCAGCCGTAAACGGACCTCATTATTGAAGTTGTACACAGTGGGGCGCGGTGGTGCAGCGGTGGGTTCGGTGCCTTGGAGCCGGAGAATTCCACGTTCGAATCTACATGTACCTACAGCCGCTGAGTATAGGACCTTGAGCAAGTCCTTCACTCGCAATTGCTCGTGCACTCGGCGTGAAATTTCGATACAGTGTCCGCCTTGTAATCGGGAGCGCCTCTGAGTAGATAGCTTGAACTGATGCTACAACAAATGCGTGAAATAAAACAGCCAGTCACCAACATATCATCTACAGGCTGATTAAATTAATGTGCAATAATACCAAGGTAGGCCTACATGTATATAACACGGGAATTTCGCTGCCCAGAATGAGAATTCCCTCCCGGAAAAATCGAGAGGTGCTGCGCACAATGTATACATATATATACACATGTGGGGCGCGGTGGTCTAATGGTGGCGTCGTTCGCTTGGAGCCGGAAGGTCCGAGGTTCGAATCCACCTCCCCGCGTAAGGACCTTGGGCTAGTCCTTCACTTACAATTGCTCAGCGCTTCGGCGTGAAACTTCGATGCAGTGTCCGCTCTGCATCGGGAGCGCCTCTGAGTAGAGAGAGCTTGAAGGGGCGCTATAACAAGTGCACATACATACATACATAGTATTTCCCCCACAGAAAAGTATATGTGCAACATTCCCCCAAAATTTGACAAATTTCTCATCAGTAGAAGAATTCGACCGCGAATCATTGAAGTACCAAAAAACAAGCAACCATGGATGCTATTGTTTGTGGATGAAATTTTTGTGAAAGACTAAACAACATTCTGGTCAAAGAATGTCGTTGTCGGTGTCTGACTGCAGAGCGATTTCGTCCGCCCCAAAACGGCCATTTACCGCCCCCAAAAGCCTAAATTCCACTCCCAAAAAGAGCAGGGGTACTATTATACATGTAGATTAAACACAGCCTGATATAATAATACGCGAATCTGACGCTTACCATTAGCGATCTGTCTCGTCGTTGGTCATGAATGATGATGATGATATAATAATACTTGAGAATCTGACGCTTACCATTAGCGATCTGTCTCGTCGTTGGTCATGAATGATGATGATGATATAATAATACTTGAGAATCTGACGCTTACCATTAGCGATCTGTCTCGTCATTGGTCATGAATGATGATGATGATATAATAATACTTGAGAATCTGACGCTTACCATTAGCGATCTGTCTCGTCGTTGGTCATGAATGATGATGATGATATAATAATACGAGAATTAATCTGACGCTTACCATTAGCGATCTGTCTCGTCGATGGTCTGAAGATCGAGGTCGAATTGTCAGATCCGTTGTTCGGACAAGCGACAATGTACATCCGGAAATCACGCACTTCCGGTTGTTGTTGGTGAGCGTTGAGGATCTTGTCGATGGCGCTCCTCTCCGACGACGAGCTCTGGATGTCTATCGTCAAGCAACCGTTGCTATGGTAATGCAACTGCATATCTCAGGCGCATGCGTCGCCGGACCAGTACCGCCTTGTCAATGCAGGGCTGACGTCATTCGATGAGACGGAAGACATTATTGGTGTGCAGCAGATAATGGGTCCTGATGAAAAGCGGGGGACCGGAAGATGAGGGATGCGGGTCAGCTGCTGATGCTGTTGCTGCTGAGAGCGATGAGGAGTGGCCATGAGACGTCGTGCTTATCCGTATAGATGATGAGATGGATGCGTGATTGCTGATAATGAAAGAACAAACAAACGCTCATTAGCATCTATGAGTCTCAGCAATTAGTGCATGCGCAGTACAAGGCCGTAGCCAGGATTTGATTTCAGGGGGTGTTTCTTCGGGGGGAGAATTTCTGACGACTTTGTTTAGTCGTCGGAAACTGCTTTCTTACCATTTTTGCCTAATTTCATGTTTTTTTAAATATTATTATTATGTGCTATTGAATGCATTCTATTATTGTTTACATTTTTCATTTCGGGATTGTGTTCATGATTTTATTTCATGGATTTTACATCATGTGCTAGTAATTGCGTTATATTAGTTTTTCCATTTTCCATTTCGGGGGTGTTCAAACACCAAAAACACCCCCTAGCTACGGCCTTGGTGCAGTATAATTATTATTCATTTTTTCAGTAGCATTAGCTTTCATTGCTAGATTGGTGTAAAGTGTAGGATTAAAACTTTTTAAAACCATACACACCGTTAAACTTAATGAAATTACAAGTTGATAGGTTTTCTGAGCGCCACGGTGCACTGTGTGTGCTCATGGTATTATACATCAGACGAATTACGTTAAGATAAGCAGCTGTGTTGGATTACCGAAGACGTCCATGTACAAAGTATCCGTTGTGAACCTTCACATCCTGCGTGCATAACCAGTGAGTGCTTAGTCAAGCACGCAACCAATCATTCATCTTTTGCGGAACAGAGTTGGAACATACAGTAAGCTTAATATAACACAAACAGTAAACATCAGGCTATAATATTATACATTAGCTATTAAACTGATCGCCATTCGCAATGGAAACTAGATGCTTATTCAGATCATTTCGATAACTTGCAGTGTAAAATTAAAAAAATGCTCAACAAAGAAATCTCCTTTGATTTTAATAATATAATTTTAACAATAAACTCTATTCCAATTGAACCTCAGATTTCATGGAGTAGCGCTAAACTAAGGATACAGCTTCCTCATTGCAATTTTATGCCAAAAATGATAAATGTACGGAGGGTAGCCTACAATTTATGTCAGAAATGAGAAATGTAGTGTCAATTTTATGGCAAACTGAGAAATGTAGTGTCATAAAACGCGCATCAAATGCTTCTTAGAAATTCCACGTATACAAGCATCGGACAACACATTGAAAGAATAAATATACAAGAAATGGAGCTGAATGTGTGCAAAACATTAACAGTTGAAAAGGAAAGGAAAAGCTCACTGCAGGGTTCTGATATAAGGAACAAACTTGGAAAGAAAATAGAAGTTATAGACGCTTATAAAAGTTAGAATTTGCGCAATAGAAATTAATAGTGCGTTCCTTCCCTTGCAATGGCATGCATGGCCGGGTTACAGCGCCATATAAACTGTAGTAATTATTATTATTAACTGCAGTATCAACTGTGTGTTCGGTTCTCTCCTATTCATCTTGCATCTTTGTTATTTATTGACCGTCTGATGTAATTCTCTGTCTCTATTTGCGCAATATTATTGTCTACGTTTATCTGTGCTCATTCATCCATTCAATCAGCCTGATGGTATTCTCTTGGGTTTTTTTCGACCTGTGTATGTCTCTCTTTCTCTCTCGGTCTCTCTTTCTCTTTCTGTCTGTCTTGTATGTCTGTCTCTGTCTCTGTCTTTACCTCTATCTCTGTCTCTGTCTTTGACTGTCTATCTTTCTGTCTTTCTGCATTGTCTGCCTGTCTGTTTATCTGTCTTTGACTCTGTCTGTCTGTCTTTTCTGTCCTGTCTGTCTGCCTGACTGTTTTTCTGTCTCTGTCTCTGTCGCTGTCTCTTTCTCTGTCTCTGTCTCTGTCGCTGTCTTTATCTCTATCTCTATCTCTATCTCTATCTCTATCTCTATCTCTATCTCTATCTCTATCTCTGTCTCTGCCTGTCTGTCTGTCTGTCTCTCTCTGCCTACGACTTTCCTATGTTTTACAACTGTCTGCATGGAGCTTCCCCATACACTGCATGTGTGTCTTACGCACTGTCACTCTCCGTCTTCTGTCGGTTCAATTAACACTCCAGTTGTTTACACAAAGCGTTCGTCTGCTGCAACATTGTAATAAAAGAGACAAAGACAGAACTGTATTTTCTGCGATGAACTGAATATTAGACGCATATAATTATTCCATTCCACGTTCTGTATACGAGACTGTTTTCGATTCCTATATGTAGGTTAGACATATTGCCAATCACAAAGCAACCCGGGAGACTTCTTTCCCCATCCGTGGTAGGTTATATATGAACCCGGTCTAATTCTCTGAACTGTTACAGCTGAACCCAGCAGACCATCTGCCCAATTCGCGGCATTTGCTGAACCAGGCCTAATTAAAACCAAGACCTCCTTACCCTGCTGATTTCCTACCGCCCATGAAGGTCCTGTGGAAGTTTTCCCTCTTCAGAAGTTACTGTCTGATAACAGCTGATACCAATGTCTGCATGTAGCAGACAAAAAAACTAACTTACTAAGACACGAATGGCATGTTTACATGTTGCGCATTTCTATCAAATTTACATCCGGAAAAGCGAATTGCAATCTGATGTCACGCATGGGAATATGTCCGGAAATAATAAATTATTCGCAAAGGTAATCTACAAAGAAAGGTTGTGTCGGTTTTGGCTATCGTCTGGTTCCTGCCTTCAAAATTTACCATTCTCTCCTCTAAAGAACAAACTCGATTGACGCGTGCATGTAATCAAGATTAGCCTTTAATATTAAATTATTATGCCTACTTGAGATCGTACATTGAAACATTACAATAATAGGCTAATGTTAACAATATGAAGACACAATCTGAAACTACGACCAATGCATGTGCAGATATCACAAACTATAGGCATAGTTGCATACACGTTGTCATACCTGAGGCTGATCCTGCGCCATACTGTCCTAATGTAGATACATGTAAGGATGCAATGCAGTGTCTGGTAATAGGCCATAATAACGACATGCTCTTATAAACAAAGCGTCATTTCTAAATGCGTTGTATAGCCACATCAGTGTCTGCTAATATCAGACATGACTTCTAAGATTGTTCGACGACGTGTGTCTTGCAGCAGAGAAACTAGGAATCAGAAGAAGCAGAAATCAGAATCTGCAACTGTACAAGACCCAGTTTATAATATTACCGAAGCCGAAAACATGTTGACGCGTCAGCATCGTCCGCGGATGAAGATTAAATATTATTATTATCTTCTGATCGCCTAAAACCCATGTTTTGCCATCGTACTCTATATGTTATGTTTAGACGTAATGCTTGTGTACACTGTCATTTGATATCTATCACTCGGCTATAGTCTATAGAGATAGAGGATTAGCCACCCGTCCTCATATGCCGAGACTATGAAAATAAAGTCGCGGCTGCCTCTGGTGTTATGGTTCTTCTGGTTCTTCTATTATGTACTGACGTCGAAAGTTCTTTTGGATATAAAAACGCAGGTGGACGTGGGCAGCATTATTATTGCGCGATAATAATTATAATCGACTGATTATCGAGTTGGAAAGTCAATTTTTGGTTATAAGGAGAGCATGGGCGCCCGCACATAGGGGCAAGGGGGGGCACTTGCCCCCCCCTGGAAAATGGAAATCTATTTTTTTTCTAACTATTACTTTGAGTTTTTATCAAATTTCTTCGCAATAAGGCACTAATTGTACAAATAATAAACACAGTGAAAGTCGTCAGAAATCTATGTTTAGAAATCTCAATAAAAATAAAAATGCCTTCTGCCTTCCATTTTCTAGCTCTTGCTAAAAAAAATGTAGCAATGAACATAGGTTTTTAACCCTCCAGCGGGCGCCCATGCAAATATAGCCTTCTCGATTGGAACCTGGCTGTAATGCAAGCTTTCACAACCGCACAAAAATTAATTATCAATGAATTACACTAAAACATTATGTGCAAAATTCTCAACAGGACACTGAAATTACGTTAGGAGACCTGCTTATTCTCCAACTGATACTCGTTTTTTGTTCATTTATTCATTCATTCATTCTATGGACATAATATACAGTACCCCGTCAGGTGCAACTTTTTAACATCAACTATATGATTTTTAACAAATTTTTTGCACTAAGGACACTGTTGATATCAAAAATGATATACAATATGAAACTGAGAAATTTGCATCAAGAAACCTCTTGATGCAAATGCATCATGCAAATGCCCAAGTTCTTAATTTTCAGGTTTGCATTTTTCAACCTATTGCAAAAAAAAAATTTAACGGTGACCATTGAAAAAAAATTTGCCCCCCCCTGCGAAAATTTCTGCGGGCGCCCATGAAGGAGAGAGTCGACATTCAGCATGTTATACGAAAGCACGCGTTCAAGAGGCTGAAGTTTAAAAATAGACTCAAACTGCTGTACCATAATGATGGCTGACTATTAATTGATTATAGACTTATTGTCGTTATACCACGCATGCATGTGAATCTGGACCGAATCGCAGTTCTCAATTGCTTCATTACGGTCTATCCGTTGGAAGTTATTACTATAATGACGCCTGATAGTCGTGGTCTATCCTTTGGAAGTTATTAGTCCTACTAATGACGTCTGATACTCAAATTTCTGTACCATAGAAAGTTAAGTGACTATAAGAAAAACAAGTTCACCCACGTGTAGCATGTTGCGCAGATTTAGATACAATAATATAATAATACAAGCCTGTATACCTGCCTCAACATGTAGGCCATTTGCATGCATTGTATATGCGTTTACACTAATATTGCATAGTTTTTACGTGTATGTTATAGCTTCGCAAATTACACACGCGTAGAATGTGTATGTCTTATATTATTATTATTGAGCTTTTTATATAGCGCACCGTTCAGGTGATCTAGCCTACTTGGAAGCGCTCCCAGTTCAACCATGCACGGGCAAAATAATAATTAGGCTATACAAACAGTTTTCAAGTATATGCCTACATGTATATAGGCCCATTAAATGCACATTGGCATGTATAAATATATATATATATATATATATATATAGTCTATGTATAATATTCATGTTTAAACACGGTTACGACTCACAAAGTGCAAATGGAATTTCTTAGAAGCTCGACGGATGTTAGCAGATAAAAGCTGTGTTTCTGGCTTCTGTATGTCTGTGTGCTCTCGATGCAAGAAAGCAGAGGGCGAATGATAATTTCCTTTGCTTCAGCGGACCACGCGGACGAACTGTTAATGGTCAGCAAATAGGTCCATATGTAATAACATCAAATTGGCCTATAGACTAACAGTAAATTGGCCAATATGCTGAGACTAGGCCTAATGCTAAATTGGCTTATAAATTATATAGGCTAGAGAATAGGTCTGTAACGAAATTGGCTTATATATTGAGAATAGGTATAACACTAAGTTGACTTATGTATTGATCCTGGGTCTAACGCCATGGCATATATTGGCCTCTAGATTGAGCTTTGGTCAGCCACTTAATTGGCCTATAATTATACTGAGTCCAGGTCTACCACTAAATTCGCCTAAATTAAGAATATACCGATCTAACACCAAATTGGTCTATATAATTAAGCCTAGGTCTATCACTAAATTAGCCTATATTCTAATACGAAATTGTCCTAATATATGTTGACTGTTGAGACAAAGAGACATGCATGGTCTAGCACCGAATTAACCTACATGCATGTATTGAGCGCAGGTGTGGCATTAAATAGACCTATATTGAGCCGAGGTCCAAGGCCAAATTGGCCTATATAAATGACCTATATATATAGGTCTAATATTGGAAGTGCAGGACTCGGTCTGACCCAATGGTCACCGTGCTGCACGTAGCCTACTCTCAGCCCTTCACGGCGTTGATTAGAGACGGTGATCATGCAGCATCGGTTGGAATCGGTGCTACTCGGAGTAATGGCGGCGCTTCTCGTTATTGCTTGGCCGATGTCAAGAGACCTCTACCGACTCGCTCGATGGATTGGATACCCAATAATAATTAGGTCATTCGCAGTGCATGTGGCAGGTGCGTGCAATAAGTATAGCTGCCTTGCGATGGCGAAATGAACTGACGAAAATGTTCCTATATGACTTCGACGTGTTATTTAGTTCTTTTTCTCGTCGCCGTTGGCGGTATGGATCATAACCGTAATCTCGGGATTTCTACAGCGAGCAATTACAGCGAAGTCGCGGGAATAAGCTTACTTTCGCAGACGCTTAGTGGAAATGAAATCAGTGGTCTGGGAAGTGGCATTGGATCCAGGTCAAGATGAATATGGGTTACCATAAATAAAAAAGAGTTACCATGGGCTACAATGGGTTAACATGGGTAGGAAGGCAGCCAGGTGTCTATTGTCTATAATAAGGTTGGCGGTGTTTAGAATTGAAACAGCGAGGGCGATAAGGGGAAGAGAAGGACTCAGAAAAGGACTTCTGAAAGAACAGTTGAGTTGAGAATAAAAGAACTATGAAGATATATATATATATATATATATATATATATATATGTATATATATATATATATATATATATATATATATATGAAGAAGCCACTGTACTTAAACGACGAATGCAAATGCTAGTCTAAATGAGAATGTAGTACACACAGTGCATAAGCTGTATGTTTCTATTGCGGCCGTAAATGGCCCATAAACCTCAGCCAATTCTCAGTGAATTGATCGGATAAGATTGCATTGTATACATGTATATGCTATCTGAACTATAGATTTATATATTTATAAAGCTCGTCGAGCCGTTAACATCAATCAGAGGCTTGAGATTCATTCATTCATTCAAACATTTATATAGCGCCTCTTCAAGGAAACTACTCAGAGGCGCTCCTGGTTTGACGGTTGTGGATAGCGACCCAAATAAACAAGGGTATTGTTT
>OX243819.1:27739651-28037151 GCA_945859605.1 Lumbricus rubellus | reverse complement strand
GAGTGTCTGGTAGGAGGAGACAAAATGTGTGCTGCACTGCAATGAGTAATGTAGAGTTGTAGACGTACCTTTGAAGTGCCGTATAGCCGACTAGTGGCAGTATTTAATCTAATATCCCTCATTCCCTGGGGAAATTAGGTTGCGGGGTGCGACCGAGTCCCAGAAGGGCGGTCTCGAGGCGCGCAGCGTCGAGTATAGGGGAGGAATTTGGGTAGGGGTGTGACCTTTTCCAATTTCTTAGAATTTCTGAATTTCCATACTGCGGTGATACCATTTTAAGTTGTCATAGCATGACAAAATTGATTTAGGCCTTCTATCTACTTCAGTGCCAATATAGGAGCTCTTTAATACTTCAATGAAATTATACTTAGGGCGGCTCTTAGGCCCTATAATAATAATTACTTCTTCGAGACATAGGGGGCCTATATACGTTGCGTTTTGTCAACGTTCATTTTAATGCGATTCTGACTTTTAACTCTTTGAACCCGGCTGTCCGGTTTTGCGGCCCGTTGTCCATATAGCGTTACGAGAGCTCCGGGTTAAAAGGGTTAATCCAGATGCTCTTGCTGTAAGCCTCCCTGCAAAGCGCAAAGGCAGCTGTTGAAACATCCTAGGGCTGAGACGGTCACAATTATATGAATGGTGTTTTCGGCGTATTAATTTGCAACCAATCCTTTGTGATGTGTAAGATGTAGGAAGGAGGACCAGTGGCCGACAGGCGACAGAAGATCCCAGAGGCACGCTGCTCTGTAGAGATCGATCACAAGACTTTCTGTATAAGTTATATAGACTTATGCTTTTTGTCTCTTTAAAAGGTCCTCATTCCTACATCTTACACAATCATCACAAAGGATTGGTTGCAAAGGAAGAGAAGGCTGACTTGGTTCGGACACAAGGGCGGATACAGAAACTTTGGACGGGGGGGGGGGGGCCAAAAATTTCTTGACATCTTGGCTCTGGAGAAAAAAATCGCATCGCCAAAAAGTTGATGACCTTTTTTTTTTAGTCATCCGGCCAAATTTTTGGAAAATCATACAATTTCATCCGCCAAAAAAGTTGATGACCTTTTTTTTAGTCATCCGGCTAAATTTTAAAATCATACCATTTCAGCAGCCACTGAAACCAAATGGGGGGGGGCCACGATACATGGGCATTTCTAAATGGGGGGCCATGGCCGGATTGGCCCCCCTGGATCCGCCCTTGTTCGGACATGTAACACGGATGGAGGAGAAACGACTGCCAGCGACAGTGCTATATGGACAAACCGAGGGAAAAAGAAGCAGAGGAAGACCAAAAAAGATATGGATGAAGAACGTGATGGAGGACCTAGAAATGAAGGGCTTGGACATACGAAGAGCAGTGGATAAGACCAGAGACAGAGCAACTTGGAGATGTCTTGTAAATGCCTCATCGTCAGCATGCGCTTGACGGAGAAGAAATTGAAAAGGAAGCCACTCAATGCAAAACAGTCCAGGTGAAACAGAAAACAAAAAACTGATTCTGAAGTCGACGCAAAGTTGCGGTTGATGGTGTCGAAAATAACTATATGAGAACTGCAGAAAAATAACTGAGGCGTCAGACTCTGATTGGTGTGGAGTTGGGGTTTGCAATGAAGACAGTACTATATTATACAAATCCTATAAAAGATTATTATGGGTGTTTAACTCTATAACAGCTTCAATTCTCATCCTGAGTGTCGAAACAAGCGACATATCAGCAAGCAGTGATCGGTAATTAATTTATTAAGAAAGTAATAAGTTAGCTGATCGATTAACATGGTAACCGATTCCGTTGATTCTAATTCTATTGATAAATCTCACATTTAGCTTCATGATCATTGATCACATTCTCCATATATTTAATTTTCCCTCACATCTCAACTAATAGACAGAAACAAATCTTTCTAGTTTTGAGTTTTTTAAATATCTTTTTAAATACCTGTTGTTAAGATTTTTTATTAAAATCTCGTTGCGTCAACAAATCCATTATAATACAGTAATAGGCCTATTAATTGGAATGCGGTTGTTTCAGCGATTATCAGTCTGGGATTCTGTCAAGAAAATAAGAACGATATCCTCAGAATTATACACCAGATGCATCTGAAGCAATTGATCTACTACTCCTGAGACATCATCACGAACTAATTAAGTAGGCCAAAGCATTTGGAGTTCAATGATTTGTTAAAAATGAGAGAAATTTCTAATTTAAAATTGGAATGAAGGTAAATTTTGGGAATATTCTGAAAATTTTTGACGAATCGTTGTTTTTTGCCATATAGTTTGTGGACCTAGAATGTAATTGCTTCAGAATTCTCTATGATTCCAGAACGCAGCTCCGATCTCCTATAAAATAAAAACATTTTCCACAGTAATAACTATGAGGAAATTTGATGAGGACCACTGTGACTTGAGTTTCATCATAATTTTTTTTATCTCTGCCCAATAGGACTAGATTGCAAATTAAATTTTTCGTGTCACTTTGTATTCTCGAGGCAGCAACTAATTCTAATAAAGTACAAATAGATGACAATTCTAATTAATCACATGTTGTTCTAAATTCCTATTCTAGTTAATCACAGTGCCTCTTAAAATGCTAATTCTAATTCTAACTCTACTTATAAAATTATCAAGTTAGAACAAACGCTAATTCCAATTAGGCCTAATTAGATTCAAAATCGTAATAATTCATCATTGTCAGCAAGCCGACTAAAAGTATCATTCATCGACCAATGAATAAACTAAATGAGATGTATGTAGGCCTATGTATGTATATATGCAATGCATGTATGTATGTATGCAAGTATGCATACAAAATTATTATTATATGTATGTATGTATGCATATGGACATTTATCAACAGGCCTATACATGTAACTGATCCCTTTACATATGGCAACTTTAGGGAACATAATACAGATGAGCTTTTCCACAACATGGTCATTTGTCATCATCCAATAATTACAAATGCACAGCTGTGTCCTCCTGCTGCTGAACAGCAGCTGCCGCACAAATCCGCATTCGTGTATTAGAGCGTTTTTAAGCATTTGTCGTGTCTCCATTTCGAAGTCCTACGACGTTTCAGAAAGCCCTTATCAGGAATCAGCTGACAGCTGAGGCGGCAGCGCGCTATCACGACGGGGCTATGTACGACGACGACGACGCAGAACGGGGAAAGGGGAGTCCAGACCGACCCGCCCCATCCCCATCTCCCCCATCCACCCATCCCACCCATTTCCAGTCTGAACACCTCGGTCGAAATCCCGCCGCGATTTGTCGAGACCTGACAGGAGACTAAATAGAAGGAATAGAGCTGCAGCTACCTTCGACGACCATGGTCATGAGGAGATTTATGCGTGCAGCAGCATACGATGTCCAAGGTCCGCATCAACGCTCCCATCAGCATCAGCATCAGCAGCAGCAGCAGCACGGCATCATCATCAACTGAGGTTGCAGAGGCTGGGTTTATTACAGCAGAAGTAGAAGTCGGTGTGATTTGCTTGATTGCACTTAGCATAAATAGAACTGGAATGGAGATGGCGGAACGTGTATTATTCAAATTCAGTTTGAATCATGTTTGGTCTGCGAATGGTGTTATAAGTAGACGTCTAGATCTATAGAGTTGTAGAACCATCGAGACGGAAGCATGTAGAGCATACAATGCAAACAGATAGAGACAGACAGATAGACAGGCAGGCAGACAGACAGACAGGCAGACAGACAGACAGGCAGACAGAGATAGAGAGACAGAGACAGAGCGAGATAGGCAGAGACAGAGACAGAGCGAGATAGGCAGAGACAGAGACAGAGATAGAGATAGAGATAGAGATACAGACAGAGAAAGAGAGATATACAAAGATAGACACAGAGAGATACAGAGAGTCAGAGACAGAGACACTGCAGATGCAAGCAACAGAAGGTTACTATAGAACGACACGGACAGATGTGTGGAAAGGCAAGGCATTAAGCAAACATATATATAGAGATTTGAGTCGAATTACATTATAGACGGACGAACATACAGACAGATAGCTTAGATAAACAGAAGGACAGGGAACACAAGCGATATAAGTGAGAGAGAGAGACAGACAGACATGCCTACAGAGACAGACAGACAGATATACAGAGACAGAGAGAGACATAGAGACAGACATACAGAGACAAAGAGAGACATAAAGAGAGACATAGAGATACACAGAGACAGAGAGACAGACAAACAAACAGACAGACATACGGAGGGAGAGATAGAGAAGGATAAGTTCAGCAACGTGTATGTGCCATTTCGAATTCTTGACAGCGAATACACGGATGGTCAATTACGCGCAAAGATATCGAGAGCTTCGACGACCGTATACAGTTCTTGAGATCAGCTGCACGTCACACAGGAAACGCCTCTAGCCCAACACCAGCTACAGCAGCAGTACCATCACCACAACCACCACCACAACCACCACCACCACCAGTTCACCACCACCATCACCACAACCCCCACCATCACCACCACCAGACCACCACTAGTCCACCACCACCATAACCACCTCTACCACAGCCACCAACAGTCCACCTTCACCACCACTGCAACCATCTCTACCACAACCACCACCCTACCACCACCACCACAACTACCTCTACCACAATCACCACCACCACTACCACCACCACCACCACTACCACCACCACCACCACGACCACCACCACCACCACGAGCAGTTACCTCATTTCATCCCATGTAACCACTGAGAAACAGACCAAAGAACAAGCGTGACAAGTACTATGGTCAGAGATTGTGAGCCGATGACCGCCAAACTAAAGGGTTCAAAGGTGAAGATTGTATTATGTATATACATATATTTTATTTAGTTATATATGTAAATAATACTGTATAAATAATTATTTAAATCTATATAACATCGCTCATGTATCATCACAACCTCTGTTTCGTCCAAACAATAGCTCAAACCCCATTGGTAGCTCATGGCAACGGCTGCAAGATTATGTCGGATCAGCAGGATCCGATTATTTTTCTATAGTTTGGCTCAGACGAGAGGATTAATATAATACCTCTGTCCGATTTCAAAGCTGTCTCAGAGTCTGCTTTTACTCAAAGTCACGTGGCACAGTGTCATAGAAAAAAGAAAACGATTGCGGAGAAACAGGAAGAGATCGGGAATCGAACCAATTCCATGCACTTGGTGTCCCATAGTTCAGGGTCTGTCACGTAGGAATGGTGACACGACGACAACAATGGCGGCTCCTCAATGGCCGCTGACGGAAGTGACGTGGCGAGAAGAGCTAATGACTTCCGGTCTGAAAGGATAATCCGACGCTAGCGGTGGAAATGAAGCAGGAGGAAGCGGATGAGGAGGATGTGGACAGAGGAAGAAGGGCCTGGAGACGATGAGGAATAATGGAGGAAGATGAGCCGTGTATTTATAAGCGGAATGAGAATGAGGGTTGGATGAGGCGAAGTAGGTAGAAACCAGGGATGTGGAAAAGTAAACATGAAGCGAAGGGGAAGAGGAGAAGGAGTGGACGACGGAAGATAGTCATTACTGGGAGTAACAGGATGGACAGGAAAAAACAGGAAGAGGGATGGACAAGAAAGGCAGGAAGAGGAAGAAAGAAGGAGAGAGAGAGACAGAGAGACAAAGAGATAGAGACAGAGAGACAGAGACAGAGACAGAGGAAGAGGGAGTGGAACGCCAAAGACAAAAAAAAGGCCAAGAAGCACAGGAGAAATCAAATTCTAATCGTCAGTTGAGTAACTTAAAGTATATTCTAATATTTATATATAATTGCATATACATAATTATATATATACATGTATATGAATAACTTTGTTTCTATTAATGCAAGACAAACGTTTACAACTATACATAATTACCGCAGAAAACAGATTATGTACACTGTACAATTCTAAACTGACGCTGTCCAGGAAAATCTCAAAGGGCCGTCAGTTAATAACATAATATTAGGCCTACACCTACTATACATGTACCTGCATGATAATTATAATTATTTATACTATTGAGCACATCTGACGTTGAGTTCACGATGGTGAACTGTTCGAAGCATGGCAAGGTCACTGCTATTATAGCCGATGCTGCATAGTTGATTAATTCCAAATATCGTGTTCGGTGAGAAGTTTACAAGCAAGATATATTAGGCAGCTGGTGCATAGTCTTCCCTGCAATCTTTATTGTCCACTTTAGGAGGCCGACAGGAGAACAAGTATTTGGAAATTCCGGGCTCACAGGAGTTACTTATTATTAACAAAGACATGGTGGCCGCAAGCAGCGGTAATTGTAGGCATAAATAAATAGGGGCATCAATAAAGTAATACAAAAAAGGAAAATCTTTGTTGCGATTGTTTCAGCATTGCAGTAAGCTTATAGCCAAATCATCCATAAATACACGAGGTATTCTTACGAGCAAGCGAATTAGGGGTAGGCCTATATAGGCCTACACATCGGCTACTGTCCAAATTAGGTTTGGCGTCGTTCCCCACTTTCTGTCCCTTTGTTTCTCTGTGTTCCTCTCTGCCTGCCTCCCTCTCTGTCTCTCCCTCTGTCACTCTGTCTCCCTCTTTGCTTCCTGTGTCCCACTATATGTTTCCCTGCATCCCTTTCTGCCTCGCTGTCCCTCTGTCTCCAAGCTTCTCTCTTTGTCTCTCTCTTTCTCTCTGTTCCTCGTCTCTCTGTCTCCCTGCCTCGCTGCCTCCCTCTCTGTCTCCCTATATCTTCCTCTCTGCCTCTCTGCCTTCTTCTCTGCATCTCTGTCTGTCCACCTGCTGATATATTGCTTATGCAATCTCCTTCTGCCTCACGATCCAACCTCTCGGTCAGTCGATGAAAGAATGTCGATCTCTCAATGATGTACATGTATTACAGGGTGCACTGTGGCGCTAGATAAATCGCATCTTATATATATACGATCTTCGGTTGTGATCGGCCAATAGGATGAACGTCGCTGCAGTCGAACGACATCTAATGAGGTCGAATCAGGCGGATAATCTGCGCACGGAAAAACCAATCAGGACTCGACTGATATAATACAGTATATATAAAAATAAATATATATATATAACATTATGTTATATATACACGCCCGCACCTTATATACAAGGTTATATATAGCCTATGTATAAATGAAGAGAGAGAGAGGCAGACAGACGCACAAACAGACAGAGACAGACAGAGACAGAGACAGAGAGGGCAAGAGACACAGACAGTAGGCAGACAGGCAGACACACAAACAGACAGACAGAGACAGACAGAGAGAGAGAGGGCGAGAGACAGAGAGAGGAGACAGGCAGACAGAGAGACAGACAGACAGAAGCACAAGACGAACAGGCATACAGTCTGATACAGACAAGCATTCTATTATATTCTGGTATCAATACAAGTTATACAACGTTAACATGGACAAGCGAATCCACATCAAAATTATGGCTTGACCCATACACATGGGTCGTTTGTTGTCAGCTTATTATTTCAGCGTGCGGCGTATAAACCGTCTGCATTTGGGGCAGGTCAGAAGGTCATCCAATATAATTTTCTTCATCACAACGTTCCGGAACACTATAGGAACATCGCAGCGGTATCATAATGGGGCGAAGTGGACCATTTGGAAAACAGAAACGCCCTTTAGGGTTTCACAGTTTATAAACAACGCTCAACCAATCAATGATCGAAACTCAAACGCCTCGGTGACGGTTTTGTTTGAACAATAATTATGTAAAAGAGACTTTGTAGATTAAAACTATTGCGACCGAGAATGGGACATTTAACTCAGACTGAAGAGCGTTAATATCAGGTTAGTCGTGATGTCCTTTATAAAGACCTTAAAATAGCGCTAAATAAGTTTTACGATTAAGCCTCAAATTAATGATCCCACACTTTTTGTAGCTGTGACTAGGCTGGAGCGCCTCTGAGTAGCTCTCCTAAGCTTGTAATGAATGACTGGATGGAACCGTGGTATATGATTTTAGGGAGATTTAAAGAGATTCAGTAATAACTTCAACAGTTGTAGAATTAAGTTTGAATGTATAAACCACCCATAGCAGCATATCCTACTTTGGATACGTTGGCGTTATGTAGCGCTAGAGAAAGCCCTACAACTTCAAGATAGGTTAGAAACGTAGCTTCGTGCCATGGTGACATAAGAAGCTTACTTTGGGACATCTTGACATAAGAAGCTTACTTTGGAACATCTTGACATAAGAAGCTTACTTTGGGACATCTTGACATAAGAAGCTTACTTCGCGACATCTTGACATTTTGCAATTATATAGGCCTATCAACGACAGGTGCATGCAAAACCCTATAGGCCCATACAAAAGGACTATATAATGTGGCACTTTTGCAAGCCATAGTGGCTAATGAGCCATGTCATGTTGTAAGACTATTTACCACGCAGTAGTCCGCGTCGTTGTCTCTGTACGTCCACATAGGAAGCGCCAAAGTGGCTGTGAGCTTTGCGTCGTCTTCGTTCTCGTTGGATTGGTCGCTAGCGGGATATAATATATGGTAATGGCCGACCATTGGGATGAATTCATGAAAGCCCTTTTGATGTACAATTCATGGCTTAAAAGCTCGTGATCAGATGAAAGTAATGGCAACGCAGGAACCGATTACAATTGCTAATGCCTTGGACTTTTTGCTATAGACGTCCATGCAAGCTATCTATAGGGTGATGTGACGTGTATACAGTGTATGCACTCTATAACTTATTTTTGAATCAGTGTGGTGAACTTCAGCAGATACAGTATAGTAGTTGTAGCCTACTCTTAAATTATACTTGCAGTATTAGGCCTACTCATAGTCTATTATAGGGACAATTGATTTTAATTCAAGTATAGCGTATACACACTAGTATGATATTTTCAGCAGGCCTACATATAATAAATTTTGTGCGCCTATAGACTATATTCTATTGATCATGATCAGTGCTACTAACTCAAGTATAAGTTGTTACTAACATCATACCTATCCGACTATTAGTATGCCAAATTTAAGTAGCCCATAAATATATAGGCCCTATATTCATTATTCATAGTCTAAGCCTCTATGGTTCATAGTGGAGAATATAAGAAAAATGATTTAGTATATAAAATGAATGCTGTGAACGCCTGGGGCAAACCGAATCTTATTCGGTTTAGTAAGGGGAATGGTAGACGGCTCCTAAGTTGGTGTATAGGCTATGTGCCATAGAATAAAGTTGTTGCTATTGTTATTCTAGACTTGTTCTTCTTCCTTCTCTCCTCATTTTTAATTTTCATTGTCTTCATCGTCCTCTACGTCCTCCTCCTCCTCCTCCTCCCGATTCACCATCGTCATCCTCCTCCTCCTCCTCCTCCTCGTCGTCGTCGTCGTCGTCGTCATCATCATCATCATCATCATCATCATCATCGTCATCGTCATCGTCATCGTCATCGTCATCGTCATCATCATCGTCATCGTCATCGTCATCGTCATCGTCGTCGTCATCATCATCATCGTCATCGTCATCGTCATCATCTTCCTTCTTCTCCTCCTTCTCCTCCTCCTCCTCCTCATCATCATCATCGTCATCGTCATCGTCATCATCATCGTCATCATCATCGTCAACGTCATCATCTTCCTTCTCCTCCTCCTCCTCCTCCTCCTCCTCCTCCTCATCATCATCATCATCATCATCGTCGTCATCATCACTGTGATCATTGTTATTATTGTTGTTAATGTTGTTGCTGCTACCAAAATAACGTCTCTCGTGACCACGCGCTGCATGTCAAGAGCAATCTCGAGAAAAAAATATAATGATATATTATTATTTTTGTCCTTTTTGGTAGCAGTAATCCTTGAGCAAAACATTGCACTTGAAGCTAGTAATGGATATATATGGAGAATAAGTCAGAGGATAATATGCCAGGAAGTGCTATGGCGTTAAAGAGCTGGAAGCAGATGGATGGGAAGGAACTTAACGCAGGAAATTGTTATGAATGTACGGATATCGTCGGATGCGTGTTCGCTAATCTTGCTGATGATATTGAACTCGACGAAATTACATCGAGTTCAGTGCTTCGAAAAGTCAGCACGAACAAAGATGATTCGTTCGTGCTTGTTTATTAATGGATGCAGTCAGTTCAACAATAATAATAATAATGATAATAATTGTAGACTATACAGATGACTAGCGATGACAACGATGATGATGACGACGATGACGATAAATTCGTCGATAATAATAATAATGATGATGATGATGATGATGATGATGATGATGATAACGACGACGACGACGATGACGATGATGATGATAATGATGACAATGATGATAATGACGACGACTATGACGATGGTGATGGTTATGATGATGATCATGATGATGACGGCGACGAGATGATAATGATGATGATGATGTTGATGATGATGATGATGATGACGATAACAATGATAGTGTTTCTGGTGATGCTAGTTGCAGCACCGTTTTTATTATTATTACTGTTACTATTGCTATTTTTATTACTATTATTATTATCATCATCATCACCGTCATCAGTCATCATCACCACATCCACCACCATCATTGTCTTTGTTATCATCATCATCGTCGTCATTATTATTATCATCATCACCTTTCAATTAGTCTGTTGAGTCATGATTCAAGTCGCATTGCCTGCCTTAGTTTGCACAATCAATAATCGTGCAATTTTACCAATCCGAGAGCCAGATGATAATAAACATTTTTTCTCTCTCTCTGTGTCTCTCTCTGTGTCTCTGTCTCTGTGTCTCTGTCTCTCTGTCTGTGTCTGTGTCTGTCTGTCTGTCTGTCTCTCTCTCTATCTCTCTATCTCTTACTCAGGTCCTTCGGTTCTCTTCAGAACATTGGTCAACAATAAATAAACATTTTGCAATCCAATATTTCGGAATGACCAAGCTGACGTTTCTCGAAGAATTCTAAGCAATCCAATCGGAGAAGAGTACATGGAAAATGAATTTAGAGTTTTAGACGAAACGACGCCATCACAAAAAGCACAAAATGGATCCTTTGCAATTGCTAGGCGCTCATCTGTATTAGCCTGAGTTTCAGAAGGAAAATGTCCTTCCTGGTGCAGGCTGGCAATTATTAATAAGTGTCCGGATATTGAGCAGTTGAGTGAATTGGTCGAGTACGCAATCTATTTATTGCTCCGTTCATTTGCGATTTTTATGGCCTTAATCGACCGAAGTCACCTTGGATAGTTAGTACCATGGCCACACGCAGGTACATGTAGACCGATGCTTACCTGTGTTGGCTGGAGTAGAGAGAGAGACAGAGACATAAACAGAGACAAAGACACAGAGAGTAGAGAGAAAGAGAGGGAGAGAGGAAGAGAAGGAGAGAGAAAGAGAGGGAGAGAGGGAGAGAGGGAAACATACAGACAGACAGACAGAAACAGAAACATGGGCAGACAGAGAGAGAGAGTGAGAGAGAGAGAGGGGCGGAGGGATGGAGGGAGGTAGGGAGGGAGAGAGGGAAAGAGAGGCAGACAGAGAGGCAGACAGAAACAGAAACATGGGCAGACAGAGAGAGAGAGAGACGGAGGGACGGAGGTAGAGAGGAAGGGAGAGAGGGAGGGGGGAGGCAGGCAGGCAAGTCAGTCAGTAGTCAGGCAGACAGGGAGGGAGGGAAGGAGACAGAGACAGAAAGAGAGAGAGATAGAGAGAGAGACAGACAGACAGACAGACAGATAGTGAGAGACACAGATCGAGAGCCAAACGGAAAGTAAGACGAAGATATTAAGGCAGACGAGCGGCAAGCCACACGCAGTGACAGACCAATAGTTAATTATTATATTGCGCTGGTGTTTTATGTAAAAGTCCATAGACGATTACTTTATCCCGTGCGTGATGTCGTTCTTACCCAATCAGGTGCCGGTTGCTTGTGCTCAAACAAGAAAGCGGAAGATGTCGCCACAATGTTAACGGGTTTGTGCACAAGTTTACGAACCAAACGCAGACTAGGATTCAATTACCGAGCAAGGGAGACAGACAGAGACAGGCACAGACAGAAACAGATAGAGACAGACAAAGGGAAAGAGACTTGTGGAAAGAGACAGAGAGAGGGGAAGGGACAAACAATATAGTGGAATTGGCAGACTTGATATAAGGCAATGCGTGTCTAGGAACGAAATGAAGGAAGAAGAGAAGTGGAAGACGACAGACAGACAGACAGAGACAGACAGACAGACATACGCAGACAAACAGAGAGACAAGGTCGAACTGAAAGACAGAATAGCCTATAGTAACAGAAAGAGAGCGAAGAACAAACGGACCAGAACAAGAGAAACACATGGATAGATACAGATATAATTATACGCACAGACAGACATACATACAGACAAGACAGACAGGCAGGCAGGCAGGTATAGGCAGGTAGATAGAAAGATAGGTAGACAGATATATGGGATATTATGGGTAGATACATGTTTTGTAGATGGACGTACGGACGGTCAAGCAAACATCGAAAAAATACAGACAGACAAACAGACAGATACATGTAGACAGCCAGCCAGACAGACAGACAGACAGAGCTCTTATAGGTGAGATAGATAGAAAGAGAGATGATTGAGGGAAGGAGGATGCATATGCAGGAGAAGGAGATAAAGATAGAGACATAAGATACCATATATAAAAATCATAATATATTTACGGTATACATGCGCAAGTTCATTATATACAATATATATATTATATATAATATATATAATATATAATATATATATTATATATAATATATATAATATATGTTATATATATATATATATAATATATAACATATAATATTATATATATACAGAGTGGCTCAAAAAAAATACCCCACCGGATAAAATGCAATATCTTCGCAACCCATTGACATTTTTCTACAAAAATTTCCCAATTTGTAGGGGAATGAATTTCCAACAATCCCTGAAAGTTTCACTTTCAAATTTTCAAGTTTGCAAAAGTTACAGCTGTTTAAACTTTCAACTCCTTTTTTTGAATATCCGCGGAAAAATGAACGTCATTTGTTGATTTCCATGTCAAATAATATCACCTTTCACTGCCACCTCAGGAATCCGTTTTACAGTTTATCGTAAATTATGATGGAATCATGGGAGTGTACATTTCCTGCTTTAATACGAGCTCGAATTTTTTTGTGAAACTCGGCATGGGCTTGTTGATCGACTCCTCCGGCAACTGATCCCACATTAGCAGCAAGACTTTCTTCAGCCAGCCAATGTTCCCCAAGTTGGGATGAAATGTCTAGCAGAGCTCCACATATGTGATAACCAAGAGGATTAAGGTATATTGAGTTTTTGGTCAATCATGTTTGGAAAAAAAATTCTGCAGTTGATGACAATAAGGTAGAGTCATCATAACTAACCTTGCCGTGTGAGCAAGCAGGAAGACAGTGGTCGTTTGGTCTGACGGAAAAAAGCGCGATGTTCACGAAATTCGCTTGGCAGTCGCAAAGGTAAAGTTTGCAAAGCACATCATGATTTCGGCGTCAAATCTGCTGGCGTGTGTTACGGCTGCAAGGAAAGACTGCACTTCATCCCATTCAGTAGGCTAGATGTCAAACTTACCGTTGAACTCTGTTACCCAGACTGATTGAGGACTGCAGGTATGTTCTAACATTTGGTTTTATTTTCCATCAGGACGGTGCGCCTGCTTGCTCGCACGGCAGGGTTGACTATGATGATGCGATCTTATTGCCATCAACTGCGGTAAATTTAACTCGCCAGACCTTAACTCTTTTATTTATTAGGACTGGGAACCTATGCTGGAACGATGCAAGACATTTTATCCCAAGTTGGAGAACATTGGCTAACTGAAGGAAGTCTTTCTGCTAATGTGGGATCAGTTGCCGTAGGACTCGATCAACAAGGCCATACTGAGCTTCCCAAAAATAATTTGATCTCGAGTTAAAGCAGGGAGTGGACACTCCCATCATACTTCACGATAAACTGTAAAACGGATTCCTGAGGTGGCAGTGAAAGGTTATATTATTTGACATGGAAATCAACAAATGACGTTCAATTTTCCGCGGAAATTCGAAAAAACGGAATTGAAAGTTTAAACAGCTGTAACTTTCGCAAATATGAAAATTTTAAATTGAAACTTTCAGGGATTGTTGGAAATTCATTCCCCTACGAATTGGGAAATTTTCGTAGACAAATGTCAATGGGTTGCGAAGATATTGCATTTTATCCGGTGGGGTATTTTTTTTAGCCACCCTGTATATATATATATATATATATATATATATATATATACACAGGACGACTGTCGCCAGAGGGGGGCAGATGATGTGATGATCCGTCAAAGCTGACGAACGAAACCTTTAGTCATTCATTCAGTCTCCGTCGTCGTTGTGTCGCCTCAGGCTCCATGCACTCTTTCGACCTCTCTTTCAATTCATCCTCCATTCTCATCTTTCTCCTGCTCCTCCTCCTCCTCCTCCTGCTCCTCCTCTTCCTCCTCCTCCTCCTCCTGCTACTCCTCCTCCTCCTTGTCCTGTCTGCTCATATTTCATCTTTCATCTTCCCCGTTTTATTCCTCATCGTCCTCCTCCTCATCTTCATCCTTCTCCTCTTTTCCTCATTTTCCTCCTTTTTTCTTCTCCATCTCCATCTTCATTTCCTCTTCTTCCGCTTTCTCCATCTCATTCTTTTTCCTCTCTACCCAACTCTCCTTCTCCTTCTCCTCTTCCTCCTCCTCCGCGTCCGTTTCCACCTTCTCCTCCTTTTCCTTCTCGTCCTATTCCTCCTTCCTCCTTCTCCACCTGTCCATACACATCTTGCACTCTATGATTCTCCGTCTCCTTTTTGTCTTCCCCATTCTATTCCTCCTCCTCCTCCTCCTCCTCCTCCTCCTCTTTTTCACCCTCTTCGTCCTCTTCTCTTTCTCCTCCTCCTGCTCATCTTCCTCCTTCCTCTTCCTCTCCTTCCCTCTTTCTTCATCGTCCATTCAATGATGTCGGGATAATTTCATTCCGGATAAACTCCATTAGGACCGACGACTTCCCAGCCACCCCCCACAGACTCCACCCAATGAATATATTTGACCAATAACGTATTCTATGATTCTCTCTCTCTCTCTCTCTCTCTCTCTCTCTCTCTCTCTCTCTCTCTCTCTCTCTCTCTCTCTCTCTCTCTCTCTCTCTATCTATCTATCTATCTATCTATCTATCTATCTATCTATCTATCTATCTATCTATCTATCTATCTATCTATCTATCTATCTATCTATCTATCTATCTATCTGTCTCTCTCTATCTGTCTCTGTCTCTCAGTTTATCTGTCCATCCCATCGTCTCGGCCTGTCAGTCTGTTTCTCTCTGTATATGTCCATCTGTTTATTCTTTACTTTGTGAGTTCGTTTCTCGGTTTGTTGTCATCCATTCGTTCTTTCGTCCATTCGTCTATCCGTCCAAACCTCGTTATCTGTTTCCTTTTCTCTGTATCTACCTGTCTCTTTGTCCGTCTGTCTGTCTCTATGTCTGTCTGTCTGTTTAGCTGTCTGTCTGTTTGTCCGTCTGTCTCTCTGTCTCTCTGTCTGTATGTATGTCTGTCTCTCTGTCTCTCTGTCTGTTTGTCTGTCTGTGTCGCTCTCGTTGCGAGTTCACATTCGTTGGAGCATGCATAGCACGCGTAGATTTGTGTCTTATGAGAATGTACGTTGCGCAAATGAACATAAGCAATAAATCGACGAGGCGAGAGAGAAGCACAGAGAGAAAGAGAGAGACAGACAAGACAAGACAGACAGACAGACAAGACAAGACAGACAGAAAAAGAGACAGACAGACATAGAAAGAAAGAAAGACAGAGAGAACGAAATAGAGAGAGAGAGAGATTGACTTTATTGCATTGACAACCAAATCTGTGGGATCTTTTCAATCAATGGTCCAAACTCCACAGTATTTATCTGTCTGACATGTGACTCATTTAATTTCGCATTCTTACGATTCTCTTTCTACATTGAATTATCATATAGATTGTGCCAACAATGCAAACATTCTATCGGATTTTTATGGCGCCAGCAAATTTTATCAGACAGATATTGGAAAGATAAAGGGATAAATGAGTTGTCGGAGGGAGTAATTTCCATGTTGACTCAAACAGGTGTAGGCCCCTAATTTATTTGAACATCAATTTATCAAAACTGTCATGTTGCTTTATACAGAGCTTCATGTGAATTATGCCGCACATATAATCAAATCATTCAAATGCCATTATTGACATCGCATTGGAGGTCAAATTGCATCACGAATGAATGATGAATGATTGAATGCACGAATGAATGCATGCAATGAATGAATGCATGAATGAATGAATAACAATCAAACATGCTCAAAGATTCACACATAATTATTAGATATGCAAATTGCGCATGCATACACATTATAGCCTACATGCAAACATACATACACAGTACACACATTCACACATACATACGTACAAGAAAAACAAGATACTAACATACATACATTTGTACTTACCTGCAGAGGTACATCTTCATTCATAATTAATAATTATACATATTTGTAGACCCTAGGCCCTACATCCATAGCAGGACTGTTTGAAGGAATTTTTAGAACTGCAAAACAGTGCACAACCTTTTCTTTCCCTCCCCCATCCTTCATGGTGAATTACTTCCAATCGGATGACAATAACCTTTTTTACTATTTTTATCTGTACAGAAGTGCTTCTACAACTGCACAAATCCATTTAGAACTGCACGCTTTGACAAGATATGCACGCTAAGAAAAGTCTTGATTCATAGCATACGTCGGTATGTACATGTATAAATAAGGCATGTGCTTCGCAGTAGCCTTCAAGGTAAGATCGGTAAAATTTTCTCATTATCTGATCATTTGTATTTATTTGGACATGCAGTCATTGTTTGCGCCACTTAGGCGCACCTGTTAAAACCCATAAATTGATGTTATGGTTAAGCAAAGGAGTTTTAATAATAAAGTTATTGCCACTTGAGCAAATCAATACTTCTTAGATTGCCTCGTGCGCTCTTGCCATTGCTAATAATTAATAAGTAAATATACATGTAGGTCATCTGGGGTATTGTTTATGCGAAGACGATTTATCATTGACAATGATGGTTTGGTGATAGCTGATCATTGACTGAAAGGACAGACTGTGGGCGTCAGGATTCAAATACCAGAAGCAGCGTCATTCATTTAATCAGTCATTCATTCAGTCATTCATTCATTCATTCATTCCGTCATTCATTCATTCAATCAGTCATTAATTAATTAATTAATTAATTAAGTCATTCATTCAATCAGTCGTTAATCAATTCAGTCATTCATTAAACCATTCATCCATTCATTCAGTCATTTATTCAGTCCGTCAGTCTGTCATTCATTCATTCATTCATTCAGTCTGTCGTTCATTCATTCAGTCTGTCGTTCATTCATTCAGTCTGTCATTCATTCATCCATTCACTCACTTATTCATTCAGTCAGTCAGTTAGTCAGTCAGTCAATCAGTCCGTCAGTAAGCCAATCAGTCATTAATTAATTAATTATAGCTGGTCAGTAATTAATTAATTAATTAATTCATTCATTAAGCTAATCAGTCATTCCTTCAGTCAGTCAGTCAGTCAATCAATCATTCATTAATTCAGTCATTCAGTTATTACTACATTCATTCATTCATCCAGTAAGTCAGGCATCCAATCAAAGAAATAATAACGGAATTCATAAATCTGTGATAGCTTTAATTTCCCCATCCATCAAAACATCCGACGTCTGTTCTGTCTCCAACGTTGGCTGACAACCACCTGCTACTGTTGCCTTATTATTGTTGCTCTTGTTGTCGACCTTAACCTATAGCTTACAATCGCCGACTAGATTTCTTTCATGTCTACAGTTCTACACCCAATTTTGACCCTTTGAAAAATCGACTACGTTTCAACCAATGTTTACCCTTTGAAAAATCGACTACATTTCGCCCAATTTTAACCCTTTAGAAAATTGACTGCGGTTCGCCCAATTTTTACCCTTTGAAAAATTGACTACACTTTACCCAATTTTTACTCATTGCAGATATCGACCACTTACGGTTTTGCGCAATTTTTACTCATTGAAAAGTCGACTATAGGGCCTATTTAGCTCAATTTTTTAAAGTATTTTTATCAATTGCAGAAATTGACTACTTGCGATTTTTCAATTTTTACCCATTGCAAAAATCAACTACTATACTCACGGTGTTAGTGCACTCTTGTCCAACCAATGATCATAGGAACGGCCTTTCAATGTGTATCCTTTGGCTGATTAAGGAGTGCCACCGTCTATCCATTTGAACCGTGTATCGATGTCTAATCGGCCAAGAAACGAAGCACTGGGAGGGAGGTTACCGCAGCAGCAGCAGCAGCAGCAGCGGCGGCGGACCTTCTCCAGATAGAGGAACGACCTGCGAATAATTGTAACCGAGAATAAAAGGAGGAGGGAGGATGAAGCGATCGATTGAGGATCACACACGGAGGACGTGTGAAAGAGGAGGATCGGATGATCGATCCACCTAAGAGGATCGAGGACAAAGGAGGATCATGGAGCGACGATGAGGATGATGTTCCACTTCTTCAACGGACACGCCGATTCAATCGAATGTGAAAGGAGAAACGCTTCTTCGTGTCCTGCTTTGACGATGACGACGACGCTGTTGTTAAAAGCAGCGGACGCTCGATTAAGCGCTTGCATGCGCCTCACGCTGCAGCGCTGATCTGCTAACGAAGCCATGCGGCAGCGCTGAGAGAGACTACATGTACACTGGAGCGGGAGAGGGAGTTAAACGAATGCATGGACCCATGGAGCGATGGATGGATGGAAAAATAAAAGGATGGAGGGGCGGAATAATGGAGGAATAAAAAACGGAAGGACGGATTAATGGAAGAACAAAAGAATGGATGGGTGGAAGAATAATGAGAGGACGAAAGAATGGAAGGAGGGAAAAACAAAAGGATGGAAGGACGGGGAATGGTAGAACAAAAGGTGGACAGACGGAGTAAGGGAGAGAGATTGAAAGATGGTCGGAGAGTCGTATACAGGGACGCTGTGACGGACCCAAGGGTGGAAGATGGATGGATAGAAAGGCGGACGCATGGCCAGGTGGAAAGAAAGAGGGCCACCTAATCGAGCGGAGTGATATAAAGACAGAGCGACTGAAGGACGAAAGATGGACGAAAGGACATACGAATAGAATGATGGAAGGAGAAATAGCAAAGTGTCAGACCAAACGTAAAAGAAACGGACTTAGGGATGGCTTGGTAAAAGTAAGGTTAGAGGAACGGATATATGAAAGCAATAAAGGACTGATATATTGCAACAGACAGAGACGCAAAACCATCGGTGGTATAGACAAACTGGCAGACAGCGAAAAGGGAAGATAGAGATCTACTAAGATTTGACGAAAGACGTATACAATTTATACAATGGTATATGCAATGGTATATACAATGGTATATACAGTGGTATATACAGTGGTATATACAATGGTATACACAATGGTATATGCAAGCGCTCTTAGAAGGATGCACGTATATATTGCGCTGAAAGAGTCAAACACGATGTGATACTAGCATGTTATAAGACAGTAAGACAGACGGTCAGGCAGGCAGGCAGGCAGGCAGGCAGACAGACTGAATGATTGACTGATTGACTGACATGCAAACAGGCAAGCAGACAGATAAGCAAACAGTCAGACAGGTAGACAGACAGTCAGACAGGCAAACAGACAGGCAGACAGACAAACAGGCAGGCAGATAGACAGACAGACAGACATACATGCAGACAGACAGGCATGCTCTAGTAATAATGGGATCTCAGCCGTCGCCAATCAAGAGTTGAGCGCAGCAGACGAACAGGAACCGTCAGCCACTCTACTCCACTCTACTCTACCCGTTTAGACACATTTATCATTGTTATTGAAGTCACCGACACCGACACCGACAATGACACCGACGCTCAGAAACAAGCAGGCAGTCAGAGAGACAGACAGGCTTACTCTACTGATTGACTGGATGATTGACCGACCGACTGACTGACTGACTGACTGTCTTACCGACTGATAGACTGGCATTCATAGAGACGTAAGATCAGATGGACACTATTGGATAGACGGTAGAACGGACATAAAGACAAACTGACAAACTGATGTGAGGGCAGAGAGGCAGGCAGATAAGTGGACAGGCAGGATGATAGGCAGAAGAACAGACGAATAGACACCAGGAGATTGAGAATGAAACATAGAGGGAATCAATCAATCAATCAATAAATCAATAAATTTTCGTATAATCAACACTTCAGGCTGGCAGAACGCAGCATGTTACATACAACTAATTTTACAAAGGTTTTATATATATATAAGTTCAGTTTATGTATACAACATAAATAAATAGTTTGCTTGAATTAATATTAATTGATCTATGTTTGTTAGGTTTAAAAAACTGATCTAGGTTTGCTAGGTTAAAAAAAATGTTTTTGAATAGTACTCTAGAGATAAAATTACAATTATCTTTTGTGAGAGAGATAGAGACAGAGACAGAGACAGACAGACAGACAGACAGACAGACAGACAGACAGACAGACAGACAGACAGAGATGCATGGATAGAAAGAAGGCTGAAGAGTGGTGTGAATTAGATGCTGGATGAGGTGATGGTTGAGGTGATGGATGACTTCTGTAATCGTCGACGATGCATCGATGACATCAGCCTGAAGTCAATTATGACGTCATCAGTTGCGCTGTAGACAGGCGGGCGTCCGGTTCTTCTGTCAAGGAACGAACGGACGTCCGGTCTTTTCGTCAAGGAACGAACCGACTGTTGAACGGACTATTGGACGCATTTTAGTCCTCTGTTGCTTTGTCACTGTGAAACACTGCTTGTCGGCCTCACAAGATAAGACATGGTGAGACCTCCAACACTGCTCAGAACTCTTTTGGCATAGTCGTGCTTAATTTTCTTATGGATCAAAGTATGAACTAATAACCTCTGTGTTTAAGCCTTTCCATTGACTCACAGTGGGTCAACAAAGGATCTGTTCAAACAAAGGGTTTGTTTGAACATTAAAAAAAATTAATACAAAATCTAATACAACACAAAATCAGTCGTTCTCTCTGAGACTTACAATTATTATTCAACGATGTTTCTCACTGACTAATTGTCTATCTCCAGTTAGGCCTATAGCTTAAAACTCTCTCTCCGGTTTGTACAGTGCTGTAGAGAGAAAGTTTTTTGCAGATTTTCAAGACCATACTCTGGCAGCGCCAGTCCCGGGTCTGAAGAAAGCGGAGGGTGACGCTATAGTCATCCGTGTTATGACTTTGCGTCGTTAGATAACAACAACTACATTGTAATTGTAATTGTAATTGTAATTGTAATTGAACATTTTAGTCCCATTGCTTGAGCTTCAATAACATTCATGGTTATGGTTAATACATTTATGTAAATATGTAATTATGTATGTATGAAGATTGATGTATATATGTATGTAACAAATTGTAACTTGTTGTATGTTTAGATACCAAGTTGTTTACTAAACTGAAGATCTTCGACTGTGGGTGTCCAATATCGCTGGCGTATACAGTATATACACTATACAGCATTAGGGTTGTAGTCCTATTGATCTCTTGTGTCTAATCTTTTCCTATTATATTTGTTTCTCGATGTCCTATTGCTTGGGCTCAACAACATTTATGGTTATGGTTATGGTAATTTTGAGTTTTGCTGTGCAGGTAAAACAGGCATAGCCTACATGTGTACAGCCCTACATGTACCTCGACTTCGACTTTACAGTTTACAGCATATAAAACCGACAGAGAAGTGATCGATGCTTTGGGTCGACTGAAATACAGAGGAGAGAACTCGAACATGACCGGTGGAATGCGTTTGGCCAGAGAACGATTGTTCAACGCTAACGTTCAACATGTGATGCTTTTTATAACGGACGGAGTTCCAACGTACGACGCAGATAAACTAGGCTACTGGAAGATATTCGATACATAGAGGATTCTGGAATTTCCTTGATACCTTCGATGCTCAAAACTTTTTGCAGCGGAATACGCACATTACACATCAGTGGTTTTCTATTCAGACGAGGATAATGTTCATTGAGCATTGAATCCTCTCCAATCTACTACGATGTAACTTAAGAAGTTTAGATGGTTAAAATAATCACAGTCTATAATTCGGATAATATTAATATCAAACTTGGTGACTCGTTTATTCATTAATTTGGCTGATGCTACTCGTATATAGGCCTACATTGGGTACTGTTTTTTAAAATTCTCCTATGTCTGTTTATCATCTTTTGAGATAAGATAACGAAAGTCAGTAATTCCTCAACCCCATGCTTTCCATAATTCAACGCAGATATATCTGGTTATCGTTATCTGGTCACGTCAAAAACTGCAAAACAAGACGAGTCCTTAAGTGAGTCCTCAGTGCATGAGATATTATTCTCAATTACTGCCAAGGCCGTAGCCAGGAATTTATTTCGGGGGGTGTTTTCGGTGACGGCCAGGATTTAAGTTTTGGGGAGGCTGAATTTCCTGAAAAATTTCCATTTTTTTCGGCGAAATATTCTGATAACCTTTTTTAGTCGTCAGCTTTACTTTTTCTTATCAAAATTTAATCTCTTATTTAATTTCGGGGGGTTTTTCATGGCTTTTTCATGATTTTTTGCATCGCGAACTAGAAAATGCAATAGATTTTTTCGGCATTTTCCATTTCGGGGGGTGTTCAAACACCCAAAACACCCCCCTGTCTACGGCCTTGATTACTGCAAATGAATTTTTGAGCTTTCTCTGCCTGTCAGTCACAGTCAGTGGCGGCGCTACCATAATTAATCATAATAATTATGTCGCGGCAGGTCATTTGCCCCGCCTATGCTGCTCCCTTACGACCTGCCAAAACATTATTGTTAAATTTATGATATCTTCATATTTAATTTCTTCTGCGTCCTCAGTAACTGCATGGTATGACCTTGGCGCGACCTTCCTAATATGTATGACTGGCGCCGCCACGACTCCCTGTATCAATCAATCAATCAATCAATCAATCAATCAATCAATCAATCAATCACATAAATTTATATAGCGCCCGTTCAAGATTTCTACTCAGAGGTGCTCTGAATATATATATGTATATATCTGTCTGCTCTACGCAACCACTTTTCACATTTCGTTCTCAGCTAAAGACATCCTTATTTTACCTGTCCACTGTCAGAGGCGATCTCTATCTGACTGATCTTCGAGATACAAATCATTAGCAATATATAACTGAAAAGAAGAAGACTGAACGGGCATGTGGAGGGAGAGAGAAGCCGAGGGAGACAAGCGAAGACCTGGATGGACAATATAAAAGAAGATTTATAATGGCGCAGAGCATGAATATGAGGGATGCGGTGGACAAAATCAGGGACAGAGCAAGATGGATACGGCATGTTGAAGCCTCATCATTGGCGTACGCCTGACGGAGGAAAGAAGAAGAAGAAGAAGAAGAAGATGAGGAGGAGGAGGAGGAGAAGTAAAAGGATGAGGAGGAGGAAGAGGAAGAAGACAAGCAAACAGCAACAAAACAATTATTTAGTTGCAGTATTTCTGGTGATAGATGCTATAGATAACTTCGGAGAGTATAATTATATATATTGGAAATAGAGGCTTGCAGTAAATGAGTGAATTCTTCGCATTAACATACGCATTACCATAATAATAACATTATTTATACGCTCTAAAATAGAATAATGTGTCCATTGGGCGAGCAAGCTCATACATGATTAGGCAAAGCGATTTTTCAATGCATAGAAGCTGAGGCTGTCGTGTAAATTCCGACACTTCTTCTATTTATAATGTAAAGCTTCTGCATCTTCTGACCTTTCTCTCCTCAACAGCCATCGACCATTTCAGTATGCGCGTTCTAACCACCACAGACGGCCAGAAAAGTTCAACCATTAGCATTAAAGTTTAAGATTCTAATGCTCATGCCTAACAGGCCAAGCTCCTATCTATCTTATGGAACTTTGTGTGCCTGTGCTATCCATTCCAGGCCGTAGATTCCTTTGCTCTGCAACGCATGGTGACCTGGTTGTTCCTATAGGGCTCGATCTTCCACAGTGCTGCATAGAAGTTTTGCTATGGTCGGTCCGTCTTTCTGGAATAAGTTACCTATTAGTCTCCGTAATGAACTTCTTTGTCTTTCTTTGCCCCTTTTCCGCAAGCGTTTGAAAACCATTCTCTTTGATTATGGTTTGGTGTCAGGTCGGGAGCGCCTCTGAGGAGTTCTCTTGAAGTGGCGCTATATAAATGTTCAATTACAATTACAATTAAACATTGTTATAAAGCACACATTATAAACAGTTAGTCTACATACACAATGGCTACATAATGATATACAAGCGTAGGGCCTACATATGTACATGCTGCCTTCAAAGTATGGATGACACAGTTTTCTGTATGATGTATCACCCTCACACTTTTATTAGAGACGGAGGCGCATCGATAAAGAAGCGAATCGAACCTCGTGCGCATCATAATTGAATTTCTCACTTTCGTTGATTTAAAGCATAATATAATATGGACATGAAAACACGATTCTCTAATTGTTTTTACACTGACGTCAGTGCAAATGTATAATTAGAAGTGGCAATGGGGCACGCTCTGTGTATAGGCCTATATATATATATATATATATATATATATATTTATATTTGTCAAATGGGGGGGGCATGGCCGAATTCACCTCTTCGCATCCGCCTCTGATTAGAAGTACTGATTATAAGTATCTGCTGCTATTATGGACCCTTTGGGTGCGTATTATCTGAGATCTAAATAAAAAATATAGGTCGCACGTGCTATTCACACTCATGTGCTAAACTTAGATCGCATCCCTTGTTGGTGTTCAACCGACACTGCCATTTCAAAGATGATTAGTGTCACCCTCCTTCTTTATCTAGGCTTGGGACTGGCACTGGCAGAGTGCAACTAGACTGCTTAGATTATATTGCATCAGATTGTTGGGTTTTTACAATGGTTTCACTCCCACCTATTCGACCTGTACATTGTTAATTTATTAATTTATTAAGCGCCTTTATAATAGGCCTATGTGCTTTGTATTGGTTAGCGCATTTGCACAGTCAGCGCGTGTATAGTATACAGGGAAGAAAGCTGCTCGATATTCCTGCTCCACTCGCTAGAGCAAATTTGCGACAGTTTCATACTGGCTATACATTGTCAGAAGATGATGAAGATGATGAAGATGACGATGATGATGATGACGATGATGATGACGACGATGACGATGATGATGACAAAGATGATGATTATGATGGCGACGATGACAATGACAATGATGGGAATGCTTAAGTCGTTTCAGCGATTCTTATATTTGAATATCGCTAAATGAATCTGGTTTACAGCCATATCATCTTTATTGTACCCACAGATATATAATCTATTGCTGGAAAACGCTGCACTCCATCTGAGTAATGTCTTTGCCATTTGTATTTCTCGTCCTTCCTTCGACATGTCGAGCAGATGCCGAGGTCGCACAGTGGCTCCATGCTTAAGCGTCGTTGCTAAGCAATTACCGCACAAACTTAAACGTGCCGTTGCCATGACAACACATCGAAATCACCGCCATCTCTCGTGACGGATGCTCGCGACCTCTAACCGACCTTCCGGCACTCGACAGTAATCTCTGGCAGCAGCTGACATTTCTTTACGGCGGTCAGAAGGTTCAGTGGCCTACAGCCAGATTTTGATGTCTTGTTTTGGGCAACTGGAGACTTTTCTAGCTGTCGATAGTGATGCTTTGCTATCAGGTTCTGCAACTGTTTATAATTTATTGTGATGCCTTTGTCAAATTTTGCATGTGGAAAGAACTCTTTAAATATCCAAATGTGTTTGTGTGTAATACATGCATACGTAGCCTATATGTATAAGCATATATGCCATATAATATATATTCATTCACATGCGTGTAAGTATGAATACATACATGCACAGTATTACACATGATACCAGACCAAACTTGTTATTGATTATTATGGTCACGTTAATGTCTTGTTGCATTCAGACACTGGTTCAAAGAGTTTAGCCACTCACATACGCAATCATAATCGGCTCTATCATTCACGTGCAATTTAGAATTTAGAGACCCACAATTCAGAGGTACAAGGGATGAGTGACACAAAAGAGAAGGATAAAGATGGTACGACACTTAGAAATGGATAACGTGAGGAGGTACAGACTACAGATTGGATAGAAGAATAGAGAAGGAAGGACGGGGAGAGAAAGGAGTATGGAGAGGAGGACACAGGAGAGAAGTAGAAGATGAAGTGAAAGGAGATGGAGGAAGAGGAAGAGGAGGAGGAGGAGGAGGAGGAGGAAAAAGAAGAAGAAGAGTAGTAGGAGAAGATGAAGAGAAGGGAGAAGCAGGAGGAAAAAGAGGAGGAGGAAAAATAGGAGGAGAAAGAAGAAAAGAAGAAAAAATAAAGTGGAGGAAGAAGGAGAGGATGAAGAAGAAGAGATTGAAGAGGAGGAGGAGGAGGAAATGGAGAGGAGGAATAGGAGGAGGAGGAGAAATAAGAGAAGAAGATGAAGTGGAAGAGAATGAGGAGGAAGAAGAAGAGGAGGAGGAAATGAAGGGCAGGGAGAAAGAGAAAGAGAAAGACGAAGATGATGATAGAAAGACAGAAGAAAATATGGTTAACGGAACGTATCGAGAGGGACGTAATATTGCAAATGACAGACAGTGATAGACACAGAGACGTATAGCATACTTGATGAGAACGATGGAGGATTATAATGCTTTAGCCTCTTCTTTTGATAGTTTGCACATTATACTCAAGACACTCCCATCATGTATCGTTCAACATAAGCTGTGGGATAGCTGTCTTATCAAACACGACTGTATCGACCTTCCCACTGCTGTAAACATAGCAGACTGCAATAAAAAAAACTGTGCAAAAAGTAATTTGTTTAGCCCAATTTCAGAGTATTTTCTGACACATCCGAGAACAGCCGGAAAACTAGATGCTGATAATATACATAATATGTAGATTTATTTCCAACTGGGAGATGGACAATATTGGTATGGCAAAGCAACTGTCTGAGTTGGTGGCCTATAGAATGAATATAATATACATAGGAGCCTATAGGCCTACATATAAAATGCCTGTACAATGTATATACAATGCAATGGACATGTATTTGGAATTGAAATGCCACTTTTATCTTGGCGCGAATTCTACAGCGCGCGAAATCGTCATGCATGGCTGGGTTCCTGCTACAGCGAGTATCGAAGGATGGGCAGAAGAGGAGCAAGCAAGCACTCCCATCTTCGATTCCCTTATATAAACGGTGGACGGTCACAGTGGCGTTTTCTTGATTAGTGGTCGTCGTTCAGATGCTCTGGTTGAACTCCGAGAAGCGTTTTTTGTTTATAGTTATTTGCTCTTCGCGATATTATTCCAACGCATGTCAGACATGTTGCAAAGGACGCTCGTCGTTGCTATGGCAACCGTTGTCTACGTCGTATTCTTTGCACAGAATTCAACGGCTCAGATTTCACCAGTTGCAGGTAATTTTTGTTTTTTTTTGGGGGGGGGGGAGGGTAGAACATAGCTTTGCGCCTATTCATAAGTCGTTCCTATGTATTTTTGTCTCGATAATTTCTTTAAAGCACGTGCGGCCTACATATTTTAGGTCTACCTTGTAGCTTAGCGTGAGTGGAGGGTTTGCAAGTGCCAAATACTGTATGGACATGCTGCAAACGTTTAGTGGGGCTCCTGTGGGTTCAGGAACCATTGCCCTTCAGAGCATGCTGGCAGGGATGGGCCGTGTGTGCTGGTAGTTTTAATCCACTTGTATCGCTACGAAGGTTTTCAAAAATTCGTTGAACAACTTAAAAGTTTATACGTAAGCTCTGGAGTGAAAAAACCGACTGCGAGAATGTTGCAACCAATCGTGATGTAAAAACATCGACTGTAACCTATTCAAGTTTACGCAGTGCGCTCAATTTCACCTAAGATGGAGAGCTTCCATAAATGAGCGGCTTCTGCGTGCTGGGGCATCGCCAAGGCCATAAGTCAGTAAGTCAGCTTGCATTTGCTTGGCTCTTGGCAAATGTCTTGTCTTACTCCAGCGAGCCTTTGACTCTTGTTGTCTATAGAATGCGTCCTGTATCCGTTTGTAGGCCTATAATGATGATTTTTAGAGTAATTTGTCTAATTCTCTATTTAAAGTGTCCTTCGTAGGATGTGTGTCTGACGTAGCGTTTGTGGTGGAGAATTCGAGAACTATTCGGGACTCGAGTCAAACCGGAAGAGACAACTGGCTTTTCGTCATCAACTTCATCAAGACTCTCGTCAATCTCATCAAAGTCGGTCCTCGTGGAAACCGCATTGGACTCGTCGAATTCGGTGAGTTTGAAACGTTTACTCCATGGAAAAGATAGCAGTATAGGCCTAATTTTTAATTTTTCTTCTGATCAAAATCATACTTGACCAACCATGAAAGCTTGAGCACGTAAACTAATGAGTTTGCTAGCCCCACGCAGTGTTTGTAATTGTGAATATTTTCTAAACCCATTAAACCTTCAGTGAAGCCACGCTTATTATAGGATCTTGGGTCGTGTCTCTTGGACAGTTTCCATTCTGAAATTCTCAATTGGCCGAAAAGTACGGAACATTTAAAATCTATCTGGTTGGTATAGGCACATGTTGATACGGCGTCCAGTATGTCTAATGATTGGAATATTATCTAAATGAGGTGTCTTGACAAGCGTCCCGGGCTCTCGGTCTCGTCGAAAGCGCATTTGCTGCTGCTCTGCTTCCTCTCTGAACTTCTTGACACCCGAACTATTAGGCCTAGTCTACGAGACTACGAGACTACGACTTCGTGTAGTTGGTCGACCACTGGACAATCCAGACGCTCTGATTCGAAGCATTGTTTGTGAAATAACTGGTTCTCTGCGCTTAGTTTTTGAGCAACGCTTTATAGGTTAAATTTCAAGTTCATGATTACAATTTACAGCGTTGATTTTGTTCATGTATTCGTGTTTACAGGCAACCAGACGTACCTCGGCTTCGACTTCACAGCATATGCAACCGACAGAGAAGTGATCGATGCTCTGGGTCGACTGATATACAGAGGAGAGAACTCGAACATGACTGGTGGAATGCGTTTGGCCAGAGAACGATTGTTCAACACAAAATATGGAATGCGTTCTGACGCGTCTCACGTGATGATCGTTGTCGCTAGTGGAGTGGCACCATTGGAAGCTGATCAACTGCAGGATGAAGTCCAGCGTTTGAAGAACATGGGCATCCGAATCATGGCAGTCGGCATCACCAATAGGGTCCGTATATTAATATATCAGTGGGTTTTTAAAAAGAAAACGACGTTTTAGGCCTATTCTTTTTTATTTGGGTTGTGGCGTTTTAAGCATCTATGCTCTCGGACGGTACACCGGTGTAATTCCGGGGAAGAGAGAATGCCATATAGCATAGAGAGTTGGACACCAACGAAAAAACGAGCAGCCAGATTAGCTCCAAGTGATGAAGGAATGCCATTCCAAACGGGAAGACCAACCAGAGAAAACGCCCGATGTTTGACAAGAGCAGTCCTCGTCTTGGGAACGAAAATGCCAAAACGATCCATAGGCCTATTGTGCAATTAATGATATAAAAGATGCGTATAATTTTGGTACGAAGACCGATAGGTTTTGTCCTACAGAAAGAAAATAAATCGTGCCTCGAATGCGTGTTGTCTCTCTGGTTGGTTAATGTCCAACGTTGGAGCAAACACGTAATCTGGAGAGTAAGAACTCCAAAACGCTGAGAGGATATTGATTTTATTGCAGGTGAACAGAGTTCTTCTGCAGTCGATCGTTTCGCTGCCACAGGATCGAAACTACGCAGCTGCCGAGAATTTCGAAAGTCTCGACTTCATCGTCGGTCAACTGTCGAGTGGAAACGAGATGTGCAGCACCAGATTGACCACCTCACCGAAAGCGATTGATGGTCAGTTGAGCTTCCACTGCACGTTTCTCGCGTAAACGTGTTCTTAATTTTATTATATGATCCGACTTGAAAGGAATTTTTGGAATTTCACAACCCTTTCCTTCCTTTCCCATCCTCCATGGTAAAATTACTTCAAATCGGAGAACAATGACTCGGACTCGGACTCGAACTCTTTTGGACTCGGACTCGATTCGGACTCGGCTTAGCTGGACTCGGACTCGGTCTGGGCTCGGCTCAGGTGGACTCGACTACATCACTGGTGTGATCTGCCCTGACCCGTATAACCGGGCTATTTTCAAGGAATGTTTGGAACTGCCCAACCTCTTCTTTTCTTTCCCATCCTCCATGGTAAAATTACTTCAAATCGGAGAACATGACCTTTTTGCTAGTTTTTAACTGTACAGAAGTGCTTCTACAGCTGCAAAAATCCATTCAGAGCTGCACATTTTGTGTACAACTGCACGTTAAAAAAGCTCTGCCGTATAAAGCATAATTTGTAATGCGTTGAAGTTAGAAGTTGAGAAACTTGGTTTATAGCAAGTCTCCAAGCCTCTTTGCCTTGCGTTTCCAAGTCTGTACTTTATCTTAGAGGCACAAAGGCTGAGACCGTTTGAATAAAATGTCGTTTCGAATCGTAACATGGCAACTCGTTGTGTTGGACTAAGAATAAAATTGCTACCGGTGGCTGGAGAAAATTCATGCAATCGTTCGAAAAATTAAGCCACGTAAATGGAAGTATTCGTACGTTTAGCGTTTGTTGTGTGCGTGTTTGTAGGATGTATGGTGGATGTGGCGTTTGTGATCGACAATTCCGGAAGTGTGGAGTCAAATTGGGTGTTGCTGGTTAACTTCCTGAAGACGCTCGTTGGAATGCTGAATATCGGTCCTAAAGGAACACATGTTGGACTTGTGGAATTCGGTGAGTGACGATATTGAAGAGAAGCAATTGAACGTAGGCAGAGCTAATGTGTTGATGCATTGTGATGTCGTCATCTGTATTGGAAGCCATAAATGTAGACAGAACAAAGCAGGACGGGACTGGCTTCTTGCGTCATTTATAGGAACATTGATCGAACTTTTGACTAGTAGGATTCTGCCCAATGCATGGCATAATGCGATTGCTCGCAACAAAATGATCCAAATTTCAAAATGGTTTACGTAATTCCCAATACACCTGTATTTCTTCCGACGTTGCCTCCTGTTGAATTTAAAAGTTTAGCTACACCCCTTCGGATGATGTCTGCAAGCGCATGCGCGCATGATCCTATATGGACCACGTTCAAGGAGGTGTTGAACTGAAGTATTGAGCATGTTCAGTGACCAAGACTCCAAGAGTCCAGTGCGATGGCGCATGTTTGATTTGTGGTGTTTGAATTTTTGCTGTATACAGGTAACGAGGGATATCTTGCATTCGATTTCACCAATTTCACAACCAAGAAGGACGTGATCGATGCTTTGGGGCGGTTGAAACCGAGGAGTGAAAACACGAACATGACTGGTGGAATACGTTTGGCCAGGGAGCGTGTGTTCAACACTAAGTACGGAATGCGATCTAACGTTCAACACGTCATGCTTTTGATAACGGATGGAGTTCCAACGCGTGACGCAGATAAACTGGACGATGAAGTTAAGCGCATCAAGAACATGAGCATCCGAATCATGGCAGTCGGGGTCGGTGACAAGGTCAGTGTTTATTTTAATCGACCAACTTGTAGGCCATATATGCGAGGTAAGTTAAATGGCTTGTTACGCTTGTTACGCCTACTCTGTAGTTTGCAAAGTAGCCTACTGACGCCGCTGTTACAAATTGCATCCATATATGAAGAACCATTTTTGGTGAAGTAGCTTTTGTGTAGCTGTGCCTTTTGCAACTGCCTACATTATCTGTTAACTATGCTCGCTAACTTTATTTGATATATTGAAAACTTGCCTCCTTCAAAACTACTCGTATATGATGATGTAAATTGTAAAGCATTTTGACGTTTGCTTTTTGACGTGACGTTACTTGGACACCTTGCGTATTTGTCACCAACGCTGCAGAATAGTTGCGAATTCATCTTGTTTACCATTTCATCCACTGACATTGACAGACAATATCTTTGAGTAGAGGTTCAAATAAATTAAGCTGAGCGACTGTTTTTTAAAGGTAAACGAAAGTCTTCTTCAGTCGATTGTTACTTCGCCATACCAGACGAATTACATGTATGCCGAGAACTTTACAACACTCGACGACAAACTTCGGGATCAGCTGGCGTCTGGAACGTGCAGCGGCGGCAGCGGTCCTCTCATGCATGCCGTCAATATCATCCTTCCCTCGATTGCCACCGGAACGCCGTCAATTCCAGCCTTCCCAGCAGCTCTTGAAGGTCAGTTGTTCATTCGTTTGTTTGTTTGTATATGCACTTGTTATAGCGCCCCTTCAAGCTTTCTCTACCCAGAGGCGCTCCCGAATGCAGAGCGGAGTTTCACGCCGAAGCGCTGAGTAACTGTGAGTGAAGGACTTGCCCAAGGTCCTTGCGCGGCGAGGTGGATTCGAACCTCGAACCTTCCGGCTCCAAGGCAACGACGCCACCACTACACCACCGCGCCCCACACATACATAAAAGCGGAGACCTGTACTGTTGAACGCATAACCCAGAGTGAACATTTACTCTTGTCCAACGTAGATAACGTCGGCAAGCTTAGTAGGAATGATATAGTAGTCTTCGGTCAAATCTTCCGTAGCTTCCCCGTGGATTGAATTAAAAATTAAGTGGATTTTTAGCTCCTTCTATCTTCCGTGCCGGTGTTGAGACGTATAAGCAATTAAGCCTACACACAATACAAGTAATTAAATTTCATGGTGTCCTTCTTCCTCGGATTAGATAACTAGAGTTGCATGAATTTATGCTTTGTGTGCTCATTGCACAATGCATTTGTAAAATGCATTTGCACAAAGCATTTGCACAATGCATTTGCACAATGCATTTGCACAATGCATTTGCACAATGCATTTGCACAATGCATTTGCACAATGCATTTGCACAATGCATTTGCACAATGCATTTGCACAATGCATTTGCACAATGCATTTGCACAATGCATTTGCACAATGCATTTGCACAATGCATTTGCACAATGCATTTGCACAATGCATTTGCACAATGCATTTGCACAATGCATTTGCACAATGCATTTGCACAATGCATTTGCACAATGCATTTGCACAATGCATTTGCACAATGCATTTGCACAATGCATTTGCACAATGCATTTGCACAATGCATTTGCACAATGCATTTGCACAATGCATTTGCACAATGCATTTGCACAATGCATTTGCACAATGCATTTGCACAATGCATTTGCACAATGCATTTGCACAATGCATTTGCACAATGCATTTGCACAATGCATTTGCACAATGCATTTGCACAATGCATTTGCACAATGCATTTGCACAATGCATTTGTAGTAGGATGCATGGCAGACGTTGCGCTTGTGGTCGACAATTCCGGAAGTATAGACGAATGGCAATGGAGTTTTGTGATCGATGTTCTTCATGCGATCGTTGGATTGTTCAACGTCGGTGCTTCTCGCAGCAGCACTCGCATTGGACTTGTGGATTTCGGTGAGTTGTCGTCCATGTTTTTCATGTGATGCTTACTGCTATATGCGCACTGGGAGCGCCTCTGAGTGGTTCACTGTCTATCATACACTTTACAGCCTAATACTGACCTTCATCATAGGCTGTTTTATTGACGGTTTTAGGTTTTATTTACTTAATTGTGGACGATATGCAATACAATGCCATACAATAATTTGATAAGTTTATGCTCGATAACTTTTGATGAATTTTATTGCCGTAACGCATGGTCTCGAACGTCGAGGTTAATGTTAATCTGTTGACCTGGTATGGTAGGCTATTATATAAAGAGGGATATTCAAACGTTTTGAAGCTGCCTGACTTCGGTGGAGTGGGAAAGCGTCGCATGTCATTGTACAATTGGTCTCTTTTTTATTTTTCTGTGTCTGCACAGGCAACCAGGGATATCTTGGCTTCGATTTCACCACGTACACAACAGATAAGGACGTACATGCTGCTCTCGATCAACTGAAATGCAAAGGAGAGAACTCGAACATGACCGGTGGAATGCGTTTGGCCAGAGAGCGTTTGTTCAGCATGAAGCATGGAATGCGTTCTGACGCGTCTCATCTGATGATTGTTGTTTCGGACGGAAGTCCAACGTACGAAGCAGATAAACTGCCAGAGGAAGTTCAGCGCATAAAGGACATGGGCATCCGTATCATGGCTGTCGGCATCACGGAGGTTGGTGTCTACCGATTTGTTAGTATAAATGAAGTTGTATGCCAAACAAATTTCTGTCGAGGGCAACGGCCTCTGTTGTCGTAGGTCCTCGTCAAATCTGGATCCATCCGTCTTGCGTTGGTGCAACATGGCCTGACAGTTGCCAATATTGGCCCAAGTTGGAGAACATACTTCTCTATACGGGGTTTTATTCATGTGAACCCTATAGCAACGTTTGGGGCGCGGTGGGGTACGGTAGTGGTTATAATTTATGTTCGTTGATTTGGAGCCGGAAGGTTGCAGGTTCGAATCCACCTCGAGTCGCCTCGTATATCTTGAGCAAGTTCTTCACTCGCAATTGCTCATGTGCTTCGGCGCGAAACTCCGATATAGTGTCCGCGCTCTAGTCCAGAGCGCTTCCGAGTAGGATTCTTGAAGGGTCGCTATAAGAAGTAGACAGACATGCAACATAAACCCAAAAACGAATACATGAATTAACTACTTTTGTCTATATCTTGAAGGCAAACTCTAGTCTACTGAGGTCGATTGTTACACCACCGCATGAATCGAACTACTGGTTTTCCGAGACTTTCCTAAGAATCAACTTCGTCGATTCCGAACGATACAAGACGATGCTTGACCTCGGATGCAAAATCGTTGAAGGGATAACGCCTGCATCTATCGTGAACGGTCGGTATAGACCCAGGTGGTATAGTAAACAAGGCCCCTAAGGTTAATTTTGGTTGTCCTTGCTATCGTGCATGTATTGTAGGCCTACGATAATTAAGCGTTACATTGACCAAAATGATGGACTGCATTAAATGATCCCTGATGATCGGCAGATTTCCGTTCTACGTCACCGAGATGGTTCCCATCCCACAATCGTCTATCTTTCACATGGCCAATTCACATGGCCAATTCACATGGCTAATTCACATGGCTAATTCACATGGCTAATTCACATGGCCAATTCACATGGCCAATTCACATGGCTAATTCACATGGCTAATTCACATGGCTAATTCACATGGCCAATTCACGGATGGTAGACGGGTCGCTTCATAAAGGCGTCGTCATGGGTTATTTAGCTGTGAAAATTCCCAATTCCATTTAGGCCTAAGTATCGTGTCAGGTAGTTTGCATTCCAACTGGTTCGAGACTTGCAGAATTTATGAATGAAACGACCTGCAAACGAATTTGATTCTGTGGTTTGCGTTGCGACTGTATACGTCGTAACCGTAGAAAATAGATGAATACGCTCGAGGTACTGAAAGGTCTGCCGTAATGTAGGCTAATGATCCTCAATGTCGAACGTGGAAACGTAGCTTTGCCTGTTTACCAAATAAGTCTAAAATTTTAGGTTCGCTACTCTTCTCAAAATGTTGATAAGCCTGTGTTGTTCAATGCGTGTTTCAGGATGTAAATCGGACGTCGCGTTTGTCGTTGACAATTCGGGAAGCATCAAGGACTCTGAACGGCCTGGACAAGCGAAACCTAACTGGAACCTCACTGTAGACTTCCTTAAGACGCTCGTTACAATGCTCCATGTCGGTCCAGATGGTACTCGAATTGGACTCGTGGAATTCGGTGAGTTACTCGATACCTTGTAGTGGCAAGAGTGAATGTCGCGATTAATTCGCGATTATTTCTTCAGTTTAGTTTCGTTGAATCATGAGGCCGAAGGACGGTTTTCTCCTCGATTTCTATGCAAATGGAGAACGTATGGAACTCGTTTATTTAGTAGGCCTGGTTGATCAATGCTTACTGGGTGTCAAAAATTCTAAACACTGTCGCGTCCAAGTTGCAAAGTGTCAATTTTAGCATTTTTTAGACTCTTACAAAAGAGCAGTGACGTATTCGCAAGATTCAATTAGAAGACAGAACTATAGGCCGAAGGTCGTTCCTCAAATGATTGTCGATCCGTCCAGTTTAGACTAACCCTTAGGCATAGCATTGTTATTAACATTGCCTTGCTTGTTTACTTTTATGCGCAGGAAACGAGGGATATTTTGGCTTCGATTTTGCGACTTACACGACCCAGGAGGATGTGATTGCTGCTCTGGATCGACTGAAATACAGAGGCGAGAACACCAATACAACCGGTGGAATGCGTTTGGCCAGAGAGCGATTGTTCAACACGAAGTATGGAATGCGACCTAACGTTAACCATGTGTTGCTTCTTGTAACGGACGGAGTTCCAACGTACGACGCAGATAAACTGGATGATGAAGTGGAGCGCATCAAGAACATGAGCATCCGAATCATGGCAGTCGGAGTCACACATCAGGTCTGTAGTTCTAATTTCGCCAAGTAAAATCTCTGTACAAAGACGGGTGTAGTTGTTGATCCATGTGGTATATTGTACGTTGAACACTCTGTATCGAATTCAATATTTCTTGTATGACGCCGTGACTAAAGTTGCCGAGTTTCCATGTAGATACCTCCGATTTGCAGCCTAGACGGCCAGAGTATCACCAGCGAGTAAAGTTGTGTTGAATGGGAAGTAGCTGCTTTTGAGATTGGCCTGAAAAGTAACGTTCGGTCTGTTGTTGTTGTGTCAGGTGAATGAAACTCTTCTGCGGTCTATCGTTACGCAGCCAAATACCACGAACTACTTGTTTGCCGAAAATTTTACAACGCTGGACAACATTACGAACGTCGTGCTTTACGGTCAAATGTGCAACCATCCAGTCGCTTCTTTCCGACCTTCGAATGGAGCCATCGTATCGAAGGCTACCTTTCGACTACCATCATCCACGTCTACGTCGTCGCCAGCTGTTCCAGAAGGTCGGATCAAAGTTTTGCTTTCCGTAAATGTGTATGGCCGATGGCGAAGTAGAGGGTTAATTTATACGTTTAAGTTCTCTTTTCGATTAAAGATCGTTATTGCAAATAATATTATATGTTGCTGCATTCCGTCGAGACTGATAAAGTCTTGGTCGTAAAGTCTTGCGATAGTAACTTGATCGCTGGTTTTAAATTCTTGCAACCGTCGACACCTCAAGGAACTGACCAATTCGGAGGAAGGTAGTTCCTGAATCTCAGTGTGACAGACATTTATTTACATCTTGCGTACTTTCAGTAGGGTTGTTCAATGTCGCTTGATCGAAGTTCATGTGCCATTCGAAGTAGCCGACTATATAAAAACGTTGCAGACTATAGTGAACGAACACGGCTTGTTGGTGGTTTCTTGCTGTCCTGACGGCCATCCACGTACAAATTGTTTTGCATTTCGTGTTTCAGTCTGTATTGCGGATGTTGCGTTTGTGGTGGACAATTCGGGGAGCATACGGGACAATGAACCACCTGGACAAAACAACTGGAAACTCGTAGTCGAATTCCTAGTGACGCTCGTTTCAATGCTCGACGTCGGTCCAGATCGTACTCGAATTGGACTCGTGGAATTTGGTGAGTTGTGTAGACCAGGGTGAGAATTGCCGAGAGTTGGGGGGCTTCAACCCCCCAGTGTTTCTTAGAGCCCCATCTTAAAGTCTGTTTTTCACACCCCGATTCCAGGTGGACAATGGTCCAACCCCCTCCCCAGTTATTTTTCCACAATTCTTACACTGGTGTAGACCATAATTTGACCTTGTTAATTTTGGTTGTCGAATTGCTTAAAGTTTGGGAACGACATTTTGATCGCGCTACAACCTAAACGACATCTTCAGGTGCACACAGCGAATGGGGTTAATCTTTTACAAGTTTCAATATTTCATGTATAAATATTGTGCTATTTCTTCATCCTGCCTTTTTTCCTTGTGCAGGAAACCGCGGCTATTTTCGCTTCGATTTCACGAATTTCACAACCGCGAACGAAGTGATGGATGCTCTGAATAAAACGCTGATATTCAGAGGCGAGAACACGAACACTACCGGTGGAATGCGTTTGGCCAGAGAGCGATTGTTCAACACGAAGTATGGAATGCGACCTAACGTTCAACACGTTATGCTTCTAGTAACGGACGGAGTTCCCACGTACGACGCTGATAAACTGGATGATGAAGTTGATCGCATAAAGAACATGAGCATCCGAATCATGGCAGTCGGAGTCACCGATAAGGTCGGAACAAATTTCTTAACGTCTCTAATTGTACAACTAAAACGCCTCTTTAGAGCATTTTCGGCAATGAGTTGGGACCAATGCAGTCGATTTTCGTCTATATTGGATCGAGAGCATTATGCAATCGATTAGAAGCTTTCTTTTAAGAGAAATAGGCCTATACCTAATGGGTCTACCTCGAGCATGGTGTTGTCCAACCGAGTGATGTTTTGTGTTTTGGCTTCAAGTTCTAATGTTCTGTTTCTGTTTCGAGGTGAATGATGCTCTTCTGAAGTCGATCGTTTCGCCGCCATCCGAAAGAAACTACATGTTTGCAGAAAATTTTACCACCCTCGACAAGCTTGTGAAAGAGATGCTGCTCTCCGATAACATGTGCAACCAGCCTTGGAGTTCAACCAATGCGTCAGAGAAGACTGTCTTCACAACACCTTCGACGATGACGTCTATTGCTGCAACTTCAACAGGTCCGTTAATATTCAAAAGTTTCTTCGTATATTTTTTCTGAATTTGAACATTTGGAATGTAGTCTATTGCGAGTTGTCGTCGGAATTATTATGTAGGTACTGATGCAATGTCCAGTAGATTCAGTGCACAGTTGCAACAATGTCTTGAAGGTGGCACATAGACTCTTACTCCTATAATTCCATATGATCTGAAACGCTGAATCAACGCATAGATAATTTTCGATTGAGACGTCTCTCTGGACCCGGCTACACAGGCCTAGACAAGTCCTTGTTATTGGTCTGCGACTTGATTGCGCAAAATTTGTAGGATGCTACCTAGGCCTAGTTGGGCTACTTCTAGGGAGCTGCCCTCGATTTGGACTAGAGTCGGTCAGTATTGTTGATTTCCGGAGTTCGTGCGTTGTGTATTACAGTTTGTTCAGTGGCAGACATTGCGATTGTGGTCGACAATTCGGGGAGCATACGAGACAACGAACCACCCGGACAAAATAACTGGCAACTCGTTGTTCAATTCGTAATAAAACTCATTCGAAATCTCGACGTTCGTCCAGATGGCACGCAAATTGGACTTGTGGAGTTCGGTGAGTTGCGTAAAAACATCTATGTCTACTGTCGTTGTTCGTTATGTCATTCGTCTCACCTTTGAATGCTTAAGAATTTTAACAATTTTTACTCCACATGCATAATTATATAGACCCGTGAACTGAGGCTTGGGTCTGCACAAATCGGTTCAATTCCGTTGGAAGTCTTTTTCCGACGTTAAACAACGTTTACAGTCGCATTATTTTTATGCACAGGTAACAAAGCTTATTTGGACTTCGACTTCACGGCACATGTGACGCAGTCTTCGTTGATTGCAACTGTGACTGAAAAGCTGAAGTACAGAGGAGAGAACACCAATACAACGGGTGGAATGCGTTTGGCCAGAGAGCGATTGTTCAAATCGGAATATGGAATGCGTCCTGACGCAAACCATGTCATGCTTCTCATAACGGACGGAGTTCCAACGTACGACGCAGATAAACTGCCAGAGGAAGTTCGGCGCATAAAAGATTTGGGCATTCGAATCATCGCTATCGGTGTAACGGACAAGGTAGAGTCTTGACTCTCTTGAGATTTGAATATATTGATGGAAAAGTTTCTAAAACTGAAAATATTTGATTCTGGAGTTGGTGATGTTAAGTAGATTTCGATCGTATACGCGAATCGCAACTGCAACAATTTTTCCCAATAAGCTTATGCTACTGCCTTCGTGTCTGCGATATGCGCAGTTGTTTTGCGAGATTGGTGGTTTGGTGCTATGCTGACGATACCGGGAAATACTGTGAAGCCTCTTTAGTATTTACGTGCTAGGGACCTTTATTTTGGGGTGTGAGATTGTCGTAAACTGACTGTGGAAGATGAGACGGCAAGGGAGAGGACTGGTCACGGGCCATCCTATCATCCTATGCCGAAGTTGAGAAAATTGAAGTAGATACCGCTTCAAACCCATGGCTGTCTCGTAGCTGGCTTTAGAGACTGTTCTATTGGTAGATCTATATGAAACGGCCACAGGAAGCACGCCGAAATGTACGTCTCTTGAGTATGCGACAGCTCACTGGTTGAAGACTAAGTCTTGTTCATTTATTTATTTATCGCATTTTTTGTAGCGCCCCATTCAAACTCTCTACTCGGAGGCGACCCAACTAAATAGCGCGGGCACTGCATCTCGCGCCAAAGCGCACGAGCAATTGCGAGTGAAAGACTTGCCCATGGTCCCTATATCCGGGGCGGCTCGAGGTGAATTCGAACCTTTTAACACCTCCAGCTCGAAGGTACCTAAGTGACCTAATCCACCACTATACTATCGCGCCCCGAGAACTGATGATGTGTCTGTGTTGGTTGTTTGAAAGGCAAACGATACTCTTCTGAAGTGGATCGCTACAGACCCGGATGAAGACAACCACTTCAATGTCGTTAAATTCTCTGATCTCGCATCCTTCGACCATCGTCGGGTTTTCGCCGACATGTGCGACACTCCTTCTACTGCCGTCGAAACCCGAACGTCGACGATCACAACCACTTCGCGAACGACGACTACAACCATTGTTCCAGAGACTTTGCCGACGCCAGTGGGGATTTCAGGTCGGTAAAATTTAGGTCTTTAATGGAAGCGGCTATCGAGAAACCCTTGGCTTCAGAAAGTTGCTCTTCAATGTATTCAAACGTGAAGGATTTGCTCGTTGTAGTTGCTTGGGGTGGAGTACGTGGTCGATTTTGCAATGCTGTTCAATGTTCATTCTCCTAAAGCATCTTTAGATCAGTTTGAGTACCAGGTATTCATTTTAGTTTTCTTACGATTAGATTATAGCCTACTCGTGCCTGGATCTTGCAACAATTGAGCGCAGCTGTGGAAACCTATTGCCGCATTTATTTATCATGTTTATTCATAATAGACGTCTATTCATGGAATTTATCCACAATATTGCTTATTATGTTTTTATAAGGTCATTACGCCAATCTTATATTCCTCCTTGACACGTCGGACTACGTCGAGCAGCTGAACTTCGATATAATCAAACTATTCACCAGAAAGGTTGTTGTGAATATGGATATGGAGAGCGGAAGAGTGCGGATTGGAGTCGCTACTTTCTCTGACGGCGTTAAAGAAGAAATCCCTCCGAATAAATACACGACCAGGTTGGTAACCGCATTTTTAATGGTCTGTCTTTCGTTGTAGTTTGAATTAGATCGAAAATGAGTAGTTAAAATGTAGGCTACTGTTTTGTTTTGTCATAATAATGTCTATACCTGCAGAGTACTCCCCTCTAATTTTGCCACTGCAGCCCTGATTAGACAATGTGAAAATATTGCTCTCTAATTTCTTGACTTGAATGTGTATTGCATACCATGAATACACTATTCAATCAATCAATCAATCCATTTATTGTAACCATCAACCATAAACAATTGTCATAGTACAAAATGCTTCACAAGATCGGATGGTAAGAAGGAAGGCCCTATAAGGGATGAAAATCCCGCTAACAGGGACATCTATTTACATGTGCAGTTTTAACTGATGGCTAAACCGCATGGAGGAGCAATCGGTTGTAGCCTTGTTCGCTTACATTGTAGGTCGAGCCTCGTGACTGCAATCGACGTGCTGCATTTCAGTCGTGGCCACAGAAACACCGGCGATGCTCTGAAGCAGGTTTGCGAAAAGTCGTTTACGGTGTTGGAAAGAGATCGGGAACAATATCCTTATTTCATCGTCGTTGTGACCAACGGAGCATCGAACAGCGAACGGAATGCTGTGATGGCTGCATCGTTCTGCAAAAGATCGAGGATTCACGTTATAGTCGTTGCCATTGGAAATTGGTTGAATATCTTTGAAATCGACAACATGGCATGCTGGCCACATGATCGCAATGTGTTCCGCTACCGAAACTTTGAAAGTCTAAAGAATACGAGCGGCACAGAGCTGAACGATCTCGTCTTCAATAGTAAGGAACTCTTCTTGTTCATCTTGTTCAATTCACAATCGCGACAATTTCTTGTGCTTTAAACCGGCCTAGGATTGCTTTTTACTTTTCACATGGTATTCATTTTTATATGAATTAAGACTTGTTTAATATTCATCGTTTGTGGAGATTCTAGAAAGTGCTCTTGATAAAAAAAAGAACAAGTTCGCAACGCCATAGAGTCCATACAGAGTCCATACATAGTTCAGACAGAAATTTCCATGTTCAATTTGCAATTCCACCCATTCTAGACATTTGACTTGACATGCCATGGACAATTGGACGTGCATGCAGATGTATGTGGCTTTGTATAATGTAGCCTATGTGCTGACGAACATTATCGCCTAGTGATGTGGCTGTACAGTGTGTACACATGCGCGTTTTGCTTCGTTTCAGCTGTTAACGAGTGCGATAGTAATCCTTGCAGAAATGGAGGGACCTGTGTGGATCTGATTGCGGCTTACGTCTGTCTCTGTATGACAGGATTTGCTGGACAGAACTGCGAACAACGTAAGTGACAACTGGAATGCTATTTCTGTCGCTTGGCGTGATGATTCAAAGACGTTTCTTGTAGCCTGGAGTATATAATATTATGAAGTAGCTGTGCACTAGGCCTGCATGACGAATTCTGCTTGCATTTACATATATTTTGCCATGTCGGCCATTTCATGCGTGTTTAACCGTTAGGCCTACATGGGATTTATTTTGACCGTCCGTTTGTGCGGTGAATTATTAAAGATGCATCCTAAAACGAGACTTAGGCACTTGCGTAGACCGTCCGTGTAGTTCTATGATATAATGTAGCTCTAGTATATTTGAGACTCTGCAAGCCATGGATAATTTTCCTGCGTTCTGTGTGTATTTTACAGCTTGCGCTAATCGCGCTGACGTCGTTTTCGCTCTTGACGCTTCTGGAAGTTGCGGTGCCGACAATTTTCAGAAGCAGCTGGATTTCCTAACCGACCTGGCAGTCCGTCTGAATCTACAGAGCTCAACGAATCGTATGGCTCTTGTGAGTTTCGCCGACGAGGCAGCTTTGCAGTTCGGTCTCGATTCGTTCAACAATGTCGTTGGCGTCGTAGATGGAGTCGCTCAACCATATCCGTAAGTTTCACGAGTAGACTCGGGTGGATGAATTATATGTATAATGCTTGGCAAAGCGCAAAGCAGGTTGTTTTGCGACGCTACTTTGCGCCGAAGAAAGGTGCGTTAGTTGGACACGCGCTCGTGTTGAAAATTGGTGTCTCCGATATTTGGCTCCAGTGGAGGGTTTAACCCTTTCCATCCGGAATTGTTTTGATACCTATCCTGTTAATGGGGTCACGGGTGACCCCATCCGGCGGGAAATGGTTAAAGTGAGTCTCTCGAATTTTTCTGTGTGCATCCCCATTGCTCGCCATGCATGGGATCCTGTAAGAGCAGGTGTTTCAATTAAATTTGTTTGGCGTTTCCACTGCTCGCCCATCCGGCGCTCCAACTGTGCACCAAACCACTTTAACCACTGGCTTCTGTGAAGCAACATTTTTTTATTGATTATCGCCCACTTCGCGTTGCATCATGAAAAGTGCGTTTAAGTCTCTCTATCAAGAGCTTATTTTGTAATTGAAGGGTTGTTCTTACAGGCGTGGTGGAACCAACATGGCAGCTGGTCTACAATTAGTCCGTGAAGCGATGGCCAATCAACGACGATCTGGAGCGAATAGGATTGGTGTCGTGCTGACAGACGGACAATCCAAAGACCTTCCAGCAACACTTCGCGAGTCTTCGTTGGTCAGAGCCGATGGAATCTCTCTGATCACAGTCGCTGTTGGAAACTACACTGACCGATGGGAGTTGAAGGACGTCGCTAGTGAACCATCGTCCAACAATTGCCTTGCTGTCAAGGATTTCGACTCTCTGAAGACCGTTCAAAATAATCTACTGCAAGCCGTCTGCCAGAGTAAGTGTAGCTCGCATTCTAAGCATTGAATGGCGTTCTTTGGTTGACAGCCTAATGACGAAAGTTGGTGTAAGCCTACTGGCATTTTCGGTTGTAGGCTATTGTTAGTTTGATGCGGTTTGGTTTGTGGGGCGCGGTGGTGTATTGGTGGCGTCGTTGCCTTGAAGCCGGAAGGTTCGAGGTTCGAATACACCTCGCCGCGTAAGGACCTTGGGAAAGTCCTTCACTCGCAATTGCTCAGCGCTTCCGCGTGAAACTCCAATGTAGTGTCCGCTCTGCATTTGGGAGCGCCTCTGAGTAGAGAGCTTGAAGAGGCGCTATAACAAGTGCACATACAAACAAACAAACGTAGTCATAATAGATTGTTGCTGTAATTTAAGTTGTCTGGCGTGGAATTTTAATGAATTAGTTGCATTGGTTAAAGAGCTAGGCCTCCAACACCAGAGCACTGGTTTGAGCCTCGTCGTCCTTAACCAGATGCTACGTACGGATCTTGAACAAGGAAGGGCTTCACTCGCAATTGACCCTGTTCCATCAATGTTGTGGTGCAGTTCTGAACTTTGAAGGCAGGCATTCGCAAATCTGTGGCATTTTTCCAAATCTGGAATTGTCAGAATTAGGATTTTAGTACATGTACGTTTGCAAAATCGAGTTGTCAAATCTAGAGTTGTAATAATATATTTGTTGTTCGTTCAAACAGATGAACCGATGTGTCGAAGCAGACCTTGTTTGAACGGCGGCCAGTGCGTTGACCAGATCAATGGCTACCTTTGCCAGTGTCAATCGGGATTCACGGGAATCAACTGCGAACGAGGTGAGACTTTTTTCAAAGGGTCGAGTCTCTAATATTGACCATTCATGATAATCGTCGTAATCGTAATCGAAACCGGGATATGTTCATACATGTAGCTCCACTTCTAGATAAACTCTCCGGAGGCGACGAGACTCGTCAAGAGTCTTGTCGACAAAGGCCAGACTTGGCTCCGCTCCCAGAGAAACTCTTCGGAGGTGGAAAGTCTCGGGTCTCGTCAAGAAGGGTCAGACCTTTATTTATATACATCGACCTGGTTAATAAAAAGCCAACATTGATACTGAATCATTGAGAACACTGCACCTGATGAACGACATTAACTTGCAAACTCTATGGCATATGGTGCGTTTATAATGTCTAATGATTGCCTCGACTACTTTCGTTTAGGATGTGATGGAAGGTTGGACATCTGCATCGTCCTCGATGCATCTGGAAGCATCCGTAGCGAACGTTTTCCGGAAGTGTTGAACTTCGTCGTCAACTTGACTGATCAGTTCGAGGTGTCGTCGACGAAGACGAGGTTCGCTGCTCTGAAGTACAGCGACGATGCGGTCTGGTTGTTTGACCTTGACACCTACACCTCGAAGCAAGACGTTAAGGTCGCCATCCGAAGGACTGCTTTCATGGGTGGAAAAACGAATTCGGCCAGCGCTTTCTCAATGATGGTATGTGAAAAATAATACTTGTCGTCAATCGACCAATACTCGAATGTTCTGTACCGTATCTCCAGATTTGCGATATTGTTGGCGTTTGCTCGCTAAAGATCTTTCTAGATTTCATTTTTACGTTTTTGCCCAACCGACTATAAGCCCGGATAACCCGCCAGTCCAAATCGAATTCGCATCAGATGAATCATCAATAGTTGTGGCGTAATGGTTTGAATTTTTTGTATTAAACGAATTAATGTAAACTGCAGGTTTTCCCGTAGCAAAAGAGACCCTGGTCTTTTCCAAACAAATGGACAGTCGAGACGCGATCCTTCTCGACCGACGTTGTCCGTTTCAATGGTGTCTCATCATTTATTCCCTCGCTGTGTACGGACCGTGTCAGCAAGTTTCGTTGCAACGTTGAATGGAACTTGCTGCTTGCATTAGTTACATGTACATTCATTCAAACATGAGGCTTGGACTTCTTTAATATACCCTATGTTATTATTAATTTCTTTTCCAAATCAATCGATAATTATTCTTTTGGTTTGTCTTTATCTATTTATTCCGTAACCATGGTTTGTTTATTCCATAGACTTCAAGAATCTTCAAGTCTTCTGGAGATCGTCCTGATGTTCCAAATGTGGCGCTGTTCCTTTGGGATGGAAAGTCCAACGTTCGTCCGGAACTTTCCACACCATCCGCTATATCCGCTCGCAACCAAGACATCCATATAATCGCTTTCGGTGTTGGAACCGATGTTGATTCGTTCGAGATGTTGAACGTTGCGTCCGAACCAAAGCATGAAAACGTGTTCATCGTTTCGTCGCAGAAAAACCTGTCGTCCATTTTGAATGGAGTCGTCATGGCCACCTGCGATAGTAAGTAACTATGTAACTATAGTAACACGTAGCTGTGATGGTTAAATGTAAATTTATTCTTGCCATCTAAACGGTAGTGGGCAAGCGACACTATAGCCACTGCTATGATCTCATTCATTCATTCCGAATAGCCTACTTGTATAGCGCCTCTTCAAGAAGCCTACTCAGACGCGCTTCCAGCTCAGCCACGGCTATAGTTGCTATGCCATTCTACGGCGGCGGCGACGACGACGACGATGTGTAAATCAGTCGACGAGTAGTACTGCTGGTGCATGATCAGTTTTGATCACTGCTCAGTTGATTTTTTAGCCATGCTTCTTCATTTGGGGTTGATTATATGCCATACTTACTACTTAGGTTTATATGGAAATACTATAACCCTTCTTTTAGGTGTTGGGTTCGATAATGTACCAGTAGTCCAGTACCATATTAATTTTGTTAATGGCACATATTTTCCTTTGAGGTCGTTTTAGTAATTTTCGAATTGTAACCTGTAGTGTAGTAGCGATGCTTTTGTGTTTTCAGACTTCGACTCTTGTGCAAGCAATCCATGTCTGAACGGTGGAATCTGCAGGCGCTATATAAAGAGATTTGAATGCGAATGCCGTCAGTTCTTCTCTGGAGATCGCTGCGAACAATGTAAGTTAACAAGTCTTGCAACTATTGCTGCTAAATCAATCCACCTTGCAGTAGGAAAACTAGACCTGCTTGTAATTTTACTAGTAAAATGTAAAATTAATTATATGCGGCGTTGTTGCAAGAGGTGGCAGGATCGCCTTTTAAAATGCAGGAGTCCCACATACTATACTCGCCTTAGTAGCTGTTTCGCCCCTCTCATCCCGGACCACCTTTGGACTAGCCTACTCTTGCGGACAACCCTTTTGACGCAACGCAGCGCTCGTAAATAAGCTGGAGCCCCGCGCTTGGCTTTAGAGTATCGCTTTGGAAGTTTGGAGATTACGATTACGATTACGATTTGTGTCTTGTTTCAGATTGCAAAGAAAAGTTGGACATCGTCTTCGCGCTGGATGTGTCCGGAAGCCTCGAAGTCTACTACGATGAAATGGTGAACTTCACGAAACAGACGATTCGTCGATTTCCTGTCGGTTTCAATGCAACCCGCATTTCGATAATCACATTCAGCGAGAATGCGACAATTCTCTTCAATCTGAGCACCTACCTGACGTCATCGTCGATCCGCAATGCCTTGATCTTTAAACGAACTGAAGGTAACTTACCGTACTTATTGTGTGATCTTATGCCACATTAATTTCTTCTCTGATATTTTCTAGTTTAAAAAAAAATCATTTTCTGTTTATATCTCTAGCCTCACCATCTTGATTTAACATTTTTCGTTCCGGGGTTACCCAGGTTAGCGGGACCTGTCCCTTTCTGGATGACCCTTTCTGAGTATTCACCGTTCATAAACTTCATAGCCTACAATCAAGGTGTCCTATGAACATTAATTTTTATTCATGTGTACCATTTTCCTTTGCTGTCTACCTTGGTTATTTGTTTGTTGTTTTTTCTCAGAATAAACCGATTTTGATGTGATTTGATTTGATTTGAAGGAGAAACGAACATCCATCAGGCAATTGCTTTGGCTCGTCGGTCAGCCTTCTCTGTCGAACGGGGTGATCGACCGGACGTCCGTAATGTCCTTGTTGTGGTCACGGATGGACATTCGACTGTTAAACCCGACAATACTCGAGCAGAGGTGGTCGCTGCGGTGAACAAACGTATCGATGTGTTGGCAATTGGAATAGGAGAGGAGGCGGATGTAAGCGGAATCGGTACTATCGGATTGATGAACGTGAGAAATGCAGACGACGTGACGCCTGTGTCCATTCAAGTTGCGAATCTTCTGTGTCACGTGTGAACGGTCTAAGAACTGCTCGAATGTGAACTTCTGTGAACTTCTCGGTTAAAATGACAAATGTGTATCGTTCGTGTTGGATCAGATAGTTGATCCGCTGTGAATGGTTGGACAATAATCTTGTCTAGATATAATATTATATGTTTTGGTTCTCGTTTATTTCGTCTTTGTTTTGTTGGTATAGGAACTTGACACGTTAACCAGGAATTAGGTGTTCAATTGATGGCAAATGATTCCCTTTCCCTCTGTAGCCTACAGTTCTACAAATGAGGATAGATAGTTTATTGAACCCGTGCCAAATGGGTCTTGAGCTGTTCAGTGTTCATGCTCGGATATTCGGTAGGACCATTTCGGTCGACGGAAGAGTCATCGGAAAAGTAGTTGACTAGTTGATCGTTCTCCAGACCCAACCATTGGTAAAAAAGCACAGAAACCTTGCGGTGGAATTTCCAAGCCTCCGAATTGCATTGGAATGCCGCACAGCAATTTCTTGGGCGATCGAAAGCTTCGCTATTGCAACGGTCCAGTTGATTCCAAAGCTCGCGCCTCGTATAGGGTCTAATACTTGTGTTGGCTTTGTCCATGTCCAAACCTCTTTTGGCCTATGTTGCGTCCTCCCATCAATGGCAGCCCTCCAAGACCATGCATGACCACGTCGGTTAAAATCTGCACTTAGTGTGCATTGTTGCCATTGTTGTCAAAACTTCAAAAGTATTTCTATCTCCCTCTGGCGAGTGGAGTTAGAATTAAAACCCCAAACGAACGACCTGTAATGTGCTTGCATCCGTCCAGTCGGCTTCTAAGAATGGGTATTATAGGGGCTTGTTTCCGTTGAATTGCCAACCAAAACAGGAATCCATCGAAAACCTTGGATATCTTTTTCAGTATATAATTGTATTCTGCATTGTGCTTTAGTTTTAGGGGGAGGGGAGGTTGGACGCTCTTTTCAGCCACAGCAACGCGTGGCCGGGTATAGCTAGTAGTGCATAAATATAGTGCTATAGTCAATTATATTAATTATATTATATTATATTATATATATATATAAGAGATCCTGCGTTGTCGAGTGGGTTGTAGCCCGCTCGCCGCGCCGGCGGCCCGGGTTCGATTCCCGGTCAGAGATTAATTTCTCGGATCTTTACCGCGGGTGACTCGGTCGCAATATAAACGTGGAGGTTGTTCTCTGCCTCCGACGCTGATCATCTTCGATATGAAAAAGAGTCGTTAAACCCCAACATTTCATTTTCAATTATATGCTACTGTACCCTCTATGTGCCATTAGTCACTGCATTGCTAAAAGTGGAACTCTACTGAATGCTTGGTTTAAAAGGACTTTCACCACAAAGTCGTGCGCATAGGCGCACGCGGATGCCTTATCTCGCACATAGGCTATAGCCTACTCGCAACCTGACGCATAGCCTACATGCAAACGACAACTAACGATACGAGGAACATGAGAGATTAGGTCACCGAGAGTAACGAATCCACGGTCATTGATGTGATCCCTGACGGACTATAATTTTTTTATTATGTATGTGCAATACAATATTATAATTATGCAATTTATATTATACGCAAGTAGTCTGTCCAAATAAGTTTGTCGTGTTGATAGCCACATATTATTATATATTATTTTAATATAAATAGACTGCTATTCTATGTGACTAATTGTGTACACACCGTTGTATAGGCCAGTTGACGCACCTTCGTGTACGCGATAAACAGACCAAGATGCACGTGCAGCATTGAAAAGAATAGCCTACATAATTATTAACTATGCATAGGCCTGTAAAATCAACAAAATAGTATGTAGCCTACATGCAATAATACACGTGTGAACGTGTATATGTTTTATATATACAAGATATATTCATAAAATACCCTAATTAACAATGAAGGTCTATTATAATTATTCCTCCTGTGTTGTTTATTATATACTTGAGCGTTCATCAGCACATTCGACAGATGGGCGTGGACATACATGTATAGCTCCAGCTGGATCGCTGTATCCGGCTGCTTAGTACATGTATCATAGTGTAGATTTTTAGTTCCTGTAATTATTGTCGCACAGTGGCACACACCAGAATAGGCCTACAACGTAGAACGGGTGTCGCTGCGTTCCTGTGGACTTTTAAATTCGCAAACTAAGCTGCTTTTCCGAACGTTCCCAGAGTAAGCCTATAATTAATTGCTTCAAAGTTTTGCTAATCGAATTTTCGTTATTAATGGCGGTGAAGTAGGCCCACGCAGTACGCACGTGCTATAAATGTCCGCATGTCGGTGAAGAGAGGCGAGATAGAAGGAGGAGGAGAAGAAGCAGCAGAATGAGAAGCAGGAGGTACATGTAGGCCTATAGCAGGAAGATCAGCATCATGCAGCAGGATAAACTAGAAGAGGAAAGAAGATTCCCTTCATTACTATTGGAAGAAAATTATTTCGTATTCGCGAGATTGCGACTTCAATAAAATATACGAGTTGGTCGTTCGAAAGGAACGCATCATTAGTAGCCTACACAATCGCTGTGATCATAGACTGATAGCTATAGGCTAATTATAGGCTGACAACGTGCAGGCGATGGGACAAACGACCGACGCATGCGCACTGCGCACGTTCTTAGGCCGTCGCCCCCAACACTTATGCATGCTCCGTACACAACGCTCGTCCGCTGCACGAGGAGCCATGCGCCGTAGCCCAACGGCGTACACGGCACACACACACGGCCGCAGGTCCTTCTCGTATCAATAGACCCTACTGAGATAAATATTAAATAACACAGGCCTTCCAGGTGTCTATATTAAGAACGAAGGCGAATACACCGCACGAACGTATTACAGCAATAATTTCAGCCCGGCCTGATCGGGCCAACTATTATAGTCGGGAGCACGTGACTGGATTGTAGAGACACTTTCCTGCCGTGCATGATACAGGAAGCAAACCCGTCCCATTAGCAATAGACGTCACTCAGGTTTAGGTAGAAACGGTGAACGATAACGGATTTATTTGGACGTGTATCTAATCGCCGTGCTGTGCATTTTTGTACGGATACTATTCTACTTGGACTGCTACGTTGTGGAAACGGGAACAGTGTCTTCTTAAAGCATTCGGATTTTCCTATAACGAGAGGATATTAGATGCGTCTCGACAGTCATGGTAAGTCTTCATTTTTATCCGATACCCGCTTTGCCGATCAAGCTCACCTGTGAAAGGTGTGCACCATTGCCCCTCTGTGCTTACCTGTTGTTTATAATTCACGGGTGCAAGCCAGACTCGCCTATGGTAGTAACCAAGATGTTTGTATCAACTATCAAGTAGCTTCATAATAAACAAGGATACGGGTATTGGTGAACGCATATCATTAGCCAACTCCGCGTCCATAGTTTCTTCATATCAAGGTGTATTATGGTGGCCGTCTTTAGGCGTGTTTACCTCTGTTTGCCTTTCTGTCTGCCCATGTCTCTGTCTCTCTGGCCTTCTGTCCGTCTATCTATCTGTCATTCAATCGGTATCAACGCGTTACTCGCCAACTTACGCAGCTCAACTTCCTCATTAAATTTTTAAATTATTTATCTAAAGCAGAAACGGAACTAAAAGTATATGCAAATGAATTTATAATAATAAATATATCAAGCACTTATTACTATACGCAGAGACCAATATGCACATAATCAACCAAGCACTTCCTCGATATCGATAATTAGCCTATATGAACGCAAGAACTAAAAAATAGTTCCTGCACAGGTCGTTATAATATATCAACGTATATAGGCCTACATAATATTATATACACGTATGTATAATTGTATACTATATAAGTTATATATCCAGCTTCATTTTATGATCAAACAATACTGCTCATCCTAAGCACACCATACATAGCAGCGCTGCCAGCGCTGCCTACACTGTAGGCCTACTAAGCGGTGCTAAGTTCATTAGGCCATAAACAAAAATAGTCGGCAAGTTTTATCAGGTAGCGTAAGTGTAGAAAAGTCGCCACTGTCTGTCCTCAGCACGTGCGAGGACTCAACCCATTTATATATTGACGATTGGCAATAATTTATATATATTATATATATACATGTGTAGGCCCTATAGCCTATTTAGTATTTATATAATATATATATAATTATAATATATGTAATATTCAACTGTCAATCTATGTGTAAAGCTCCCTCAGTTGCTTGTTGGAAATTCACAGAGATACAAGCGATGAACTGAAGTCCTGCTGTTGTCAACTGTTTTAGTCTCACTGTGTTGACATGTTTACCGAATGTTAATAACCATTTATGCTGCAGCACACACAGCGCCATTGATTCTCAGCGACCGCTGTGCTTACATTGCTTAGGCGAATAGACAGAAGTCTAAACAATGAGCCTAATCATCCATTAGGCGCGTGTGATTTCGCCTTCGCATGTATACCTACTTGCGTAGGCCGTAGTAATTGGCCTTGTGTCGCTGACGACCCTTTCTCGGCTGCAGTTGAGATAATTAAATTCTCGTTCCCCCTCTTCTACATCCTCCTCTTTATTATTCTACTCTTCCTTTCCTTCCTCCTTCTCCTTATTCTTCTACTTCTCATTAACCTTCTCCTCTTTCTTCTTCTCCTTCTCATTCTCCTTCTTATTCTCCTTCTCCTCCTTTTTCTCCTCCTCCTTATTCTCCTCCTCCTCCTTATTCTCTTATCCTTCTTACTCTCCTTCTCCTCCTCCTTCTCTTCTCCTAATTCTCATTCTGCTTTTCCTCCATATTCTTCTCCTTCCTCTTCTCCTTCTTCTCCGTGTTCTCCCTCCCCTCCCTTCTCCTCCTACATCCTCCTCACCCTCCTCCTCCTTTTCCTCGTCACCAGAGCTGTTCTATTTTAGAATCAACGTGTCACGAGGATCACTTGTTAGGCACCTAATCTGAATCTTAAACTAGAATAATTGACCTGGGTTTCATGCTGACTCCGGTCAGGCCTTACTTATCGTGCTGTGTGGGAACAAGAGAGGGTGGATGTCGAGGGGGGTTGGGGAGAGGGAAGGGCGGCAGCTGACGCGCTGTAATTGTGACAGGCTTTACTGTCTCATTTAGTCTGATAATTTTGTGCTTAGGGTCACGAGGGAGTGTATATGCAAAAACACGAACGTGTTTTCTTATGTAGGTCTACCACAAACATATAATGCTGTATACAGACCTCGATCCCGTATTGTCCTATATAATAGCTGGTTGCTGTTTCACCTCCATACTCTTGGGTCATGTTGATAAATAATTGACATGGACGCAGTGTGTTATCAGCGGCCAACATGATTTAGTCACTTCGATCTGGACATTGCATGTGGTTCATCTCTGTCAGCGATAAACATTTAGCTTTTTTATTCCCCTTGCATCCTGCTCAAATATAAAATGACTACATCGAGTGTACACTGTCGTGGTCATAAGATGGCGAGGTATAGCGGCTGACTGACTATTCGCCCTCATACCTCTTAGGTTGGGAAAATTAAGAGTCAACATTGACGTAGCCGTCTAAGTCAATAGTCCCAGCTATCAATATCAATAGCAATAATTTAAAAGATAATAGGATGGTTTGTATAGCGACGTAGTACTGCAGAGGTCGAAGAAAGGGACGTTTTTCATGATGATTATTTTTCAAACATCACTTAAGCGTTTATGATAGTCTAAAAGACAGGTCTTGAAATATGATGTCTATGTCTGTAGATCGGGGTGGGGAGACTGCTCCATCTAGGTATGGTTTGAACCACCAAGAAGGAACAGCCGTTAAGCGTCCTTTTCTTCTATAAGCTCTGTTGCAGGCACTCCCAGGACTAATGAAAAGGCTGCAGGCCTATTATGGAAGAAGCCTCGTTTCATGCACGCTTACTTAAGACTGATAGGTTCTTGGAGGTGATTCAGGTGCCCAAAGCCTTCTATTAATAAAAAGTTATGAAAAACTCCGCCACTGGTTGCACTCTGCCAGTGCCAGTCCCAAGCCTAGATAAAGGAGGAGGGCGACACTAACCATCTTTGAAATGGCAGGGTCGTTACACAATACACAGCAACAATTAAGGCCTATAGCTATACGGCTTCTCATTCTTTGCTTGGACTGAGGAACTGCTTTGATCATGGTCCTATTATAACAGTGTTCCGTTACCGTATTATCTTCACTTTCCATAATCTCCTAGCTTAAAATTGGTTCCTAAAGTGCGGATTTTTAAGTTGTAATTCTTTTTCTGATAATATTACAACATACGATAACGTAATTTCCTCACAAATTACATGCAATAACATAATGGCTTAATGGCTTTGATTTGTTACCTTATAAATGACATATGAAGAGCAAATATACATTATACAGTACCGGATCCTACTGTTACATGTACATGATTGTAAATTAAAGTATCACTACGATAATGGTCGTATCCTATGAATTAGCCATTCATATAAATATGTCATATAAGGTGACAAATCATCAAGAACCATAATATTATGTGATCTTACATGTGAGGAAATTATTAGCTCTTCATAATTATGTCAAATATAAAATAGTCACACAATGTACCTACAAGACATTTATTTTCTTTGAGGCCTATATAGCCTATACATGTAGGCTTATAAATACATGCCTGCATAATACATCTACAAATAAACATGAATTAGAATATGGACCTACGTATAAGCAGACACAAGCACACATGTTCTCTAATATAGAAGAGAGATATCTATAGACTGACAGATGCAGACATAGACCGAGATAGACAGACAAACACAGTGTGACTATAATATATACAGAAAGTGATCCGTTGACTCCATTAGCCTAACAGGAACTGGCATATTATGGCTCATCAAACGGGAACTGGCTTATGGCTCATCGAACGGGAACTTGCTTATGGCTCATCAAACGGCAAATGCTTTATACATGTATGCATGGCTCTTCTTATAACCGAGAGAAGACGAGAAAGAGGAAGACGATGAAAAGACGAAAGCGGTTAATACCCTGCTTGCGATGGTTACACCTGGGGTCGACCTGAAAGGCTGAAAGCACCAAACGCTCGCCTTTATTAGATGACGAGAATATAAAAAAGCTTCTTTAGACTGTTCATAACACATTAAATGCTTACCTAATCATACCAATGTCACTGTAACTATTAATCTGCAAACTCAATCTTTCAAATCAGAGGACATGATTATAGTTGAAGCTGAACATAAGCGACTTCCGTTTTGGTTGGCCAGTTGGTTCTGTTCAAACAAAGCTAACATGTCCGATGAAGGCACACTGCAGAGCCAGGTTAGCACATGCAGGCTAATTTATTTTATGACCTCTCGGTTATACAGAAGAATACAATCTATCTAGGCCTATATAAATAAAAATTAAACTTTCCAATAGTTCGTAATTGTTTTCTCGGTAAGTTACGCACCGATTGTTGGGAAAATTTACCAAAACCTTCCATTCCAATAGCACCGTGTCTTAAGATTTTTTCCCCCGAAAAACGCAATCTTTTCCACAAAAAGTGAACCTTGCAATCCGTTCGACCGCCATTTGCAAATTCAGCCAAACCGCAGGGTTTCCAAATTTCAGAATCGTGTTGACCCGAAACACGGTGACCAGAAGAAACATGAATGATGTCGCGTCCCGTGACGTGACTGACGTCATAAGCGAGTCGCATTCAAAAACCAAAGCAGCCTTCACCATTCTTGGGCTCTATCCGCTGTCAGGAAGGGACGTGTGAGAGAGGACAGGAGGGGGAGGGGAGGGGAGGGGTAGGGGGAGGGGAGGTCTTTTCTGCCACAGCAACGCGTGGAAGGGTACAGCTAGTGTACTATAAAATACCACATGTCGCTCACTCAGCCTCGCAATGTTCATTGATCGACAAGTTTGTTTCAGTTTAACGAAATTGTGAGATCATTAGCGTCGCCCTCCTCCTTTATCCAGACTTTGGACTGGCACTGGCGGAGTGCAACCAGTGTCGGAGTTACGTCGGAAAGTAAGAGGGAATGGGGGTTTAAAAGCAAAATGTTCCTTCCGCTGCGAGGTCATGACCCCTTCTCGTGTTTGATAGCTGTCCCGCCCCTCTGATCCTATGGTAACTCGACCCGGACCACCACGGACTACCATGCACTCTCTCGGTCAACCCTTCTGACTCAGCGCTCGTGAATAAGCTGGTGTCCCGCGCTTGGCTTTCGAGTGGCGCTTTAGAAATCTTGAGTTTACGATTACGTGTTTTCACAGGCATAACTCATAATAATTATATGTGATGGATGTGTGCGTGTGTTGCGTGTGTGTATTTAGTCTGGTGGTTACGGACATCGTTTGAAGCACAGTGGAGTGGAGGACATGGTCCTGCTGCAGAAGATCTCGGAAGCGTCGATCGTCGAGAATCTCAAGAAACGACTGATGGATGACTGCATCTATGTATCCTTTCATCATCCATTGTTTCATTATTGTTTCTTTGCTTCCTATTGTCTTGAGCCATCATTCTAATCGTGCATTCAACTATTATCTCAATCATATTGTACAATACATTGTTATAACGTGCAATGCATTATTATAACGTACAATACATTATTATAACGTGCAATGCATTATTATAATGTACAATGCATTATTATAACGTACAATGCATTATTATAACGTACAATGCATTATTATAACGTACAATGCATTATTATAACGTACAATGCATTATTATAACGTACAATTGTTTAGGGAGCTATGAATTTGATTTGATCCAACCATCCACGGGCGTATTAGGGGTGCTACGGGTTAGACCTACCCCACCGGGCCCACCCCGAAATAAAATTATTTTATTTTAGAATCTTTCAAACTAATTCTATGCATTTTCGACAATGTCTAAACAGTCTAATTGAATTGTCTATCTAACTTATGGGTTGTAAAAGCTTATGGCCAAAGCGTTAATAAGCATCTTCGGAGTTGTTGATAAGTACATGTATATGCAAATGAGATGCAGTATTTCTTAGCGCCAAACCTCAGACGTACATCGGTCCTGTACTGATATCCGTCAATCCTTTCAAAAACCTGCCAATCTACTCAGAAAAGGAAGTGGAACAGTATCAAGGCGCGGTAAGTAGGCCCTACTAGGCCACTCTTAATTAGATCAAGTTAACTGATTTTAATGTAGTGGAACTATTTTCTCGTATTGGCTTATGCATTTGTCTATTTCTTCGTCTTTTACTGTTTTTCATTTCCAGTTACATGTAGCCTACAATGTCATGTTGCCATATCGAATTGCATGCATATATTTGGCTATGTAGTGCAATCACATAGGTCTACTTCTTTTGCACAGAAGTTATAATGATTTAAAAAAATAAAATCAGTGATAGTTCTTCATATAATAGCCTACATGAATGGCTATCACTAATTCATGCAAATGATTTATGCAAATTTATGCGAATGATTCATGTTATGATTCACATAGAACAGCCCATAAAGATCTTGAATTTGCATATATATATGTATATATATTGTAGTGGCTGAACACTTTTGTGTACAGTGATCAGTGACCTTTGTTGTGTGTCACATAATGCTAACAAACATGACACAGTCAGACAACACATAATATATGGTAACAGCCATGACACAGACTACACATGTTGTTGTTGTTTGCAAGCGTTAGCCTATATGCCAGACTCGGTGGCTACCATAAGTATGTTAAACTCTAAAGTAAAATTGATCAAATTTTGTCTCCAATAATTTGTCATGGAAATAATTAGGCAAAACGCTGTGCATGCATGTAAATGAATCCAGATTGTTTAGATATAATATATGTAGATTGTAGATGCATTGGTCGTCTTTATAGCCATATAATTCACTACAGACCAGATTCTCGTACAATATAATGACGGATTATCACGAACATCCTATAGGGCCTATAATTATAGTTAGACCCATTATTAGACCAATTACCATGCTATCATTCAATGCGACCATTGCTAGAAAACATTCATTAAACGGCTTATAATCCAACTGCAAACGCCATTATTTTGTATTCATTAATTTTGTCTATAGCCTACTTGTATACAGAAGTAAGTAGGCCTAAATAAAGCCTACAGATCAATCTGGAAGGGTTATATGGGATGAAGAGTAAGATCAAAACTTTAGAGTGTATACATAATCTATATCTATAAGAAAGGATGTATATATGTTTGTATATTTAAATTTCTCGAGCAACGCCGGGTACCCCAGCTAGTTATACATATAGCTTGGCCTAAAAACATAATTAGGTCGATGGCGGATATCTGATGAATTGCTGAGTATAGCTGACTCATATACGTCAGTGTGTACTGCGTATGCCTTGTGGACGATTGTATATACGGATGCATCTGCATGTGTATTTATATAGCGCCTTTAAGTGCCTCTCAAAGCGATTGCTCACGAGTCGACATTTTGGTCGAGTGCCTGATCTTTGAATCCCAATTCATAATATTATGAAATAAATTTACAAATCTTTGTCATGTTTGGTGTGTAGGGCAAAACTTATTTAAATTGTTGCTTTATTCGACCAGTTGTCGCTTCAGACGTTATGATTTATAACAACTGGTGTCTGGCGAATGAGGCATTTATAGGCTATACTGTTGACTGTAGCATACATTTATATATATATATATATTTATATATATATATATATCAGTGTTTACCAAAACATTTATCGTCAGTGGTCAAAGCAAGTCGTTGTTCATCTCCCAGCGGGCCTCGCATTTTTCATTAAGTTACAAAAAATGCTTCCCACGGATTAGATAGGTACAGTGTAAAATTAAAGTTAAACTCTATTATAATTATTTAAACAAAATCTTGTTGCTGTGTATACTTAAACATTTCAATTCAACGGTTGAATTCATTTAAAAATTAATTATGAAAACATCATCCGCATAAGACTGCTGCTTGGTGCGTAGGCAATAAAAATTCAAACTCAACTGCAGTTGAGAATAAAAATTAGGCCTATATATTCAGAAGCAACCGGGGGCTATTGTAGGAATAAAACTAAAAAGATCTTAAACAAATTAGTGAGAAATTTTTCAAGCGGTGAGAAGAAAGGTTTGACGGGGCAATTAAGGACAGTTAATACTCGGACACTGTTGCTGCTGGCGGACCACTTTAATTAACCCCCGCGGACCACAGTTTGGGAACGAGTGCTCCAATGACTGTACAGTATCATCAGTATGTGGTATCACATTATAGGCCTATCATATTATCATATCATAGTAGGCTACATCATATCACATTACGTCATCATATCGTATCATATCATGCAGCACAAATCACATATCATGTATCGTATATCATGCAGCCTTTAAAAGGAACTGATTAGGTTACCAATGTTTTTCGATTGATACTCGAGCATGCTCGCCGTGCGAGGGTCGGGCAGAAAAGGAATGAATGCCCATGGGCGATGGGCCCCGTGAGTTTTAGGGTCCCGGGCTGGTTGGTTACACAGCGTTTATGATTTATGCTTTTTAAATATAGCATTGCGGACACTAAATCTAATTACAATCAGTTTTAATAAACCTCAAGCATTTCCGAATATTGCTTTAGTGGCTTAGACCTAATCCTCACTTTTTGCTATAGAAGTTGCCCAGCACTGTTTTCTAGGAACTTTCATCTGCCAAATTATGCGCTGTAGGCCTACGATTTAAAAAGTTTTAAATTGACAATTGGGAAAATCATTTAATTTTTTAAAATTCAGAGTGGCATCCCTGCCGTTAATATTACTGTCTATGTTAACTTAATGACATAGCCCACCAGGTATTTTATTTTGTTCTGGATTAGGCCTACTGTGGGCCAAGATATAGGCCTACCACGTCATCGAAATAAGTGTATGGTATTGTATTCTATGAGGACAAGACAAAATAAAATTATGCGCGATAGAATATTCTGTTTAATTTTGGGTTATATTTTCTTGCATTGGCCTAGTAGGCTATTGTTGACCACAGGTGGCCTAGATAATAGTAGGCCTAGGTCTAAATAGACTGTATGCAATTATCATACCATGTACAATAATAGAACCATCACCTTCTGTATCCATTGTCCCACTTTGCAACAATAGAAGCGGACGCGTTCGTTGCCACTGTTGCAGTGCATCCTGTTCTGTTGTTGTGAGATGCTAAGGTTAATTTAAAATTGGCCTAATTGTTTACAAACAAGCCTATTAAACACCAGGAACCATCCGACTCCAATCCTAGTATAGACCAACTGGTTGTGCTATGAGCGTACAGACACCCTATAGGCGTCCAGCACCGTGGCACTCTCGGCTCTTCTAAACAGGCTGAGCTTCTTGTTCCCGGTCGCGCTATTATGCAGCGACATGCCTTTTCTGTCGTTGACCCTTTGATATGGAATGAGCTCCCTGTTGAACTACGTCTAATGCCTAGAGTCCTTGAGACCACGCTCTACTTTACTCTTGAGACTGTTCTCTTTATTCGGGGATGGGTCGGGAGGGCTTCTGAATTGAATGTCTTGAATGAATGAATAAGATGACTTAACTGTATTTGTCTCACACCGTCCCACGTCTTAGATCGAGCCAAGTTGCTTAATTATTATACGATGCGCTCCTTTTACACATAGCCTAATATTATTAGAGTCTATTATATGTCTGAGATTATGTCAAATGATTATAGTATTGGTGTGCAGATTTTCAACCATAATAATATTATATTCTCGCTCAGTTTACAATTCAGCGTGTGTCAATATCACGTGCTTAACAAGATCACTAAATAAACTTCTTTAACGAGATGAGTTAAGGCAGTTTATTAGATTCGCTTAACCCATTAGACCTATACAATATACAGAGCCTACCAGTGGCGGCTCTAGGTTTTTCCAACAGGGGGGGCAATGGGGGGGCAAAGGGACGTTATGGGGGGTCAGCTTAAAGCCTGGCCTATAAAAACCTATTGCACAACATACATGAATCCACACAGAAGGGCACTGAAAAGTTATCTTTCGTAGCGACGGTAGCGACAACCTTAAGCTATACACATAAATATCAATTTTGAAAACAGAATAACTTAATTTACAATTCAAACATCAATTAGACACAATACATGTACATACAGTTAATGAAGAGCAAGTTTACGATTGTTGTGCCTCGAATCAAACTCGTCCACAAAAGCATCCATATTAATTGATTCAACATTTACAATTTGCCACATGTTGATATTCAAACTCAGCAAACTGTACAATGTAATATGGGTTATCAGTAAAGGCTGTCACTAGCGGCCCACCAGGCAGCCCTGAAATCTCAAATACTAACGAACCACAACTCACGTGATTGCCGGTCCTCAAGTATACATTATTACATTCTGACTACTCCATATATGGGGAACCTCAAATGGCAGAACTCCTACAAACTGTCAGTGATTATATTATAAGCTTACCTAATTACTATAATTTTATTTAGGCGTGGTGTAGGTCAGCGTCGAGGCCATACAATAGTAAGGCAACTGTTAGTTATAGTAAGGGGTACAGTTAAGTATTTCGATTGACATTAGCTTTTGCTATAAAAAAGCGTGTACATTTATATTTAACATAAAGGTAAAGCGATTTTCTGTAGCGGCCGTTTAATGGCCTCGGCCATCTTCATTTTGCAATGAAATGATCGAGTGAGAACCTGCACCACCGCTCGTCCGTTTAAATGAAAAAACGATTACCACATTATACATATAGGCCCTAGTTACCCACCTGAGATTCATCCAGATTTTCTACATTCGATTCAAAATCTTTGATATCGTCGGGCAGTTCATCGTCCAACAGCGCGATCGAGCAACTCGTGCTCTCTGAAGTGACCACCACAGAGTCCAAAGTTAATGAAATGTCGGCAGAAGGTTCCTTTGTAACGCTAAACCTAGGCACAGATTCGTCTTCATTTCTAGCCCTCTTGTTCGGTTTACTGAACATTTGTCTAATATCACTCATTTTAAGTTATTCTTAACGAACACGTGAAAGTTCTGTAACCGACCGCGTGCGAATCAATCGCATGAAAGAAAGATTGACCGCAATGACCGGAACTTCCGGAAGAGCTTTAACGCAAATAAACCAACGATCCTAAATACATAGTTCATACCAAAGACTTACGAGCATGCCATTATTGACTAGATATATCATATATGAGCAAGTAAGTAAGTGTTGTGTGAGTAATAATTACTAACGCGAAAATATAACATTAATAAGTGAATCTTTAATTATGTCTAAGCAAATAACTTGAAATAAGTAAGCAGTATGTAACACATTTTGCAATAAATTGGACGCAAAAATCTGGGGGGGCAACTGGGGGGCACGAGCTCAGCAAGGGGGGCAGCTGCCCCCCCTGGCCACCCCTGTAGAGCCGCCACTGGAGCCTACTATTAGTTAGACAAGAATGTAAATCATGTAATACATTTATACATAAACTATATAAAAAATACTGTACTGTACTATACTATACTCTTTTTGGATTTATAAAGCTCCTCTCACGGTACAACCTAATCAGAGGCTCTTCGTATGCAATGAGCACATTTGTTACAGTTCATTACATAAACACACATTACGCATCTATGTTTCGACGTAACTTAGGCCTACCTGTAATAGTCTACAATCTTACTGCGACTCTTTACATTATAGTGGTAAAATGAGTCATCATTGTTTTGGTAGCTACTACAAAGCATTAGGGAACGTATAACTGTATTTTTTCCTTGCTGTAGGCTTCCTACGAAAATCCACCTCACGTCTTTGCACTGACGGACAATATGTATCGTAATATGCTCATCGATATGGAGAATCAATGCGTCATCATCAGGTACGATTATCGTCATCATCATCATCATCATCATCGCCAGCATCGTTACCATCATCATAATCATCATCATCATCATCATCATCATCATCATCATCGTCATCAGCATCGTCACCATAACCATTCTTCTATTTCTTCTCCTCTTTGTCGTCCTCATCATCATCATCAACATCATCGTTGTCATTGTCGACATCGTAATCGTTGTCATTATGATGATCATGATAATCACGATAATCATGATCATGATTGTCATCATAATCATCATGGTCGCCATCATCACTGTATGCATGCATGTATATATTACGTCTGTGTAATCTGCGTATGCAAGCATGCGTACATGTTTGTTTGTGCGCATGTATGCATATATGTATGCATGTATGTGTGCATTTGTGTATGCGTGCATGTGTGTATGTACGTACGCATGTATCAGGACACTTTGTATAGCGAATTTAGATCTCGCAAACGATTTCTCTACTCTAGTCCCATCCCATATGACTTTAAATGATCACTTGCATATAGGTTGTACCTAGAGTCCTAGACCATCTTTATATCTGTCTGTGACTGGCTTCGGTGGTGAGTCTATATCAAGTCCTTATATGGTCACGCTGAGCAATATGTGTCTATCTATACGGTATGACTCAGACGATAGGCGCTGCTGCTTTTGTCACACTTCACTGCTCTTCATGCACAACACTCGCCGAGTCTACCTGCTATACTCTGCCACCGAGTCTACCTGCTATGCTCTGCCACCGAGTCTACCTGCTATGCTCTACCACCGAGTCTATACCTGCTATGCTCTACCACCGAGTCTACCTGCTATGCTCTACCACCGAGTCTATATACCTGCTATGCTCTACCACCGAGTCTACCTGCTATGCTCTACCACCGAGTCTACCTGCTATGCTCTACCACCGAGTCTATATACCTGCTATGCTCTACCACCGAGTCTACCTGCTATGCTCTACCACCGAGTCTACCTGCTATGCTGTACCACCGAGTCTACCTGCTATACTCTACCACCGAGTCTACCTGCTATGCTCTACCACCGAGTCTACCTGCTATGCTCTACCACCGAGTCTACCTGCTATGCTCTACCACCGAGTCTACCTGTTATGCTCTAACACCGAGTCTATACCTGCTATGCTCTACCACCGAGTCTACCTGCTATGCTCTACCACCGAGTCTACCTGCTATGCCCTACCATCGAGTCTACCTGCTATGCTCTACCACCGAGTCTACCTGTTATGCTCTACCACCGAGTCTACCTGCTCTACCACCGGGTTCTTTCCAAGTCCTGCACTGGGTTGAATGCTAACGGAACTAGGTCAATGCGACCTGATGTGGAAAAGTTATTTAGACTGTAGAAATTCTTAATTAGAATATTTAGTGCTCTCACACTTGTTTGTGACATGAAATAGTCTGTTCGTCTTATTTATTGTTTATTACGAGACCCAAGTGCCTGTGATGTTCTAAGATCATTTAAGACTCAGATCTCTAGCCCATAAATATAAACAAGTTCCAACAACAGCCTGCGCACACGCACGTACACGCACGTACACACACATATACATACATATATATATATATATATATAATTATATATTATATTTTCTGAATTGAAAAATAATACCATACACATACAGTAGGCTACTTCTCAAGTTCCAACTATAACACACAATGAAGCCAGTTGTCAAGAACTGTGATATCACAAAGAGATAAAGTGTCTAGCTGTCTATGCATCTAGAGTAAGTCGCCATCACTAGGAAGTACAGCACATGAGTTTAGTTCTGTGGCCAGACAGTAGTGGCTCGTGGTGTCTCACTTCAATGCACATTACTTCAAGAGTGCACACTAGCTGATGTCTCTGTACATGTCACCAAACCTCAAGTGTATGTGTGTGTGTTTATATTTGTGTGTGAATACATAGACTAGCCTACACGTAACAGGATGTGTTTCGACTATTTCGCTGGTATGCTAAGGCAACATCTATTGCTATATTATGCATATATTTAGTAACAAGGCAATAATTATAAGATGAGCAAGCGTAATTTTCTCCAAGTGTTTCTTCTTCTATACAGTCTACCAATAATTCCCGTTTACGTAGATAAACGGACTATAATACATAGAAGCACTTTAAAAACCTGCAAATGCATGCTGGTTTTAATGGACGAGTGGTGACCTGGGTTAAACTCCATAAAGCCCCCTGTGAACTACGCGTAGACCTGATAGTCATCAGCTTAAGCCCGGCTGATCCTCTCTTTATTGGATGCCTATTCGAGAAATAATAATAATATTTATATTGCCCATGCAGGTTATCTGTTGCTTGGGCTTAGGCTCACATTTGACTGCAGCAGGATTTCCAGCATGCAGCTGTACATCATTTTTTGCATAGGGATTAATGGCTTAACATTGAATCGTTATAGGCCCTATTTATGACATTCGTGTTGCTGATTCCGGTTGGCCTAAGTGAATGGAGAAATGCAAAATGAATATAATTCGGTTGCCAAATCAATATAATAAAGCAGTAAACTTCCTAATTTTGAGAATTTTTATATACAAACCGTTATGTTCGCTGTCGCGATGTAGCTGAGTAACGAAACTGTTTGGATCTACATGTATTGGCAACTGCTGCGTTCCAAAGCAATCTCGCCATTTTCTCTCACTGCAAGTCCTCGTCAGTGGACCAGAATCAATCAATCAATCAATCAATCAATCAATCAATCAATCAATCAATCAATCAATCAATCAATCAATCAATCAATCAATCAATCAATCAATCAATCAATCAATCGAATCGATAAATAAATCAATGCCCATCGATGGCGCAGTGGTTAGTGCGTGCCATGATCAAAAACGAAACATAGGATCCACAATTTGATAAGTCGTCGTCTTGCACATTTAGCCTACTACTAAATTACCCGTGCAACGCCGGGTAGCACAGCTAGTTGTTAATAAATCCCGTAAGCCATAAGGGCTCTCTGCAAAAACGCGGATCGCCGGCTTTTTCAAATAGATTATAGTAGGCTAAGTCATGGAGGTCTGGGTTTGAATATAGGATTCCATGGCTAAGTCTAAATAAAGTAAGTCTAACAGGGCGGGTGGATCAACCTCATGAGGGACTATCGCCGTAACACAAACAGACGACGTGGCTTAGGCTAATGTAGAACAACAGCTCTAGTTGTATTGCTGAAATAGAAGAAGGTTCAATTTTCATACACCAGCCTTGAAGCCTTCAATTAAGTTGTTTGTTGTATTTTCGTTGCTGCTGTCTGTATTTCAGACTTCGTAACTGTAAACTAATGACTGGTCATGATTACTCCAGTCAAACTCAATGAATCAAAATTTAATGAACAATCAAATTAATTTTTAAAAAGTTGTTTTGATCTGATTGTGCTGCTGTCTTGTAGCGGTGAGTCAGGAGCGGGAAAGACCGTCGCTGCTAAGCACATCATGAGTTACATCGCTCGAGTATCGGGTGGTGGACCAACTGTCAAGGTAAGACAAAGGAAGACCAGAGGGGGACCAAGACCAACACAAGTAAAGCTACTAGCCTAGATTGGGTCGCTGTTAAAGGAAGGACGTTCTTTACAAAGTGAGAGACAGGGGTTATTTTAAGAAATTTTTAGAACTGCACAAAACGACCTTTTTAGTCGTCCGAACCAAATGTTTGATCGTCGAAATCCCGTGAAAATATGAAATTTTTCGGCCCCCCAAAACTGATGACCTTTTTTTAGTCCTTCACTCACTATAACACTATGAGTTACTGCACACAATCTTATTTTCAACTGCACAAATGTCTTTTCCAACTACACACTTTGTGTCCAGCTGCACGTTAAAATAACCCCTGGTGAGAGAATCTAGCGTTCACCTATGGCGTTTCCATTGGAGTTAAAAGCGGTATCTTGCAGGAAATGGTGGGTGAGGTGGGGGTGGGGGGGGGGTGGGAAAGTCTCTGACTAATAATCCGAAATGAATGAATGAATGAACGAATGAATGAATGAACGAATACGTTAGGCTATCTCCTAAATTTCGCTAGTCCTGTTGTTGCACTGTGTGCCATATACATGTATCAATTAGCGTCGCCCTCTTCTTTTCTCCACGCTTTGGACTGGCACTGCCATAGTACGAGCAGAAGGCATTCTGGAATTCGAAATGAATGAATGAATGAATGAATGAATTCTACATGTAGCCTAATTATAAGCTTATGCCTACTTCCAACAGCAGAGTAACGTTCATGAATGCCGTTTCAAATGCTATAATATCCTGTGTTTAGTGACGTTTAGCTTTTGTAAGGCGCTTGGTAAAACGCGTAGGTTAGGCCTACTATAACAAGTTTGCTCATAATAATTATTGCGTTGAAATTTCCTTGGCAGTGCAAGTTCATATGTTCTTGCCTGTAGCCTATAGACAGTTTCTTCATTCGTATAGGCTAATAGAAAATGCGAGTTAGTTTGCTGCAATTAATTAAATTAAAGAATTATTTTGTGTGTTTGTTAGAGAAAATGAAGTGATTGAAGTCTATGCATAAAAGTGTTTGTTATTAATTTTTGAATCCAATCGTTATTGGTTTTAAATTATAAATGATCGACGCAACCAAGGCTCCAGCCCTACGAATTTTTACTTTTCGGTCACATGACGAAATGTTTTATCTTTGTAGCATGTTAAAGAAATCATCCTAGAGTCAAATCCTCTTCTTGAGGCCTTTGGAAATGCAAAGACCGCCAGGAATAACAACTCCAGCCGATTTGTAAGCATTATAATTATACATACCAAAAACAAAATTAGGACACTTCACGACAAAACCCAATTGATTTTTTTCCTATTCGAACTGCTCATAAACGTGGAGGCCTACGTTTAAACTTAAGAGCTTGGGTTAAAACTTGATCAAAGAAAACATAGTCTTCAGAAGCAAGATGAGGTTAGCCTAATTATGTAAAATTTATTTGTGACAGTTTATGTATTAAAATCTAGGAAATAAAATCGCCATTACTCCAGACAACTCTGTGTTTCAAACCAGTTGCCTTTCGAATACCGGTAGGCCTGCAGCCTGCTGCAGGCTTCTTTACACTTTACAGATTTGTTTCTTATTTGACTGATGCAGTTTACCTTTGCTACGGGCTTGATTTTAAGGTCATCTATCGGTCACGTGTTTTATGTCCATTCATTTGACTTCAGGGAAAATACGTCGAGATACAATTCAGCAGAGGCGGTGAACCGTATGGAGGAAAAATTTCAAACTTTCTACTAGAAAAGGTACAGTACTACATCAGGAACAATAGAATGACACTTAAGTAAGTAAATAATTAAGTAAGTAAGCAAGCAAGGAGTAAGAATATCAAGGATTGCAGTTAAGTAAGGTAGAAAGCAAGAAGTAGGAATGTCCTGTAACAGACCAATAGCTAACTCCTTTCCAGCTCCTTCTACTATTTCTCATCCTCCGCAACTTCCACCATTCTTGCATTCAACTTATATGTGATAAAACAGAAATTAGGAACTATCGTTGACGATCTTCTTTGGCATACAATTGACATATATAATTATCGTCAATTTATCATAGACAGTTGTCTGATAACAGTCAGAATGTTGTATCTTTGCTACACTTTATAGGCCTATTATAATTATTTTCCTTGTAGTGATAGAAATGTTACGCATCAAGCGCTCTGCCGGTGGCATTATTTGGCCGTGGAGCCGCCTGAAGGTGGAGAGAATAGACGGAGATGTTAATAGGGGTGTGCAAGCCATGTCACGCTTGCCCCTTTTCCATCAGAATTAGGGAAATAGACGGAGATCCGCCATTGAGCAAAGCTGCTAAAATCAAGGGGGAATCACCAGGAGAAGCTAATTGTGACAGATGATGATGAAGCTATGCATCAAAGTTTTTCGCTTTAACCGCCCACACGTTCACTGTACATAATCTTCTGATGCGATGCTACACTTTCGCATTTTAGTTATATTACTTCATTTACATTTGCTGAACGGTTTGAGTTCGACCTATAATATTATCATTAAGTTTATCTTGATACTGTACTTCACGTGAAAGCGGATGTTCTTTGCCTGTACAGTGTACACCATTATTAGGCCTATGTCCTGTAAAGAAAGTTGCCTAGAAGCCTACTGTAGACATATGGGATGGGAGGTACAAAAGCAATTTATGTGAAACTCTGAAGAGTTGACACACAGTTAATGACACAGCCGTGGGATTTATCGATTGCCACCAAAAGTCCGAAAAACTTGAAATGTGCACCCTGCTGTGCTCCGAATTTGAGTCTTACTTACTTACTTGATTCGCTTGATTCGACTGGATTATTGATAACAAGTTTTGTTGTATGCTGTGCTTGTAGTCTCGTGTGTGTGGTCGGCACTTCGAAGAAAGGAGCTTCCACATATTTTACCAGCTGATCACTGGTGCTAAGAAAGATATGAAAGGTATGACGTGCTGAGAGTGAGTAGTAGTGGGAATGATGGTTCTGGCTCAGTTAGCGCTAGCTAATTATTTTTAGGGTGAGGGTGTGTGGTGCTATAAATTTATAATAATTATATTAATAATTATATGAAACTATGATTCGCGAATGGAAGATGCAGACCTCTGAGTGAACGGCATATCAGGGCTTAAAGTGTGGCAGAACGGTTACGAACGGCGTCCTGGCACTTATTTTCAAACCTCTATGCCGTCCTGCCACTTATTTCACCAGCACACCTGAAAGTGTAAGGGGCGTCCTGGCACTTCTTTTGGAAAGGTAAGGGGCGTCCAGACACTTCTTTTGTTTACACTTTTAGCACTGCGGCATATGATGACATTTTGAAAGTTGACGTATAAAATGAATGGTCTTGCATGAAAGACGTGGCATATGAACGAAGGTGAGATCGCTGATGCTTTAAAACTGAGTTTGCGAAATGTGTGATCTCCCCAAAAGCATACGCCTAGTTCATGAAACATTAAGTGCATAAAATGTGTAGCACTTAATATATAAATAAAATCTGATCTTGTTTATGATTGAAGATGCGTTCGGTCTATCGCAGTTGGACTACTTCAACTATCTGAGCATGAGTGGCGGATACAAAGTCGAAGGAACAGATGATGCCAAAGAGTTTGAAGACACAAAAGTAGGTCATTTCATCTGAGAAGCATGTTCAAAGGGGGATGATGCTGACGTTAGAAAAGGATGATTTTAGCCTTCAGTTAATAAACCGATTGTTAATCAGGTCACGTAGGCTTTAGTATACAAGTATTCCGAAAATTGGAGCTTAATGGTGTGCATATTATGAGTAGTTGACATACAATTCTTATTTTTTGTGCACGTTCAGTAATATCGCCATATAGTCTTGAACTATTAATTAGAATTTTTGGTGCTTCATTATAAGCTATCATTATCAAAATTTTTGCATACAATGTGTTATGCAATAATATTTAAGGTAGCTAACTGTTTGGCTGATTGATTTACATGTACTTGTTGAATCGCTGAGTCGTCACTGATGTTTAAGGTGCCACAAAACTCTTGTTTACTGCACAAGACCAGACAAATTATATGGTGCAAGCTATTGTATCTAATTGGACGACATTAACTGGTGTCTTATTGTGTTGAATGTATAGCGAGCGATGGGTGTGATGGGACTGAAAAGCAACGACGTGGAGGAAGTCCTGTCTCTCGTCTCAGCTGTCCTCCATCTTGGCAACATCACATTCAAAGAGAAAGGAAACTACGCCGAAGTGGCAGACAAACAATGTCAGTGTAGCAACACGCCAACAATTGTTATTTAATGTTCCGAAAAAGTAGTTAGATTTAAGAATATCAATCTCCTGTTAAGAAAAGCAAAGCTGTTTGGGAAATAAAATAATCGTAATCGTATTCGTAATCTCGAGATTTCTACAGCGCCCACAAAAGCGAAGTCACGGGAACCAGCTTATTTATAGGCGCTCAATCAAGACAAAATCGATAGGCAGCGGGTCAAGTCCGGGGAGTCAGGCAGGCAGATAGATGGACGGCTAAGGTGGGTGATGTTTAGAGATGAAATGCCGAGGGATGTGAGAAGAGGAAGAATCAGGATAGGATTTGTGAAAGAGCAATGTTTTCAGCTTTGAGTGAAAGACCTGTGGGAAGATAGCGAGCGGTGGTATAATGGTAATTTCTTTTCCTCTGATGCAGGAGCAATTAGAAAATAAACACCCAGTACCTGGGAGCATTTTGTTTAATTTACGAGGTGTAATTCGTTGCAATATAGAGTAACTAAAATTATTAGGTCTGTACATGTATGCGCTAGTACCATAAAAAGGTGTGATTTTATGGGACTGATTATATCAGATTAGATTAGATTAGATTAGATAGGTTGTGTGGGGTGGATTAGATTGATTATCAGGGATTGAATTTATATGGTGCCCTAACGTCAAACCTTTTCGATACATAAGACATTGCAGTTATAGGCCTATGATAAAGTATAAATTTGCATAGATAGGCGTGTTCGTTCATGCATGTCGGTTGCTGCTTTAGATATGTCGTATCCGGCGTATCTGCTTGGCATCGATCAGGAGATGCTGAGGACGAAGATCATCAGTCGAACGATGGAGAGCAAGTGGGCGGGCGAGAAGGAGAACATAGAGGTGACGCTGAACGTTGAACAGGCGTCACACACCAGAGATGCACTCGCCAAGGCACTCTACAGTCGACTATTCGACTTTCTCGTCGAGGTATCCTACATCTATATAATTATACAGATATAGAATATAGATATATGCATATATAATTAAAAATAATGTATAAATATATGCATATTATGCATACATGGGTATATATATATACATATACCTATGCACATGCAGATACGTATTTATTCATATGTATATGTATGTGTACACTGTACATGTAAATACATTGCATAAGCATCTACAATTACTTCCTTTTTATTAATATTCATATCTAATCTATGTATAATTTGTAAATACACATTATTTATATACATGTATAGGCCGCCGCCTATGCTTATGCAGATAGACGATGTAAACACTCATGCGCAGGCGAATTCACTATCCAGTGAAAATTAATGACCACATGTCTACCTCTATTACTGATCAATGTAGTCATGTGCAATTTGTGCATGCTTGACATCATAATACCAGGTTGTGGCACACCGACACCAGACACCAGACACCATTGCGATACTCAAGTAAGGCATTTTATGGCAATCCAAAAAAATTACTAAACTAGTTTATTATTGCGCTTTTAGTTGTTCACTGACGTATGTCTTGCGTTGAGTAATAAATTGATTAATATTATTAACTTATTTTTTATTCAGTAATTGATTGATATTACAAACTTATTAATTGCAGGTGGTCAATAAAGCGATGGCGCAGAAGAATCAGGACATAACGATCGGAATCCTCGACATCTACGGATTCGAGATCTTCGAGAAGAACGGATTCGAACAGTTCTGCATCAACTACGTCAACGAAAAGCTGCAACAGATCTTCATCGAATTGACGCTGAAGGCAGAACAGGTGAAGAAACGCCACCGACACCCCCCCCACCCGTGTGTCTGAATTAAGATTTGGTTCTTACAAATGAAAACAGAAGCCGATTTGGTTGTATTGTTGTAAATTGCATTGACTTTAAAACTGATTAGTACGAAGATTGAAGATTCAAAGGGGATATATAAGATGAGCAAGCGTAATTTTCTTCGTGTCTTTCTTCTTCTATTATAGCCTACGAATTACCTTAAATTTAACATTACCCTAAACTTAACATTGCCCTAAACCTAACATTACCTTAAATCTAGCATTACCCTAAGCGTAACATTACTCTAAAGACTAAACCTAACATTACCCTATATTTAACATTACCATAAACCTAACATCACCCTAAACCCAATATTACCCTAAACCTAACATTACCTTAAATCTAGCATTACCCTAAACCTAACATTACCCTAAACCTAACATTACTGATTACTCTAAACCTAACATTGTTCTAAAGTCTAGAGTAATGTTAGGTTTAGAGTCTAAACCTAACATCACCCTAAACCCAATATTACCCTAAACCTAACATTACCATAAACCTAACATTACCCTAAACCAAACATCACCATAAACCGTCTCTGTATAATAATACGTTGAACAGGAGGAGTACGTTCAGGAGAATATCAAGTGGACTCCAATCGATTACTTCAACAATCGAATCGTCTGTGATCTGATCGAAGCGAATAAACCTCCTGGAATCATGTGCATCATGGATGACGTCTGCGCCACGATGCACGCCGAGGGTAAAAGCACCGACGACAAGCTTAACGGGGTAAGAAACACAATATGAACCACCATTCACTTCAAGATAGAGATAGCAAAGATAATGAGCCATTCGTTTGTAAGATTGACTCTGATTGGTCGATCAGATACACGTATGACATTGTATGTGCATTCATGCTATTGTGTTTTTATTTTAGTGTTTATTTTACATGATTACTGGGTGGCCCTGTTAGCGGGATTGTCCATCCCTTCTGGGGATTACCTTTGGTAACCAAATTAAGTTAAATATCATGTTCACTGCCATAATTCTGTTGTCTTGTTGGTTCAGGATAGCACAAAATGTGTCAATTGCTCAGTTAGGTTTGACTAGCGAACGGGTTTTGACAACACTTCTTACCTTACTTTATGTAATTTGCTGCTGTGCCGATGGAAAACTATTAATCTTTTCGGTTCTTGCCGTTTTGTGGTGTCCCAATTAAGGAACTGTTATCATTGCTTATTTTGCTGTTTTTTTTCTAGAAACTACAAGCTGGAGTTGGAACGCACGAACATTTCCAGATAAGCGGAGCGGGATTTGTCATACATCATTACGCAGGAAAGGTGTGTCTCGAGAAACGAACCCGTTAATAATTAGACTTTCATGTTTAATTGAACCGAAGGACACATGCTAGATGATTGGATATCATCTTCGTAAGAGTAAAATAACAGCGGTGTCATGAGACTCATGACCATAGAGTCAAATAAAAACTTTATATCGGTAATAAGGGCTGGATTACCGAGAAGCATATAAAAATGTATACTTGAGTTCATTCCGAAGAATTATTCAAACGAATCTCTTTTTAGCGTTCTTGAAACTATTTTCAAGATCGGACCCCAGTTGGGATGAGATTTGGAACAAGACCCGCAGTTACAAGCTCCTGTACTCCTATAGTTTCGTAGGCCTCATACAGGAGCATGGGGGGCATAGGCTAACTAATTATGCAGTCTATGAAAGGGGATGTTCTGACAATGTAAACGTGTGTATATATAATATATATATATATATATATATATATATATATTTATATATATATCAGCCTACGGGAGTAACCTGAGAACAACCCGCATAAATTATGTTGCCATGTTCCGCCGCACTTCCAATACCATTAGATTTTTATCCATTGTTCATCCACAGGTGGTCTACGATGTTGAGGGATTTTGCGAAAGAAACCGAGACGTTCTCTTCACCGATCTTGTCGTTCTAATGCAGAGCAGCACAAAGTAAGAGAACAACGTCTGTCTAGATTTTGTATAAATACGAGCCAGCGTTCGTGTTGTTATGTTCCTGTTGGGAGGGAGACAATCGAATGCATCCGCAACAATAAAAATAGATGTAGCCTGTAGTGCTTTTATTCGCCAATATAATTATAATTATTTTTATGTTGCATGAGAACTCCGTAGGCTTATACAGAAATGAGCTTTTGTAAGTACACTCTTTCAGTATCCATAAGCATATATAGCGTTGTTAGCTAACTAGCCTACATCATAATGTTATATGACTGTGTGCACCTTCGTAGCTGTAGCCTTCAATTATTATTATATTAATCATGGGCCCTATGACATCAATTTACTTTGTCGTATTATTATGGCGATTGTCATTTTCGTTTTCTTATTTATTTCTTACTATGTATGATTTTTCTGCTGTCCTAAAGTAATGACAACTGATGAATAAAGATAATATCTTATTTCATCAAAATATAATAGTTTTTCTTCCCATCAAATGCAGGTGAGGGCAAATGCCCTCTCAGTCTCTTCACCCCCGCCCCCCCCGTTTTTATGATGCAACAGCTCTAACCAATATGCCAATCCTATTTCTTTACCTTTATTTCCTACATGATGCTTCTAAGAGCTATTGTCCACTTTGATAATGGTGCTAAGATGACGATGATGATGATGCTGACGATGGCGATGACGACGACGACTACGATGATGATATTGGTGACATAGTGCGTTTACTGTACTGCTATTTATTGACTATGATGATGATGGTTGTGTTTGTTGCTTCTTTCAGTCGATTCATAGGGAAACTGTTTCCTGAAGACGTTGCAGGAGCTACAAAAACGAGACCCACAACAGCAGGCACCAAAATTCGAGTAATCACATTTAATTTGTCATTATAGACACTAATATTATTTATATCTTTTTCTCCACCTTCTACTTTTTTTATTTTTCTTCTTCTTCATCATCTTCATCATCATCATGCAGTATCGCCATCGCCGTCCTCATCATCATCGTCGTCGTCGTCGTCGTCGTCCTCATCGTCATCATCATCATCAACCTCGTCGCCGTCGTCGTCATCGTCGTCATCATCATCATCAACCTCGTCGCCGTCGTCGTCATCGTCGTCATCATCATCATCATCGTCGTCGTCATCATCATCATCATCATCATCATCATCATCATCATCATCATCATCATCATCATCAATCAAGTCCCATTGCCCTCTAGTGTAGATCGTAGGTTTATATATACTAACTCTGTGGAGTGTGGAGTCTGTATGGCACAATGTTGTATTTCGTTTAGACTCAGGCTAATAAACTGGTGGACGCTTTGATGAAATGTACTCCACACTATATCCGATGCATTAAACCGAACGAAACAAAACGAGCAAAAGACTGGGAGGAGAGCAGGTAAGTTCGACCGTTTGTTTTTCAGTTATGGCTTACATTAAGATTAGGATTAGATTTGATTGTTCAGTTGAAACCAGTTTAGACTGGGAAAGCATCATGTAGTTTGTCTTTGCTTGCATTCAATTTGATTAAAGAGAGGTTAGAGCAAGTTCAACCATAGAACCTGCCAGAAAATATTAGGTTTATATGACCTACTGAACAAGACAGACTTTAAAACGATTTCAGCTTCACCAACTAAACTAGACAATATTATGATGTTTAGACTTGGATATACTTAAGGTTCAACTCTGAACTAGATGATGTTAGATTGGACTAAAGTTAAGTAGGTCTAAGGTAGACTAACCACGTTTAGGTCACTTTAGTTGATGTAACTGCAAATCGTATCATTCCAGCTCATTAATTAGGACTAAAACTGACTATGCATTATTTCATTTCCTTATCCACCAATAGACATGTGGAGACTTTTTAATCATTATTTTAGCGCCTTTGTTGATTTTGCGAGTTTTATTTAAGGTCGTCTGGTTGGTTGTTGTTTTTCCTTAAAAGGGTGAAGCATCAGGTGGAGTATCTTGGACTGAAGGAGAACATCAGAGTTCGGAGAGCCGGGTTTGCTTACAGACGACCATTTGACAAATTCCTCAGGAGGTAGGCCAATACATGCTGCGCTGTGGAAACATACCTCTGAACTAGACCAGTGACAACATTCTGCTGACAGAGTCCCAGTTAATCCAATAGTATAATTACACTGTATAATGCCATTACACCAGAACCAACTATTGCTTATGTGCGTTCATATACATGTCGCATTATTTGCTTACATTTTTCCGTTGTGTGCGAACATAGTCTTTTACTGCCATACTTTGTCTAGTGGCAATATAATGCTTTGGAGAATAAGTTAAGTGCAGAATTTTAGCCTACATGTAGCCTATTCAGGTCATTTGACTGTGTCTGGAGGTAGCATTTTAATTGACTTACGTGTCTGCCATGTTACCGTCCTGTACAAATCGTATTAAATGCCAATGTTTGTCGGCATTTCTAACTCTTTTTCTTTCTTTAAGAAGTGCCTAAAATCTCACTGCTTCTAATTAATTTAAATGGTTAAATTGACTCTCAAGAATTCGCATACCTAACAGCTCTTAACCACCTAGCGACTGACTAATCTTGCCCCGATTCGCATTCCTCTGCGGACCTTGCGTACATTGAACTGTTTTTAATTGTGGTGATTACAATAATAATAGTAATAATAATAATAATAATAATAATAATAATAATAATAATGATCATGATAGTAATAGTAATAACAATAATAATAATAATCATAATAATCATAATAATCATAATAATCATAATAATAATAATAGTAATAGTAATAGTAATAGTAATAGTAATAGTAATAGTAACAGTAACAGTAATAGTAATAGTGAAGTATAATAAGTATAATAATAATAATAATTTTTCATACCAATATGCGGACATATATTGCATTGCCTGACAATGTCTGTAAACGATTATTCTGATAGGTACGCAATCTTGACGCCTGAGACGTATCCTCAATGGAAGGGAGATGTCAAGCAGGGGATCCTCCATCTCTTCAGGACCGTCAACATGGAAACGGACCAGTACCAGTTGGGACGGACAAAAGTCTTCATTAAAAACCCAGAATCGGTAAGCGGTCCTGTAAAAAAAATCTCGACATACTGATACTCTTTGGTCTAAATGATAGTGGTCTCTAAGAACAGATTCCGAATGATGATCGTGAATATACCACACTGTTCTTGCATACGCATTTCAATATACGTTTAAAACGAGGCTACGACAAACGTCCGCATCCTGGTCGTTATCACTGCAGTGCTGGTAAGTGTTAGTCGATATTTGACATGACTTTCGATAAGCATGCACACAGCGCTGTGTAAATGTCTAGCAACTGTGTCTAGATTTAGCTGTGAACAGTGTGAAGTCAAAAAAGAGCTGCACAGTTCCCTTGCGTAGCGCTTGAAAGGTTGATGCTTAACACTGCAGCTCTTGAGCGAGTGAAATGTCCCAGACAACTGTCCATATTATAGCATTGAAACACAAGACTGTTCGATTTTAAGATTTACGAGTTATTGAAGAAGTTAATAATAACAACTAAATGCATTATGCATATATGCTATTGTTACTGTATTAAACGTGTGTAGCTCTTTCTACTGGAGGAATTGCGTGAGAGGAAGTTTGACGCGTACGCTCGAGTTATACAGAAGGCTTTCCGGAAATGGAATGCAAGAAAACAATACATTCGTCTGCGACAAGAAGGTCTCAACAATATAAAAACATATTCCTAATTAATATTTCAATATATTAAAAATTAACAGTGTTAGTTTAAATTAATATTTGATGTGAGATTAATTAGCAAGCCTTTTATAGTTATAGGAATATATTAGAATTTTCTTTTGTAGCTCTCATCAGTAAGTTTGTGTTTATAATTATTATTATTCGAGGAGTTCCTGTTTTCTGAAGTAAATAATTGAGTTAATTTGGGTTTTTGGTCCTGAGTAGATAGTCTTGAAGGGGAGCTATATGAAACTCCAGTAATATAATTGCCAAGCACCAGTTGAACTGTATTGTATTGTGCTGTACACAGGGATGATAGATATACATACATATATAATAGTATATATAATATATAATTATATATATATCGCTGAGAATGGGAACGTTCTGGATGGATGCCTGGAAAGGATGATACATGTATATTAATGCTCGAAAGTGAATGAATGAATGATTGAGTGAGTGAGTGAGACACCCATCAAACGAAGAGAAGGGACGAATGTGTGATGAAACTCATTCGTCAACCTGTGACACTAAACAGTAGTAGGTTAAGTGCTGGTTTAAGCTCACATTGGACTCAATGACCCCATGAACCCTCAGGTCAGATATTAAGGTCAAGGTACTTAGCCTACTACTCTAGACTATCCGCTGTCGGTTTCTTTCAGCTTCTGATATTTTATACAACAAGAAGGAGAGACGTCGATTCAGCCTCAACAGAACATTCGTCGGAGATTACATCGGTCTCGAAGCGAAGCCGGCGTTGAGAGCCCTGCTCGACAACAAGAGGGAACGGGTCGAGTTCGCAGACAGCGTTCGCAAGTACGACAGGCGTGGAAAGGTGTGCAATGATGATTATTTCACAGTGCAATCATGTGGTTTTGTAGCAGAATACGTTCGTAGCTTTGTGACCAGAAGTTTGCATCTACCTCTAGCGTAGCAACCATGCAGAAGTAAAGTACTGACCCGCAATTGTCTGTGAGGAAGGCAACGGGAAATCACCATACGTCTATACATTCTGTCTCGTGAGGAGTAAAAGCCACTGAACCTGTATTCGGGCAGAAAACACATCTTTATAATTTGTCATGCTACTACAACCAATCTAGTGCATATATGGGTCGGGGGCGCATTGGATAACACGCTGGCATGGAGATCAGCGGACTCGAGTTCGAATCCGGTATCCCTCGTAGGATAGACGTGCTTTGTACGCTACTACTAATAGGCTGTCTGTTAGTAGTTAAGATTTGTGATTAGTGTTTTGTTTACTTAATGCATGCGGTCAATGGTATTTGAGGTATGCAGTTAATGTTATTTCATGTATGTATTTAAATGTTATTATTTTAATCTGTGCAGTTCTTGTGAATAGTTTCAATTGCATGACTGTACACTACAGTTACTGTACACTATAACCGGTTGCGATCTGTCAATCGGATTGTTCAATAAAGAATGTTATTATTATTATTATTATTATTATTATTATTATTATTATTATTATTATTATTATTATTAATATTATTATTATTATTATTATTATTATTATTATTATTATTATTATCATTTTTATTATTATTATTATTATTATTATTATTGTTATTATTATTATTATTATTACTACTATTATTATTATTACTATTATTATTTTTTAATGTTTATGTTGATTGCTAATGGTGGCATTTAAGCCAAGGGACCTGCATTCGCGCAGATAACACACATCCATAATTATCATCTAAATATAGTGCAATGCACTTTATGTATATTCCCAATATGTTGTGACTTTTTACATCCTGCTCTCTATGCCCGCCTCAAATGTAACCATGTCCAAGAATTATTCCGAGTTTCACAATTCTGTTACCATTATTATTATGCAAATTTATGGTAGATTGCTGGGTTAAATTAAGTTGATGTTAATCTGCCTAAAGCTAACCTCTTTAATGCATGCGGTCAATGGTATTTAAGATATGCAACAAATGTCATTTCATGTATGTATTTAAATGTTATTATTTTAATCTATGCAGTTAATGTTATTCAACATATGTATTTTATGTCTTTTTGGCTTCATGCATTTAATTGCTAGTAGTTTGTTTGTAGATGATGTTAAGAGACTTAATGCTCACTGCAAAATATCTTTACTTGATCGGCAGAGAAAAGGTAAGAGAAGATTATGCTTTAAATAATGTTAACATGGTTCATTTCAATTACTTGTTATTTGATTCTTATGATAATTCCTTTTCGTTCTTTTATTTGGAAAATGCTACTTATTTGTTTCGTTCCCAGGGTTCTCATCACTGATTTCTATCACGTGAGTTCATAAATTTTCGCATAGCTTGCAAAATGTATGATTCGATTAACAATAACAGACAATGTTTTGAAACTGTATTGCATGAAAAAAGCTTAAATGTAATTTAGACGGGAAGTAAACAAGGAGCCCGCATTTGCATCGTATAATATTATTGTCTCTGATTAGATTAGTGTGCACTGTAAGAGTCGCTATATAAATTCATAGATACAATACAATACTATATAATACAATACAAGGCAATATAATTTATAATTATATATGCTGGCATGACAGTGGCATGTGCTGCGCATACCAGACAGTGAAATCACCGGCTTTTCTAAGAAGTCTAGATATCTATATATAGGCTTGTTACATACTTCGAAAGAGAAAAATCAAGTCCCCACAAATTTGATAGTGGTGAGGGATCTACTAAACAAGAATATCATAAACAGCGCACCAACAAATTAATTCCTAAGAAAAAAGTTCATCCTATATAACAGTTCAATAATAATTGTACAATAAGCCGTATCTTACGCCAGTATGGTGTATTATACCCCACCGGAATTATTACAGAGTTTCATGCATATCCACATCGTTAAATTTCTGATTGAAAATCCAAACAAGGACCATCACACGTTTGTCTCTTAATATACGAAGGACGCGTGTGTTGTGTGTGTCCAATTATGCCAAGACAATTCCGTGTGTTATGTGTCCAATTATGCCAACTTCTACTCAAAGACAATTCCGACGAAACCGTTCAGCAATCTGCGTAGAAAGAGTTTCAAGAAGTCGCGGCGGCGAAACCCTGCACATCAAGTGTGTAATTTATACGGGAAGCAAACAATGAGCCCGCATTTGCATCGTATAATATTATTGCCTCTGATTAGTGTGCACTGTAAGAGTCGCTATATAAATACATAGATACAGTACAATACTATATAATTTATGATTTATATATGCTGCCATGACAGTGGCATGTGCTGCGCATACCAGATAGTGAAATCACCGGCTTTTCTAAGAAGTCTAGATATCTATATATAGGCTTATTACATACTTCGAAAGAGAAAAATCAAGTCCCCACAAATTTGATAGTGGTGAGGGATCTACTAAACAATTGCTTATCTTATCTTTATGTCAGAACAGTTAGATGGTAGAATTTACGTGGTCTTGGGTTTTGCTTTATGGAGGAGGTGGCCTGTACAAATTCTTGGTACGCATTGTTTTGCAGATAAAGAAAGGTCCGCAGAAGGGTCAGATAATTGAAGTCGTGAAAAGAAAAATACAACTCAACCAGATAACAAAAATTTCTCTAAGGTGACGATTTAATTTAATCAGCTTTCATGGCATATCTGTTTATCGCATATTTGTAATGAGATTGCTATTCGACATACAGTAAGTAATTAGTCATACACAAAATACAGCTTCTACTTAACTCGGAGATTGTAGTATGACTATAATTATCTCAATCTTCAGATTCTCCGCCACTATGTCACTGCTCATACTTTGGCAGTGCCAGTCCCAAGCATAGGCGTACGGGAGGTTTCAGAAGTGGGGGGGCAAAGATTGAACTTTTGCCCGAAAAATTTATCCGGCCAAAAAGTTGGTCGTCCGCGACTATTTTTGCCCGAAAAACCAGATTTTCCCGAAACTTGACGCCCTTTTTTTTTTTTTTTGTCGTCCGCGACTTTTTGCCCGAAAAAACCACCAAACTTGCCCGAATTTGGGGGGGCAATTGCCCCCCTGCACCCCCGCCTCGTACGCCTATGGTCCCAAGCCTCGATAAAGGAGGTGGGCAATACTAATATAATTTATTTGACATAATTTATAGCCCCCCATCATTCATCATCCAGTCCAGCATATCATCCGTCGTAGTCTTTCTCTCGCTCTCTTGTACTCAATTGTTTAATCCTCCATGGCAGTTTTCTCAGGAGGTACTTATTTTCTAATTGTGCAGGTATGAGCAAGCAAATACATGTAAGCAGTAAGTCTAAATCTAAGTAGTCTTATCTTTCATCTTATAATATTTTAGAGTAGAATTCGTGAGAGTTTATCGGTGCATAGTGGGCTAGATGGATCGTTATCTTATCTTATTTTCGGTTTATTTTTCTGTTGTGTGTAGTACTCGCCAAGACGATTTGTTTGTCCTTCATGTTGAAAACGATTACGGGAGCGTTCTTGAGTCGATGTTCAAGACGGAGTTTCTATCGATTATATCAAAACGATACAAAGAAATGGCAAAACGCGATCTGAACATCGAGTTCACAGATCAGTAGGTTCATTGTTTCTCATCAAACAAAAACGTTCATTGGCTCTTGAGACAATGATCATTGTCTTAGATTATCATTGTCTTAGATTATTAACTGGTGGGTGAATATGCTGTTGCACTTCTCTGCCTAGATTTGTTTGATTTGAAATAGAGGGAACCCTGCCTATGAGGGAGATACCTCTACTTCACCTTAACTACACTAGACTGGGGACACTAAACTCCACATGGGGCGATAAGGAAAGAGAGCGATGCCTTTTAACATTTAATGATCTACACAAATCTACATTTACTTACATGGCAACAAAGATGAATAACGATACATGCTGAAACCTATTTCTATATAAAAGAGTCCATATGAGTCCATGATCTCTCGCCTGACTAAACTACCATCTCTGCGCGCTCGTTGCACGCATGCAAACCCTTTTAACTACAAGTACAATGACTGAACGTATAGTGGAGATACGCCTACACCAATCGGAAAGCAGATTGTTCATTGCCCTACCAATAGTATTACAGCCTAGAGTTCAGGCTAGAGAGATTAGCTTAGTGTGACATTGTCCATCAAACCCTTAATGAAAGTGAGTAATTGATAATATAAACACAATATACAAATTTCTAATATCTCAATACTTAATCTATGACAGATTTTATTCACGTCATTATAAGATCTCAAGTTGGGTTTATTCAGTTAGCTGAGGTTGGTCTGTTGCTGTTTGTTTCGCAGAATCGCATTCCTTGTTAAGAAAGAAGGCTTTGGCGGCGGTGGAAACAAAACGATAAAATTCGTTCAAGGAAATAAAGATGAAATGCAAATCAGCAGCAGTTTGGTCGTCTCAATTCAAGCAGGACTACCGAAGAACTCAAGTCAGTTCATTTTTGCATTTTGCTTATCAGCTCTCTCAATCTATCGACTATTTGAGCTTATCCGATCCTTTCTCATAATTACAGGTGTGGTGCAAAATCACGCTGCCAGATAATTCCAATTTGACCCGTTTTTCAGAACAAGTCTAATTATTTATAATATATAGCCTACCTGGTGCACCGATAGCTTAATTTAATTGAAAATTATATCATAAAGATTGGAAGTCTGAACTCCCAGGCAGTCACTCGAGCAGTTTCAACTTCTCGCAGTCATATTTAGAGATTAGCACGATCTTAACAAAGTACATAGCAAAAAAGCTTTTAATAGACATGATATCCAACGTTCTCTAGTCACCTTTAGCAGGTCTAATTCGCAAGACTGCAATGTTTCTGAACAGAACCCGGTCAAAGGGCGAAGGTCAATGCAAGCGAGATACCACGGAATATAAACGTCGTTGCCAATGGAACTGGTGGTGGTGGGGGTGGGGGTCGCAGACCGGCCGCCCCACAAGCCAGCCGACCACAGCCAACACGACCTGCACCAGGAGCTGGAAGAGGTAGGAGCTCATAATATCCTCCTACTACTCGTATGATAATTATATTCTTGTAATGGTGATCACGATCATGCCAGTTATAGATGGTGATGATGATGATGATGATGATGATGATGATGATGATGATGATGATGATGACGATGACGATGACGATGACGACGACGACGATGATGATTTTGATAACGATATCAACAATAATTAAAAAATTATAATGGCAATATAAATAATATTAATACTAGCCAGTCCACAAGAATAATTTTTTATTCCTGATGGTTCAATGTACCCAGGTAAAGAATATCAATTATAGGTCTATAAAAAATTACGATGATAATGATGATGGTGACAGCAATGACGATGATGATGATAATAGTCGTAATAACAAAATATATATCGATAGTAGTCATCCCATATAAATGATATCCCTAATTATTTTATTCTGAGGTATTTCATTTAGCCTACCTCAGATAAAAATTAACAATAGCGTCGATAATTTATTAATAACAACTATTCTCACATTTACTTAATTATTCTGACAGTGATTTTCAAAGTGCTTCTTCCTGCCATTTGTTTGCGTATAGAGAGCCACCAGTACGGCGTCGTAAACAAAGGTGTTCGACCGCCAGGACCTGGTGCTGGCGGGCCACCAAGACACCCGGCCCCAGGTATACCTCGGGCCAATGGCCCTGCCGTTCGACAACCAGCTCCTAATCTACCACGGACTGCACCTCCGGGATCCGGTAGACCAAGAGGAGCCCCTCCATCTCCTGGAATACCCGCTCTCGACCCAGGAAAAGCAGGGTTCGTATACTTTGTATACGTCATAGTATCAATAAAAATTAACGTTCATGTCGGCCGGTGATTGTCCCTTACTTTATTTTATACGAAATTCCAAAATTTAGTGAGCTTGGTGGGTCAGTTGAAATTACACCTGCAAGGTAGGTAGCTGAAGAACTTTGTATAGGAGCATCAATTTTATAATTATCTCAAATTCTCAATCTGTATCTAAGATTTTATTAGTCTGTAGCGAAGCGTCAACATAAATTATGCCTATATTTATAAATCGCAATCTGTATTTGTCGTGTTTGAAAAAGTTCCAAAAAATAATAATTATGATATGTATTATCGTTATCTGCATTTGCAAATTGGCCTGTTGTAAAAACTTTCAATAAATTATATGATTTGTATTATTTGCTTTTTTGCCGCGCTTCTAAAGTGTTTAGATTTGTTTTTAAATGAAGAATTAATGCATGGAGTTGTTGATATGAATAGTGAGAAGCGTGCCACTCTGGATCGAAAGACTCCTGGTCCTCGTCCACCGATCCAGAGTAAGCCGGGGCCGCCGAAGTCAATGGTTCGAGCCATCTACACATACGAAGCACAGGACACGGATGAATTGAGCTTCAATGAAAACGAAAAGATTGAACTTATTCGAGAAGGTATCAATCAATCGATCGATCGATCGATCGAACAGTCAATAAATCAATCAGTCAATCAATAAATCAATCAGTTGATCAATCAGTCAATCAATAAATCAATCAATCAGTCAATCAATCATAAATCAATCAGTTAATCAATCAGTCAATGAATAAATCAGTTAATTAGTCAGTCAATCAATCAGTCAATCAATCAATCAATCAATCGATCCGTCAATGGTTTTATTGTAGCCAGCTTATGATACAAGAACAAGTACCTAATGACAAATATATAGTTTGTGTGAATACAGCAGGAAGTGCGGTCACAGAAGGGATTGAAGTATGTGAGTACAGGAGGGCATTAAGTGCTTTTACCTCTTCAGTATCACACCTCCGTTCTTCAGGTTAGATGACGAGGAAGCACTAAATAAATTACCACAGACACGTGGGGCGCAATGATGTACGGTTATTATTATTGTTATTATTATTATTATTATTATTATTATTATAATTATTTTATTTTATTATTATTATTATTATTATTATTATTATAATTTGTCTGAATCAACTGAAGCTGTTTTTATTATCTGTAGATCCGTCTGGATGGTGGATTGGACGGATTCGAGGTAAACAAGGAATTTTCCCCCACAACTACGTGGAAAAGATATGATGTAACACACCCATCATCATCATCATCATCATCGCAAGACTCGGTTGCTAGGAGACGCCGCCATCTTTCTTGTCCCGTTACCATAGTATCCGCTTGATGTGCAGGGTTTCACCGCCACGACTTCTTGAAACTCTTTTCATGCAGACTGCTGAACGGTTGCGTCGGAATTGTCTTGGAGTAGAAATTGGCATAATTGGACACATAACACACGGAATTGTCTTGGCATAATTGGACACACAACACACATGCGTCCTTCGTATATATAGAAGACAAATGTGTGATGGTCATTGTTTGGATTTTCAATCAGAAATTTAACAATGTGGATATGCATGAAAATCTGTAATAATTCCGGTGGGGTATACATATACACCATACTGGCGTAAGATACGGCTTAGTGTACAATTATTGAACTGTAATGTAGGATTAACTATTTTTTTCTTAGGAATTAATTCGTTGGTGCTCCGTCACCCGTTGTTTATACTCATGAAATTAATTATCAATGCGAGTGCCCAGGGCCGGCCTTAGCCCAAATGGCGCCCTAGGCAAGGCATACATTTGGCGCCCCAGGCATAGGCCTGAAATTGGCGCACTTAGATTCCCACTCAGTTGTTCAGCCCACGTCAGAATCTAAAGATGAATTATCCAGAGCCAGTTTACGCTCACAAGGCCGTAGCCAGGATTTTATTTCGGGGGATGTTTTTTTGACCGTGAATTTTGAGGTGCGTACACGCTGCGGTCGACTTTTTTGGGCGAAATTTTCTGATGACTTTTTTGCTAGTCGTCGAATTTTCTGACGTCCAAAAACATTATTTTCCGCGATTTTCGAATATTTTCTGCTCAAAATTAGGCCTACATTACACACTGTCATGTGCTAGCAAATGCATAATTATTTAATTTTCACATTATTTCATTTCGGGGGTGTTCACAAACCCAAAACATCCCCCTGACTACGGCCTTGTACGCTCAACTGAGTAATTCATTATAATTTCTTTATTTATACACTGAAGGCTGGATAGGCCTAATAATTATTCAATTTTGTGGAGAATGGTATAAGTAAAAAAATATGAAAATACACTCTTGTGGAAATGGCACCCTCTTTGAAGGAAATGGCGCCCCCTAGAACTTGGCGCCCCATGCAACTGCCTGCTTTGCCTATGCCTAAGGTCGGCCCTGCCTCAGTTACTGCCCCTTTCTTGAAGACATTGTTTTAAATTCTTTCCATTAGCGAAAGTCTTGAGTTTAAAACAATATAGTGTAAAAAAAAATCGCCGGTGCCGCGGCGCCCCCCCCCAAAGGCTGCGGCGCCTTAGGCAACTGCCTACTTTGCCTATAGCTAGGGCCGGCCCTGCGAGTGCCGCTTCAGGTGAAAACACCATGACATTGTAATTAGGCGAAAGTTAGAAAGTTCAGTTACTCTACGTTCGGTAATCATTCTAACATTTTCAGCAATTGCTCATAATTATCTTCAACCTTTATTCCATTATTTATTGAGCATTGCCATACAAAGAATGATCAAGCGCTATATAATCGACGAGACAAAGTGCAGTTGGTGCCATATGTTACAGAGGTCAGTCGCATTTCCAGAGCTCGTGTGTTTCTTCAAATACAATACGGTTGTTCCTTAGGTTTATCACCGCAAAACTTAAAATTCTAGCTATAGGCATTCGCTTCTGCGTATTTTTTATACACAGACAGTTTATGCCAGTTATTTTAAGGCGTGTCACGAGTGTCTAGTGTATGAGGGTAGGGACCATTTTTTTCAGGCAATTGGAGTTCGCTGTTTAAAAAAAATGTTAACGGAATTCCGCATGATAAACGATGTCACAATGATTTTAGCATTTGTGCCTCAAGAAGGCAGAAGCAATTAGGCCTACTCGCGCGGGCTATGTATAGCAAATGGAATTATTCATGTAACATAGGTGTTTTATTATTGCGCCATAGAAGTCTATTGTAACGTCCTGTTCTTGTTCACCTCTGCTGTGAAAACTACAACCATGTCTAATTCACATTCCCGAAGAACTGTTAAAACTTGAAGAATGTTTAAATAGTAGACTCGAACTGGTACTATTTTCACCGACAGCGCCTAGAAATAAAAGTGCGCAGAGTTCATGCACATAATAATTATACACTGGCCGCAGTGCAAATGCGTGCGCATGTTTTACTTGCGTATGCGCACGCGCGTGTTCGTGTGTGTATGCATGTGTGTTTGTGTGTGTGTGTGGTGTGTTTGTGTGTGAGTGTGTGTGACGTGTGTCCGTGTTTGTGTGTGTTTGTATGTGTTTGTGTGCAATGACTCGTGAAGCTGATCGACAAAATATTTGTCTCTTACTCCATTCAACTCAGATGTTCACACTCCACAATTGTAAACAGAACCATCATAAAATTAATCTGGTTGCGAATGCTTTGATTAAACTCAGTATGTAACCATTATAAGACAACTCGAACTAAATGTGAGATTGTTGATCGGAAATCAGCTTCAAAAACTTCTGATCTCACTTGACTTAAAATATGTCTGCTCTGCTCACATCGTGAAGTCAGCAATGTCTTTCGTTTTGCCAAATTTTTCTACTCTGTTTCCTTACTCATGGCGCATATTGTTTGCCTCCGTATACGAACACTGTGCACAAACTATGGCAAGTGACAATGCACTGTGGCAAGTGACAATGCATTATGGCAAGTGACAATGCGCTATGGCAAGTGGCAATGCATTATGGCAAGTGACAATGCATTATGGCAAGTGACAATGCATAATGGCAAGTGGCAATGCATTATGGCAAGTGACAATGCATTATGGCAAGTGACAATGCACTATGGCAAGTGGCAATGCATTATGGCAAGTGACAATGCACTATGGCAAGTGGCAATGCATAATGGCAAGTGGTAATGCATTATGGCAAGTGACAATGCACTATGGCAAGTGACAATGCACCCATGGATCATGACACTCAAGTTCTGCTTCATCGTTTTTTAATATAAGATCTTGAGCAAAACGTCCGCAAAACACGGTAACGCATCCAGCGTCAGTTGATGGTTTTGATGATGAAATCGTTGTTACGCGTGAAGTCATTTGTAGTTAAACTAACATTTTGAAAACGGTTTTCTTTGGAGTTGACATGCAGTGGCCTTAAACGTGTCGTGTAATATTGTATGATATTCCATAATAATTATGTACAGATTGTGTAGCGATTAAATGTCGGTGGTGCCTTGAGGATTGCATGTGTGTTTTTGTTTGTCTTTTAAATTCATGTCTTTTACATCGCTACAGTGTGTTGTTACAGTAGACTGCAGAATGCCTCATACATTCTGTGCAACGCGAGCACCAGTGTTTAACCTAGAGACGTCTCTGGAAGGGGTGGGGGTGCGTGTATTCATTACAGCTGAGTTAATTGGCTTGGCGGCTTGATGGGGCAGAAATCTCAACCCAAATTTTTCTGCCCTGGCAGTTTTTCTAACATCCCCCACCCCCGAAACCTGAATCTCCCCAAAGCAGTCAGTCAGTCAGCCAATCGATCAGTCAATCAGTCAGTCAGTCAATCAATCAGTCAATCAATCAATCGATGGTTTTACAGTGACCAGCCTATGATACAAGAAAAAGTAACGACAAATATATAGTCGGAGGTGAGATTAAACAACGAACGAGTACGGGCGCATGGTAGACGGAGAAGTGTAGGTTTGAGATCTATCTAAACCACTGTACACACTACACAGTGTACACTGTACAGGGTCCTGGAGCAGATCTTTACATATATGAGCCTATGCACATTCATTCATCACACCTTGACTCTAAATTATTTATTTATTTATTTATTTACTTCTCGCATTTGCTATAGCGCCTCTTCAAGCCCACTAGTCACTCCCGACTACAGCGCTGTCAGCGCGGACACTGCATCGAAGTTTCACACGCCGAAGCGCACGAGAAATGCAAGTGAAGGACTTGCTCAAGGTGCCTAATACCATCACCCGGTCACTACACAGTAGCTTGAGGTGGATTCGAACCGGAAACCCTCCTCCGGCTCCAAGGCACCGAACCCATGTGCACCATTACACCACCACGCCTCACAAACAAGGCTTAAGTCATTGAAACAGAAGATTTCGAGATAGTAATCCAGATGCTGCGTTTGCGTAATGTCGCCCTGTAGACCTGTACGTCCTGTGACTCACCCTGTGTTTCTTGTGACTCACCCTGTGTATCCGTTCCTATGGACATCAAAGCTTAAGGCTTTGAAACTGTTGAGCCTATTTGCTCGAGATTATTTTATTATGCAATGACTCAGAGATGACTCAGCGTATCGTCTCCTGCCAACAAAAGTCCAATCGGTGACTAGCACTGCATGCTCCTTCATTTAAGTATATCACATGTTAAAAGTTTTTGGCCAAAGCCATATCTCCGTCACATGTTGTTTAATAGCACCGAAAACACTGTCGTGCTAGAGTAAAATTCATTGCATTCAAACGAATGTGCTTCCCTTGAATACACCGCAGCGTTGGCCTTCTGTCATCAGACAATTTGTGTGGAGCTGAAAAAGTTATCTGTGGCCACAGTCGTGTCTGTTATTATCACACACATTGCTATTCGGTTGTCTGCTCAAGAGCTCTTGCTGATCGTGGCTCCACCTATCCAAATGATTCACAATCTTAGTCACAATCGACACACGTCTACAAGCTGAATGGAAAACGGCATGAAGTCGAATACGCATTGGACATCGGCTTGCTTTAGTCTTTAGAGATGGTGAAGTGTATAAGTCCACACTCTTCTATTGCGACTGTATAACAGTGTATGATATAATTATGACATACGTATGCCAGAATATTCTTAATTTTATTTAACGGTATAGATGTTTTACAATCGTTGTCCGTTTGAATTGGTGTCAGTCCAGTTAATTAAGATCCTCTGCTATGAATCGTGCTGTAGTCCAAGTGTCTTAAATAAATAAGCCATCGTCGGTGTTAAATCGGCATTCACAGGCATTCAGGCTCATGCAGCGTACGCTGCGACCAATGTAGATATACCCGTATAACGGGACAATTATATTGCACAATTATTCGGTCCTGTATAGCCTACCGGTATAGACTGGGCTTTAAGCGCTAAACATAGCTTTACGTTGTTCAGGCCTCCAGGGCCGCAATACGGTTAGTACGGGCCCGTGTGCTTTGGGATTGCCCTCCAACCCATGGATCCACCACGCCGGTCCCCCAAAACTGCGGGTCCCAAACCTGCGGGCCCCCAAAACTGCGGGCCCCAAAACTGGGGTCCGTGTGCTGCAGCACCACTAGCACCCACCTAAATCCTGCAGGCCTCAAGTTGACTTGTGTGAAAGGCATCAACACCTGCAGATAAAAACAAATCAAAAATGTTGTAAAAGCAATGCAGGAGACTGCATATAGGCTATCAGCGTGCCGCAGAGGACATACCCCAATATTAATATTGAAAATTTACCTACAATTATTGGATGCGCCTAAAATTGGAGGACGCATAATTTTAAAGTGCATTTGTTATGTAGGCCTACCAGTAATCAAGGGCGTCATATTATGTGCTGACGACCTACAGAGCTCGTCCAAAATTCTGAGGACATTTAGTCTAAATAAGAGAATGTAGGCCTACATGCACGAGTATCCACGGAGGATAAACAAACTTGAAAAAGTCTGATATCGTAAAAGTCCTATTAGTTATTATTATTATTACCAGTCAGTAAAGTTTCCGGAGAAGTTAAGTACGGACTGTTTGACATCAGAGGTGAGAATGGGAAAGAAATTTACCTACAAATAATTAATCAGGGCGAATCTCTGACTTTTCCCTTAATTACGCACTGTTCCAAACATTTCGCTCCCAGATGATTTCAAACAATGCAAACCAACACAACGTAGAATGATTACAATTCACAGTATGACGGATGATCACAAGTTATTTACAGAACGTTGAATTTAACTGTAAACAGCCAACACTGTCCAACAGGACGTCCTGTTATTCATTTTACCAACAACGCCATCTGCCGATTGGAAGGTTGAGTGGACTTTCATCCGATCGCAATCTTACTGCACCCGATGCAACTGTGGTCGGACCGTTTCGATGCGTTTCGTATCAGGCGACTGCAGCAGCGTCATCTATCGGAGGCGACTAGCAACGATGACCACAGCAGCAGCAGCAGCAGCAGAAGCAGCAGCAGCAGCAGCAGAAGCAGAAGCAGCAGCAGCAGCAGCAGAAGCAGCAGCAGCAGCAGCAGCAGAAGCAGAAGCAGCAGCAGCAGCAGCATCGGTAGCAGCATCCACTGTAGCAGTTCCAAGAGCAGCAGCAGCAGCAGCAGTCGTGCCAGCATCAGCAGCAGCCTGGCTACTTAAGTGCCCGGTTGTGTAGACGAACTGTTGTCGGTCAAATCGTCGTCGTTGGCACCTGCTTCTTCTACGCTGCTCCAAACTGCGTTCGGACATTTTCCCGCGATTATGTCCGGGTCGGGTGTGTTCGATCGCGCCCTTAGGGTCGCCATCTTCGCCTTGCTGGCGGCCATGTTGGAATTCAGAAGTCTCATACAAGGTAGGGCTCGAGATTTCTAAGCATATGTGTGTGTGTGACTTGTCCGGGACAAAATTTTATGTCTCCGTGGCGCCTGCTGCTATCAGCCACGCTGGGATGTACCGGGTACAGCCACAACGTCCCCTCTGTCCTTTCATCTCCCATCATCCGCCGTCTGTTTCGATTGAATACCATCCTCTCTGACTATTGGTCAAACCATTTGTTTGCCTGCATGTCCGTCCCTTTGTCCGTCCGTCCGTCCGCCTGTCTATCCGTCCCTTTGCCCGACCGTCCGTCCGTCCGTCCGTCTGTCCGTTCCGTTGTCCATCCGTCCACCCGTCCGCCTGTCTGTCCGTCCCTTTGTCCGTCCATCCGTCCATCTGTCCGTTCCGTTGTCCGTGCGCTTGTCCTGTAGGTCGATTATTCATGTGGGTCGAGTATTTGTCACGAACTCTGGCGCCCGACGTGACACTGTCGTCTGCTTCACTGCCTCATCACTGCCGCCGCCGCTGCCGAACGGCATCACGGGACGGGAAGATGGCCGCCGGCGGAAAGTCAGTCGCCGACGATTTTTATTGAATTAAACCAGACGCGAATAATTTATACTCAGCGTCAGAAATACTTTGCGAACGACGTCGCTGTTTGACGTCACTGAGACTGTTGACCTCACTGCCTGTATAATACATCGTTCATGTTATGCATGTGTCGTGTGTTCGTTTCTTATATGGAATTTATGCAGCGCTATTCGATATTCGATACTGAAGGAATTGATTGGTTGGTTCAAAGACGCACCTTGAACACAGGCGAGGTTCGAACCTGAGCGTGAGGTCAGCGCTCAACTAATTGGCTATTCAATGACATGACGTGCATTTTTGTGTATTGCATTGGTTCATGCGAGAAAATGTGCATGGATTGTGCAGTAATTTTGTTTAGATGTTGCGTGGACATAATTATTAGAAATGCAGCTTATTCAATAATAATAATAGGCCTAGTAGTAATAATAATAATAAATAATGATTACGACGATTTATATGGCGCAGTAACACAGCCATGCCGTTACAAGGTGGTAGTAGTAGTAGCAGCAGCAGCAGCAGCAGCAGCAGCAGTAGTAGTAGTAGGCCTAGTAGTAGTAGTAATAGTAGTAGTAGTAGTAGTAGCAGCAGCAGCAGTAGTAGTAGTAGTAGTAGTAGTAGTAGTAGTATTAGTAGTAGTAGTAGTAGTAGTAGTAGTAGTAGTAGTAGTAGTAGTAGTAGTATAGTAGTAGTAGTAGTAGTAGTAGTAGCAGTAGCAGTAGTAGTAGTAGTATAGTAGCAGCACCAGCAGCATGCAGTAGTAGTGATAATAATAACAATAATAATAATGATAATGGCCTAATAATAATAATAATAATAATAATAATAATAATAATAATAATAATAATAATAATAATAATAATAATAATAACAATGGCAATAATGACAGTAGTTGTAAATTAGTAATCATAATAGACATTCCAGAACATCGCCCATAATTTTGCAATCCCAAGGAATCATAATATTATGTAGGTTCCCTCTGGGGAAAGAATAATAATGATGTTCTCATTTAATTCACCTAGTAGGCTTTTCTCTGGACAACCCTCTCTGACTTGACGCAGCTCTCGTATATGATTGGCTTTATCTTCAAGATATCTAATACATAAAAATGTAACAAATGCCGGAAACTTAGACGATTTTTTTCATCTCTGGAAAAGTATCGGATTTTTATGCAAATAGAAAATCAGCGTCGATAGAGCGAGAATTTGGCTCGGAAGGGTCGAACAAAACTTTAGAACTCATTTCCAATTAGTTTCCAAGTTGAACTTCGATCTTTAATGGTCCTTAAACCAAAACATTTGTTACCGGTAATCAGAAGAAATTGGACGAAGTCATTTGAAATTTGAGTTTCATAGTAACTTGAAATAGGCCTTTCTGTCTAATATAAATTCACCGCCAAACTGCTGGAATAAGTTTATATGCATGTGTCGTTATTGTATTCTGATTTCAGCAACCAGCCATATTGTACTTAATTGATTTTGGAAATATAAAATTGGAACTAATGTTAAATATAATTAATTAGTTGCAAAATCACAATTGTCCATAATATTCGTTCGCACACTGCTATCACGAAATACGAAACTTCAAAGACATGCTTCAAACGAGGTCTCATGCTCATGCAGACAATAATATGGTTTGGACATCGCTTCTCTCTTACAATATCTCGCATATTCTGTCCTGCCAAATATGTCTTGGCAACGGAAATGGCCGGAGTCGGACACATCTCCACTCCGGACGTTATTTCGCACCACACCGGATCAGCTGCAATGACAGGAAATCAATTATAGGTCTATTAGACCTACATGTATGTACGCTCGTCCTTAATGTATTCGCACACTCCTTAACGCCCTATTTGAACACGCTCAAGACATGTAGGCTATGTATAATCGTATATATATACTTGAAGTATGTGTAGACCTATACATTATATATATGCACTTAAAGTACGTAGCTTACACAAGGAAACGCGTATATAATATATACATGGACATATTTTGACAGCATTCTTGGTTACGTGTATGCGTGAGTGTGGAAATGCAGCTTCGGGTAAACGGGTTTAATTTTGATGGTTCTCTTTCTTCTCCTCTTCTCTCGTCTATTTCATTTTCGGGTGTTGCCATTGGTCGAAGCCTGGATGAAGAAGAAGGTGACGATAATCAGCTTCGTTACCGGTAGTTCACAGCATCGTTAAACACAACCACCTATAGGACACATTTTACGTTGTGCATGTGCAATGTGCATTTGTCACTTTTACTGTTATAAATGGACTTGGTTGAGCGACAACTATGTTCCTTGAAGCATATCCAAGCCATGGCTGAGTGAGTCTCTGGCGGAAAAAGCTGTAAAAGCCGTGAAACTAAGATGCCAATTTTCATAATAAGCCTACTAAAAAACAGAAATGGGCCTTCCAAGAAGATTAAAAAGTAAAAACGTTTTAACAACTGTGGTCAGCCCTCTGCAACAAAACGAGGATGTCCTGAACTTGAGTAGTTCAATCCGCTCGACCCGCCCCATAGGGGTAGACCTACATAAATGTCATCAAGCCACTTAGTGCGACCCCTTTAAACCTCATAATTATGACCGTTGTATCATATCTGAATATTCTTTAGGCTGTTCCTTCAATTCGCCCGGGCATAATAAAATTATAATATAGTGGTCCAAGTTCTCAATGTCCTTTTTTCTCGTCCGATTGTTAATGCAACATGTTTTCGAAGATAATTGAAAACATTGCTGCTTATCAGCTCTCGGTTTGTTTAGAAGATAATGAGTTGCTTCCGCAGTGCCAATTTGGCTATCTGAAGGGTCACTCCACTGAGACCATTTTCCGTCTTTCGTCCGACATTTATGGGCTTGTATGGATAGTTCAGAACTAACTCTACATGTATACTGGTCTTTTTCGACGTTAGTTCCGCATTATTTTGACACCGTCGACCATGAAACTTCACTAAAAGTCTAAAACGCCTGTAAATTTTACTTAGCTTGTATGTCAATTTTTTATTGGTTGGCTGGGTTCATTCCTTAGTGACCGACCCTTTTGCATAATAGTTATTATTGATATTAAAATTATTATTATTATTAAGTAAATTTGTAACAGGCCCTCGGGGTTGCTGCTCCACGAGTCCACGTGGCCTTCTCCAAGGCCCTGGTTTTGGGATCCCTTCTTTACATCATACACTTCTGAGATCGGTTCACTCCTTACTGCCGCTGGTGTGCCCTGAGTCATCTGTAAGTTGATGACGTTCAGGCCTACCTGTGCTGCTTCGCTTCCCGCTGCCGTTCGGAAGTGACCCCCCTCCGGCTATGGGCGCCCTGGAGGCTTCCGCTTGTGTCTATTGTTGCAAATGAACTTCCATGTTCTTTTTTTGAGCAACGACACCAACAAGTATGTTTATTCCTACTAGATAAGTTGCTTGCATTGTAAACTTAGAACATTTCAAACACATTAAGAACATTTAGAGTCGCTGACAACATTCCAGTTGCCTTGGTTTGAACATTACATACTTAGGACACTTAAAATAATTTGAGTCACTCTAAAACTTTATTACAGCATAAATTTATCAATTATACGCAATTTTCAATAATTTGAATATATCGAATGGTTTATCCACCCGGATACTACACGTATATACCCGGTTTATTCCATTCCCCGGATAGCTTTAAGGGGGATAAAATATCCCGCGACACCGGCGATTTACGCTGATACACCGCGTTCCAATAAAAGCATACAATAATCGGTCGATTATTATATATATTGGTGTTCTCAAGAGAGAGAGATTTTGTCGATATTATTGTGCCCTGAGAAAGAGTAACAGGAGGAGGAAGAATATCGATTTTGGTTCTTGTCAAGGCCACACGATAATAAGACCGTTTCGACTACAGGCATTTGACTGAATCGTCTGTCAATCGACTATACATTTATATAGGCCTACGGCTGAATGTTTACATATTGTGGTTAACGCAAATGCGTATTTATAATAATTTATTACTAGCTGCAGTGGTACCCGGCGTTGCTCGGGAAATTTTGCGTTTTCGCCTCCCCCTCCACGCCACCTGGCTCCCACCCACCTCACCGCTGTCTGTCTGTCTATCTGTCTATCTGTCTATCTGTCTATCTGTCTATCTGTCTAACTATCTATCTATCTATCTATCTATCTATCTATCTATCTATCTATCTATCTATCTATCTATCTATCTATCTATCTATCTATCTATCTATCTATCTATCTATCTATCTATCTATCTATCTATCTATCTATCTATCTATCTATCTATCTATCTATCTATCTATCTATCTATCTATCTATCTATCTATCTATCTATCTATCTATCTATCTATCTATCTATCTATCTATCTATCTATCTATCTATCTATCTATCAATCTTTATCTATCTATCTATCTATCTATCTATCTATCTGTCTATCTATCTATCTATCTATCTATCTATCTATCTATCTATCTATCTATATCTATCTATCTATCTATCTATCTATCTATCTATCTATCTATCTATCTCTCTCTCTATCTATCTATCTATCTATCTATCTATCTATCTATCTATCTATCTATCTATCTATCTATCTATCTATCTATCTATCTATCTATCTATCTATCTATCTATCTATCTATCTATCTATCTATCTATCTATCTATCTATCTATCTATCTATCTATCTATCTATCTATCTATCTATCTGTCTATCTATCTATCTATCTATCTATCTGTCTGTCTGTCTGTCTGTCAGTCTGTTCCTTTGTCTACCCGTTTGTTTTCCCTCTGCTTCCTTTCGTCTGACTATCTCTGTTGGCTTAAGATACGTCTGTGCGATATAATTATAATTATGTACACACTACTCACCTATACTAATTTTATGATCCTGTGTATCTGCAGGTATGTGTCTGCGTGTGTTTCTGTCCATGTGTTTATATGCATGCCATTATCATAGGCTCATAAGTTCACGCGTTGTTCCACCGATGCGTCAAATAGTAAGTGAAGCACGATGGTCTTTCTTTGTGTTGTTGTTGTTTTCGCCACCTTATCTCACCCGCACCAGAGTTTGTCTCCGGATATTCCACCGCTGACCCGTTACAGCATCCCGAGTGCCTGCTTGCCTGTCTGCTTGCCTGCCTGCTTGCCTGTCTGTTTGCGTGCCTGCATGCCTTCCTGCCTGCCTGCCTACTTGCCTGTCTTCCTGCCTAACTGCCTGCCTTCCCGCCTGCCTTCCTGCCTGTCATTCTGACTGCCAGCCTTCCTGCCTGCCTTCCTGTCTGCCTTTCTGCCTGCATTCCAGTCTGCCTTCCTGCCTGTCATTCTGACTGCCAGCCTTCCTGCCTGCATTCCAGTCTGCCTTCCTGCCTGCCTTCCTGCCTACCTGCATTCCTGCCTGCCTGTCTGCATTCCTGCCTGCCTTCGTTCCTACCTGCCTGCCTGCCACTGCCTGCCACTGTCTGTCTGTCTGCCACGACGTCAGAAGGAAGAAACATGCAGGACGGCAGGCAGACAGACAAACAGGCGTCTGCCGTCGTTCAAGTGTCCCGTCCAGCCACGACGATTCCACGGTTCCTGTCCCTTCCTTCTTCTCCAGCAGCACAGAGTTATTTTGGTCACGGGACAATCAATACGACGTTGCTTTGCAGATCCTGCTTGCTGGTCCAACGTCGTCGTCGTTGCTTCTTCTGGACGGGACGGACCGTCCTTCAGCGGCGTTGCCACTCTGAAAAAAAAACCAAGTTGGTCGGTTGAAAAGCCCAAGAAAACCCAAGTTGCCCAAATCTTCCGAAATTTTCAAATTTTGTCGTTGGAAAAATTTCTGATGCCTTTTTTTAGTCATTCGGCCCAAATCTTCAGAAAATGTCCAAAAATTTCTGGTTCACAAGCTAAAAACCCAAGCTTTTTCCGAAAAACCCAAGTTTTCCCGGAAAAACCCCATTTCCCAAGTTCGGAGAAAAAAACAAGATTTTTTGGCCTAAAAAACAGGAAAAAACCCAAGCTCTTCGCAAAAAACCCCATTTCCGAAGTTCGGATAAAAAAACCAAGATCTTGTGAAAAAACCAAGGAGTGGCAACGCTGGTTCTTCGGCGGCGGCGGTGGCGAGCAGTCAACGCTGCAGGCGACCGACTGACCGACCGACCGACGGACGGACGGACGGACGGACGATGGCCTCGCTGCTGGTCCTGGACTCCGTCCAACGCTTCAGTGTTATTGACTGTTCGCCGCCGCCACCGCCGCCGTCGTCGACGCATAGGTGGCGCCAGTCGATCGTTTCTCGTTAATCGGACTGTGATTAGTTGGAGAGCATTAAGGCGGTGGTTTAATCGGTTCAGTGGCGTTAATCCAATGAGGTCATCGTCGTAGGTCATGGGTTAGAGGTCACTATGGTTGCTAGGATCCGTCACGCGTAATATTGGATTGGAGGCAGCGCCGGTTGCAGCTGCTGTGGCCGGTGCTGAGACTCGACTGAATGGTACTGAGCCCCCTTCGCCCATCTTCCTTCTCCCTCAAAGCCTTCCGTTGATAGAGGCTTCCTCTCTCTACGGTTGCAGGGGGTCTTCGGTTCGATAAACTCTATGGTCAGCAGTAGTACAATTACGATGGACCTGAACCAGTTAAGTATTATTACTAACTAGTAATTAATTAGTAATTAGTTAATTATTATTAATAATTAGTTAAGGTAACTAGTTAAGGTAATTAGGTCAACTTAATTAGGGTAATTAGCCTATTATAATAATTGGGTCATATTAATTAGTAATTATATTAATTAGTATATTAATTAACTTATATTAATTAGGTAATTATATTAGTAATAGTAATTAGTTAACCCTAACTAGCAGCGGTACAGGGCCTAACCGGGTATGCGTCATCGGTAATGCGTCATCGGTAGCGCCACTGTACTGGCTTCCACGACATCTCTCCCTCCCCTCTCCTCCCCACCTCCCTCTCCCTCTCTCTCTCTCTCTCCCTCCCCCTCTCTCACCATCTCTTTATGTATCCATCTCTCGAGAATGACTCATCGAAGGCCCCGCAGCATATTCTGGCTTCTGCACTGGCTTCCACCACCCCTCTCCCTCTCCCTCTTCCCCCTCCTCTCTCCCTCTCCCCTCCTCTCTTCCTCTCCCTCCTTCTCTCCCACCATCTCTTCATGTATCCATCTCTTGGAAACACATCATCAGAGGCACTGCCATACAATATTCAACAGCCTCTCTTCCTCTCCCCTCCCCTCTCCCACTCCCTCCCCTCTCTATGTATTCCTCTCGCCATCTCTCTATCTCCCCACCTTCTCCCTCCCCCCTCTCTCTCTCTCTCTCTCCGCCTCTCCCAGCGAAGTCCATTGCCCATTGTCACAGCGAGCCGAACACGGCTTTCAGGTAGGTAATTACACCCTTTCATCTCTCTGTCGCGGCGGAGTCCGGCCATCTGCCACGGGGAGGTCACCCATCAATATAAGACTTTTGGCTGGGGATACCACAAATATTTTCTTATACTTGAACAATACAAAACAACATACAATATTCTCGTATGAGTGGCATTTCACTCTAAAGACCCTCCCCTCACCCTCCAACCCTCCATTCCAAACCCCTACACACAAATGTACCTTATACGAGTAAGAACCAACCAATCACGAAGCAGGAAACACTAGCGACGAACCAATAAGGTGACGAGAATCCCAGCATATGACTAAGAAATATAATCATTATTCGCCATTTTATTCAAAAATATCAATAAATCAGATATTTTTACATTTAAATCACACAATATTAAGTATTTCATACCTCATTATCCAAAAATTATAGCAGCATTTCTCCAAGTCAAACACAAAAACCTAAAAATCCACGAACGCGCAAATTCCAATATGGCGTCCTTCTCAACTTTCCCGTATAGTCAAACGCAAAAACCTAAGAAACCAACAGCGGGCAAATTCCAACATGGCGGCTTTCTCAATTATTATGTATAGTCAAACACAAAAACCTAAAAATCCATGTACGGCCAAATTCCAATATGGTGTCCTTCACAATTTTCTCCAAGTCAAACGCAAAAACCTAAGAATCCAGCAACGGGCAAAACCCAATATGGCGGCCTTCCCAATTATTATGTATAGTCAAACGCAAAAACCTAAGAATTCATGTACAGCCAAATTCCAATATGGCGTCCTTCACAATTTTCTCCAAGTCAAACGCAAAAACCTAAGAATCCATGTACGACCAAATTCCAACATGGCGGCTTTCTCAACTTTCACGTATAGTCAAACACAAAAACCTAAGAATTCATGTACGGCCAAATTCCAATATGGCGCCCTTCCCAATTATTATGTATAGTCAAATTTAAAAACCTAAGAATCCATGTACAGCCAAATTCCAATATGGCGGCCTTCCCAATTATTATGTATAGTCAAACACAAAAACCTAAGAATTCATGTACGGCCAAATTCCAACATGGCGTCCTTCCCAATTATTATGTGTAGTCAAATGTAAAACCTAAGAATCCATGTACGGTCAAATTCCAATATGGCGTACTTCCCAATTATTATGTATAGTCAAACACAAAAACCTAAGAATTCATGTACGGTCAAATTCCAACATGGCGTCCTTCCCAATTATTATGTATAGTCAAACACAAAAACCTAATAATCCATGTACGGTCAAATTCCAATATGGCGGCCTTCCCAATTATTATGTATAGTCAAACGTAAAAACCTAAGAATTCATGTACGGGCAAATTCCAACATGGCGGCCTTCCCAATTATTATGTATAGTCAAACGTAAAAACCTAAGAATTCATGTACGGGCAAATTCCAACATGGCATCCTTCCCAATTTTCTCCAAGTCAAACGCAAAAACCTAAGAATCCAGCAACAGGCAAATTCCAATATGGCGTCCTTCCCAATTATTATGTATAGCCAAACGTAAAAACCTAAGAATCCAACAGAGGGCAAATTCCAATATGGCGGCCTTCACAATTTTCATGTATAGTCAAACGCAAAAACCTAAGAATCCAGCAACGGGCAAATTCCAATATGGCGGCCTTCCCAACTTTCACGCATATTCAAACTCAAACACTGAAGAAGCACTCACCCTTTAGTAGTCATCAGCTCCCAAGGTGGCGCCCGTGCAGCCTTTCCTGTCCAATCGCGCTCAAACAACATATACACAGGCAATTTTTCACAAACGCTAAGTCCAAATAATACAAATACACACAAATTTCGAGGTGCAAGGTGGAACACCAACATACTTTCACACACACACACACACACACACACACACACACACACACACACACACACACACACACACACACACACACACACACACAAACACGAAATCCACGAAAACTCTCATCCTTCTATTCACAGACATTCTTCCTCATATAGGAACAGTCAAGTAATTCATATAACTTTAAACTCCAAAGATGGCGCACAAGGTGCCATTCTTGGGCATGTAAGAACACAAACCATAAATTCGTTGTACATTTCTTTCAACAGGTGGCGCTTTTACTTAAATCTTAACATATTACATATCAAATATGCGAAATTCTCAAGATTGCATTCAACATCATGTACCTTTTCAACATGCGCAGGAACGAGTGGAAGTAGCAGAGGGCGGGTAAAGCACTTAGGCAATTGAGCTCTTCAATTTCTATCACAAACACACATACTTTAATCAACTTTTCTGGCTTAGATGTTAAACTTTACATGGAACAGCGAAGGATGTCTGTTTTGTAAGGCAAGCACTTGAAGAGTATGATGGCATAGCGATGCGAGGTGAACACTGACAAAGTGAAATTACGAATATGTTAGATGTGTGAGCGGGCAGAACTTGAACTTTTTAATGTAAGACACGAACTTTTGCAATTGTGAGAAAACAAATTTATAATTTACGTAGCGTGAAACACAGAAATGCATGTCGAATGCGGCAAGTTGGAGAAATATGGAGTGGACGAAGCGGGTATTCTTAAGTTTGTGGAAACAAAGTCATACATTATTTGTAAAATGGCAACAATTTTGATAAAGTGTGAACTTAGTGAGCGAAGAAATGCAACTTAGGGGTACAAGTGGCCAATTGCAAGGCTTTTTAGGGGTAAGAGCGCTAGGTTGGTGAGGCGCAGGGGTGGGGAGGCGGTTCCATTCTTAAGTTTGTGAAAACAAAGGCAGTCATTATTTGTAACATGACACCAATTTTGGTAAAATACGAAAATATTGTGCGAAGAAACACGAATTAGGGCTACGAACAATGCGTTGCAGTGCGTATTAGGGTTAGCAGACGGGCACAACTTAGCAGAAATCTGCATTCGTCAACTCTGAATACACTAAGGCCGAAAATTGCACCGCACAAAATCGCCCGGCGACACCTTCGAGCGGCACGGCGGCGGCGTCGGCGGCGAGCGTCCCTTCCCACACGGACGACCACGGGCCCTGCGGCGAGGCTGACGACGGTGGCGCGCGATCCCAATCGATCCTGCTTTGACTCGTATGAAGTTAAAGACTCATGCGTACTGTGGGTGAAGGAAATATTGGAAAGAGATGTGTCGGAGCGTATTCGACTTTAACTTCTACGAGTCAAAACCTGATCTAATTGGGAAAGCGGGCCATGTCGTCTCCGCGCCGCTGGGCCTGAGGTCGTCCGTGTGGGAAGTGACGCTCGCTGCCGACGCCGCCGCCGTGCCGCTCGAAGGTGTCGCCGGGCGATTTTGTGCGGTGCAATTTTCGGCCTTAGTGTATTCAGAGTTGACGAATGCAGATTTCTGCTAAGTTGTGCCCGTCTGCTAACCCTAATACGCACTGCAACGCATTGTTCGTAGCCCTAATTCGTGTTTCTTCGCACAATATTTTCGTATTTTACCAAAATTGGTGTCATGTTACAAATAATGACTGCCTTTGTTTTCACAAACTTAAGAATGGAACCGCCTCCCCACCCCTGCGCCTCACCAACCTAGCGCTCTTACCCCTAAAAAGCCTTGCAATTGGCCACTTGTACCCCTAAGTTGCATTTCTTCGCTCACTAAGTTCACACTTTATCAAAATTGTTGCCATTTTACAAATAATGTATGACTTTGTTTCCACAAACTTAAGAATACCCGCTTCGTCCACTCCATATTTCTCCAACTTGCCGCATTCGACATGCATTTCTGTGTTTCACGCTACGTAAATTATAAATTTGTTTTCTCACAATTGCAAAAGTTCGTGTCTTACATTAAAAAGTTCAAGTTCTGCCCGCTCACACATCTAACATATTCGTAATTTCACTTTGTCAGTGTTCACCTCGCATCGCTATGCCATCATACTCTTCAAGTGCTTGCCTTACAAAACAGACATCCTTCGCTGTTCCATGTAAAGTTTAACATCTAAGCCAGAAAAGTTGATTAAAGTATGTGTGTTTGTGATAGAAATTGAAGAGCTCAATTGCCTAAGTGCTTTACCCGCCCTCTGCTACTTCCACTCGTTCCTGCGCATGTTGAAAAGGTACATGATGTTGAATGCAATCTTGAGAATTTCGCATATTTGATATGTAATATGTTAAGATTTAAGTAAAAGCGCCACCTGTTGAAAGAAATGTACAACGAATTTATGGTTTGTGTTCTTACATGCCCAAGAATGGCACCTTGTGCGCCATCTTTGGAGTTTAAAGTTATATGAATTACTTGACTGTTCCTATATGAGGAAGAATGTCTGTGAATAGAAGGATGAGAGTTTTCGTGGATTTCGTGTTTGTGTGTGTGTGTGTGTGTGTGTGTGTGTGTGTGTGTGTGTGTGTGTGTGTGTGTGTGTGTGTGTGTGTGTGTGTGTGTGTGTGTGTGTGTGTGTGAAAGTATGTTGGTGTTCCACCTTGCACCTCGAAATTTGTGTGTATTTGTATTATTTGGACTTAGCGTTTGTGAAAAATTGCCTGTGTATATGTTGTTTGAGCGCGATTGGACAGGAAAGGCTGCACGGGCGCCACCTTGGGAGCTGATGACTACTAAAGGGTGAGTGCTTCTTCAGTGTTTGAGTTTGAATATGCGTGAAAGTTGGGAAGGCCGCCATATTGGAATTTGCCCGTTGCTGGATTCTTAGGTTTTTGCGTTTGACTATACATGAAAATTGTGAAGGCCGCCATATTGGAATTTGCCCTCTGTTGGATTCTTAGGTTTTTACGTTTGGCTATACATAATAATTGGGAAGGACGCCATATTGGAATTTGCCTGTTGCTGGATTCTTAGGTTTTTGCGTTTGACTTGGAGAAAATTGGGAAGGATGCCATGTTGGAATTTGCCCGTACATGAATTCTTAGGTTTTTACGTTTGACTATACATAATAATTGGGAAGGCCGCCATGTTGGAATTTGCCCGTACATGAATTCTTAGGTTTTTACGTTTGACTATACATAATAATTGGGAAGGCCGCCATATTGGAATTTGACCGTACATGGATTATTAGGTTTTTGTGTTTGACTATACATAATAATTGGGAAGGACGCCATGTTGGAATTTGACCGTACATGAATTCTTAGGTTTTTGTGTTTGACTATACATAATAATTGGGAAGTACGCCATATTGGAATTTGACCGTACATGGATTCTTAGGTTTTACATTTGACTACACATAATAATTGGGAAGGACGCCATGTTGGAATTTGGCCGTACATGAATTCTTAGGTTTTTGTGTTTGACTATACATAATAATTGGGAAGGCCGCCATATTGGAATTTGGCTGTACATGGATTCTTAGGTTTTTAAATTTGACTATACATAATAATTGGGAAGGGCGCCATATTGGAATTTGGCCGTACATGAATTCTTAGGTTTTTGTGTTTGACTATACGTGAAAGTTGAGAAAGCCGCCATGTTGGAATTTGGTCGTACATGGATTCTTAGGTTTTTGCGTTTGACTTGGAGAAAATTGTGAAGGACGCCATATTGGAATTTGGCTGTACATGAATTCTTAGGTTTTTGCGTTTGACTATACATAATAATTGGGAAGGCCGCCATATTGGGTTTTGCCCGTTGCTGGATTCTTAGGTTTTTGCGTTTGACTTGGAGAAAATTGTGAAGGACACCATATTGGAATTTGGCCGTACATGGATTTTTAGGTTTTTGTGTTTGACTATACATAATAATTGAGAAAGCCGCCATGTTGGAATTTGCCCGCTGTTGGTTTCTTAGGTTTTTGCGTTTGACTATACGGGAAAGTTGAGAAGGACGCCATATTGGAATTTGCGCGTTCGTGGATTTTTAGGTTTTTGTGTTTGACTTGGAGAAATGCTGCTATAATTTTTGGATAATGAGGTATGAAATACTTAATATTGTGTGATTTAAATGTAAAAATATCTGATTTATTGATATTTTTGAATAAAATGGCGAATAATGATTATATTTCTTAGTCATATGCTGGGATTCTCGTCACCTTATTGGTTCGTCGCTAGTGTTTCCTGCTTCGTGATTGGTTGGTTCTTACTCGTATAAGGTACATTTGTGTGTAGGGGTTTGGAATGGAGGGTTGGAGGGTGAGGGGAGGGTCTTTAGAGTGAAATGCCACTCATACGAGAATATTGTATGTTGTTTTGTATTGTTCAAGTATAAGAAAATATTTGTGGTATCCCCAGCCAAAAGTCTTATATTGATGGGTGACCTCCCCGTGGCAGATGGCCGGACTCCGCCGCGACAGAGAGATGAAAGGGTGTAATTACCTACCTGAAAGCCGTGTTCGGCTCGCTGTGACAATGGGCAATGGACTTCGCTGGGAGAGGCGGAGAGAGAGAGAGAGAGAGGGGGGAGGGAGAAGGTGGGGAGATAGAGAGATGGCGAGAGGGATACATAGAGAGGGGAGGGAGTGGGAGAGGGGAGGGGAGAGGAAGAGAGGCTGTTGAATATTGTATGGCAGTGCCTCTGATGATGTGTTTCCAAGAGATGGATACATGAAGAGATGGTGGGAGAGAAGGAGGGAGAGGAAGAGAGGAGGGGAGAGGGAGAGAGGAGGGGGAAGAGGGAGAGGGAGAGGGGTGGTGGAAGCCAGTGCAGAAGCCAGAATATGCTGCGGGGCCTTCGATGAGTCATTCTCGAGAGATGGATACATAAAGAGATGGTGAGAGAGGGGGAGGGAGAGAGAGAGAGAGAGGGAGAGGGAGGTGGGGAGGAGAGGGGAGGGAGAGATGTCGTGGAAGCCAGTACAGTGGCGCTACCGATGACGCATTACCGATGACGCATACCCGGTTAGGCCCTGTACCGCTGCTAGTTAGGGTTAACTAATTACTATTACTAATATAATTACCTAATTAATATAAGTTAATTAATATACTAATTAATATAATTACTAATTAATATGACCCAATTATTATAATAGGCTAATTACCCTAATTAAGTTGACCTAATTACCTTAACTAGTTACCTTAACTAATTATTAATAATAATTAACTAATTACTAATTAATTACTAGTTAGTAATAATACTTAACTGGTTCAGGTCCATCGTAATTGTACTACTGTCAGCCATCCCTTAATGCCTTCTCCGTTCGTTTGTCCGTCCGTCCGTCCGTACAGGGCCACCGAAAGGGGGGAAGGGAATGCCCAGGAGCGCTGCGATTTTTAGGGGCCGGGATAGTTAATTACTATAAAGAAAGTTTATGATTCAATATGCCTTTTAAATATAATTAATCTTGCTGAGAAAATTAACTACAATCAGCATTCAGCCTAAGTTCAAAGTTCAAAGTGAACAACTGAATAAGATGGCATTGCATCGTTCTATTATAAATAACAAAAATTGTAGGGCAATAACTGCAATTTTATTATTTAAATTCATTTATCTAAAAATTTCTTCATAAAGTCTTAAGATTGTTTACGTACACGTGACTGCTCTGTCCATGCAGTGGCCCGAAATTTCTGTTGTTAGTCGTGCATCCGTTTCTCTGTCTCTGTCTCTGTCTCTATCTATCTGTCTGTCTGTCTCTGTCTCTCTCGCTATCACTCTCGCCATCTATCTCCTCTCTATCCTTTTCCCTCTGTTAGTCAGTCAGTCAGTCGGTCGGTTGGTCGGACGGACGGACGGACGGACAGACAGACAGACTGCTCAGTTGGTCAATCAGTAAGTCAGTCAGTCAGTCAGTCAGTCAGTCAGTCAGTCAGTCAGTCAGTCAGTCAGTCAGTCAGTCAGTCAGTCAGCGAAACAGTTTATAACTCTACTGTAATAATGTTCTTGGCATACATGATGTGGGAGGAGGTTACGCTGTGGCATAGGTCGTCCGCTGTCTATCTACCTGAGTCTTTGTCCGTACACAGGTACAATGTACAGTTGTACACAGGTACGTTCTCACGAGAAATCAGAAATACACAGGTACAGAAAATTTATACAGAACTACAGTGTCAGCTATGCACAAACACGGACTGAGATACAACGATATAGTTGAACGTGCAACGTCAGTCAGCAAGTCAGCCAGTGACAATGTCAGGCCGACATGGCAATAGTCCATCCATTCATCCATCCATCCATTCGTCCGTCCATTCATCCGTCCAACTATTCATCCTTCCAACCACGAATCGATCAATCCACGAATCAATCAATCCATGAATCAATCAATCCACGAATCAATCAATCCATGAAACAATCAATCCATGAATCAATCAATCCACGAATCAATCAATCCATGAATCAATCAATCCATGAATCAATCAATCCATGAATCAATCAATCCATGAATCAATCAATCCATGAATCAATCAATCCACGAATCAATCAATCCACGAATCAATCAATCCATGAATCAATCAATCCATGAATCAATCAATCCATGAATCAATCAATCCATGAATCAATCAATCCATGAATCAATCAATCCATGAATCAGTCAATCCATGAATCAATCAATCCATGAATCAATCAATCCGTTCATCGATTAAACCATCCGTCCATTCATCTCTCATTTCGTCCATTCATCATTCAATCCGATCCTTCCACCTGTCCAGCAGATCGTCCCCTTCGATCATCCATTCATCCAGTCGTCTATCCATGCAAATCCTTCGCATACATACATGTATAGTGTATACTCCAGATATACTCCTGGTCGTTGATCATATTCGGTTTCTTTCCGGCGCCCTTGTTGCCTGTATTTGCATTGGCACTTAGGTGTGGAAGAAGAAGAAGAAGAAGCCAAAGGAATGCGACGCGTATACAATAGTGTGACCAGCGACACACACGCACACACACACATACACACACACACACACACACACAAACACACACACACGCACACACACGCACACACACAACACTCCTCTCCGATTTCATGGCCATTGGCTCTCATCCGGCGGTGGCGGCATCACTTGTGCCTCCTTCTCTACCGCTGCTGCTGCTGCTGCTGCTGCTGCTGCTGCTGCTGCAGCTCTATTGATTTCACCAGAGATGTTTTATGCACGGGATGGCACGTAGCAGCCAAGGGCGACGGTCAAATCCTCAGGGACGAGATTTAATCCAAGCGCCATCGGACTGCATAGGCATGCATGCGGCAGCGGAGGCGACCATGAGACTGGTTGGACTGTTGACGAAAACAAAACTTTGTTTATACACTAACATTGCCGCCGCGGCTGGCCTCGTTTCTCGCTCGAAGAAGAAGAGGAGGAGAACGAGAAGTCCGAATACGGCGGTGGTGGCGGCGGCATTACCCAGCACACTACAGCAGTTCTATATCGACTCGCTATCTGACAGTTCCATTATCCGAAGCGCTGATTTATGCAACTGCCTCTCCTCCTCTTACTCCTCCTCTTCATCTTCCTCCTCCTCCTTCTCCTCCTCCTTCTCCTCTTTCTCCGTCTCCTCCTCCTCGTCCTTCTCCTCGTCCTTCTTTTACTCCTCCTCCTCCTTCTCCTCCTCCTCCTTCTCCTCTTCCTCCTCCTCCTCCTTTTCCTCCTCCTCCTCCTCGTCCTTCTCCTTCTCCTTCTTCTCCTCCTCCTCCTCCTCCTCCTCATTCTCCTCCTCCTTCTCCTTCTCCTTCTTCTCCTTCTCCTCCTCCTCCCCCTCCTCCTCCTCCTCCTCCTCCTCCTCCTCCTCCTTCTCTTCATTAATACAGACTCTATCTATGTATTGTACAGAGATGCGGCGTGTAATAAATTCTCGCATTCCGTGTCGTCTGCAGTGTTTTCTTCCCTTCGATCTCCCTACTTCGTTTTTATCTTGTCATCCGATTGTTCAACCAATATATATATATATATAGGAATATGACAGCACAGTATATTTTATATATATATATATACTGCGCTGTCATATTCCTCGACTGGTTTTACAATAGCCCCTTCGGCTGCCGGCAGCGACGCCCGATGCAATGAGAATTTTTAGGCCGGACGACCCAATAATATTATATACTGTCTCGAAGGTTGGGTTGATGTATAGTACAAGGTCTTGTCGGATGCAATGGACCCGTTAAATTATATATATATATATATATATATATATATATATATATATATATATATATATGCATAAACATGTAATATATATGTATAATATATATATAATATATATATGATTGAACGAGTATAATAATGTGACATGTGCAAATCGACAATATCGACATTCCGCAAGTAAAATCTGCAAAAGATCATTGGAGTTTTCGTGGATCAACATAATATATATACATATATACATATATACATATATATATATACTATATAATACATATATATATATATAGCCTGCATGGAATAGAACACCTAGCACTGAAACGAGCTTTTAAATTATAGGATTAATGGCACGAATACTTTACCTATACTGCCTAGAAACATTCTACTCATCCTGTGCTATGCTCTATGATTTATCCGTAAATAATTCTATTGTAACATGATCTGGGCATCAAACTATGACTATCGGCTTCATGGAATAAAATGTTTTGCAGAAAAGAGACATCAGATTAACAGTTGTTAACGCAGCTCAGCATTCTAAAAGTTTTACAAACGTAGCAACTACATATTTATGTGTGAATTCATCCATCGATATGCTTGCAACACATTGCATAGGATTTTCTCCTGCAAACTTCTTTAGCTTAGCCTCGGATATCCACTCCTTCATTCAGAAGAGAGTTTCGCTATGTTATCTATCATAGATTATTCTCTCCTCCCAAACTCTTTCAGCACGACGTCCTCGTTTGTAATCTTTTCCATCCGACCAATCTACATTGATAAGATAAGATAATACGAGGCAGAATAAGATCAGATCAGATGAGATTATATGATATATACTGGTGACGTCACCGGGTCATTTTTAGGTGTGGCATGACCAGGCCATTTTTAGGTGAGCGAGAAGCAACAGTTGTCTCACTACTGAGGATATAAGACGAGGAGGTGGCTTGAGGTTAAATTAAATTATATTATGTTAGTTTCGTAATCGTAATCTCCAAACTTCTAAAGCGCTACTCGAAAGTCAAGCGCGGGGCCCCAGCATATTCATGACCGCTGCGTTGCGTCAAAAGAGTTGTCCGCTAGATTAGATTAGATTAGATTAGATTAGATTAGATTAAATTAAATTAGATTAGATTATGTTAGATTAGATTAGATTAGATTAGATTAGATTGGATTAGATTAGATTACATTAGATTAGATTAGATTAGATTAGATTAGATTATAATTAGATTAGATTAAATTAGATTAGATTAGATTAGATTAAATTAAATTAGATTAGATTATGTTAGATTAGATTAGATTAGATTAGATTAGATTATATTAGATTAGATTAGATTAGATTAGATTAGATTAGATTAGATTAGATTAGATTAGATTAGGTTAGGTTAGGTAAGGTTAGGTTAGATTAGATTAGATTAGATTAGATTAGATTAGATTAGGTTAGATTAGATTATATTAGATTAGATTAGATTAGATCAGATTAGATTAGATTAGATTAGATTAGATTAGATTAGATTATATTAGATAAGATTAGATCAGAGATTGCTGTAACACAACATGAGTTCGTTTGTCTGTTTTGTTGTTGTCTGCAGCCACAATAATCGACCCGATGGAGAAAGAGATCTACCTAAAGACGGGCGACAGGCTGCGCCTCGTCTGCCACGAGGGCGAGGGTGACCCTCTACGGTCGGGTGGTCCGACGAGCGACGGGGACCCGGCCTACGACCAGCACCACCCTCGACGGCCGGCCCCCCAATCTCACCAATCTCGCCTCGTCTGGTCCCGTCAACGATCCGGTGATTCGACCTACAACCCGATCGAGTTGTCATCATCGTCTGGCTTCTACACGACATCCTTCTTCTTTGGACCGCACGAGAAGGAGGAGACAACGTTGCTAAACGACAACGTGTTGCTGTCGGATGGTGCCAGCTACCGTTGTCAGACGAACGGTACGCCATCGGATTATGTGAAGGTCAAGGTCATTGAAGGTAAGCGTGACCTTCGAGCGGCGGCTCAGTCTGTAATAATTAATTAGCCATCGATCAATCGGCATTCGTGTAAATCTTTTATTCACCAAACAATAACGTAAAATGATAAAAACAATTTGACATAACGTAACACAGCCATGCACAGTAACAAGGCAAAAGAAGTTTGAAAACTCCACAGGAATCCAGCGTTCTTAAGACAGTAGACCTGTCTCTATTAGGCCTATGACTATGGACAAAAACGCTGCAGTTCCAGTTTTCCTTAATGCAAATATTTTATGTCCTTATCATAGGATCAAAGGTCTGAGTACAAAACCTTTTAGAAATCACACACGACGGACGTAAATTATGCAAATTATGCAAATTATGTAAATTATGTAAATTATGTAAATTATGTAAATTGTGTAAATTATGCAAATTATGTAAATTAAGTAAATTATGTACATGTAAATCATGCAAATTATGTACCCGTTTGTCCGTTCGATCCTCCCCTCCTCCATCGTCTCTTCCCTTCCTTTGTCCTTTCCTCTCTTCCTCCATCGTTCCATTCCTTCCTTTGTCCTTCCGTCCTGTTCTCTCTTAGTCACTTATTGACCGCCTTAGGACGTGCCTCGCTTCGTCTGGTGTTTTTCGACGACGTGACGCCATCCATAATTCCGATCATTTTCCTCAGCAGCCATGATTCATCTGCTCCTGCAGCTGCTGATGATGCTGCTGCTGCTGCTGATGCTGCTGATGCTGCTGCATAAGCCACGTGTCTCTTCCATCTATTCGACCATTCATCGCTCTTGTCTAGAGTGGCGTCCGTGGTCTGTGGCCTTTGACCTCACTGCAGACACGTGACCCTATTGACCCTCGACTTACCCGGTCAAGAGTGCCGAGAACATACAGACGACGACGCTCATTATACTAAAGCAGCGACGCAAAAGAAGGAAATGAATTGTTTGAGGCACAATGAAATGAGTGGATCCATATAATTATATATATATATATATATATATATATATATATATATCGGTCATCTTTAAAACGTATGCAGTAATGCAGTGCTTGTTATTATTATTAATATTTATACAGCGCCAACTCGTTGATCCTTCCTCACCTGCATTAATAATAATATTATTAAATAACTGAAGGAAGTTGAGGATGGCAGTTGTACTTAGACCCATAGCATATAGATTACAATTTGTTGCTATATAAGTAAGTAAGTAAGTAAGTAAGTAAGTATGTGCTTTATTGAGCCGCCTGCAAACGCACTGCGGGAACATTATATGCATGATAATATACACCGCAACCAAATATCTGATAGTCTCTGCCTTTTCAGTTATAGACCTACATGCAGTTTCGCTCTTTTTTCTTTTATGTTCCAATTTCCTTCTGTTTTTCCCCATTCTCTTTGTTCCTCTTTGTTCCTCCCTCAGGCCTAATCCCCGACCGTTTCATCCACTGGACAAAACCCGATATCGTCTTTCTTTTTTTCTAGACCGATTGCTTGTTACCCTTTCTCGCATCTCTGTTGCCAATCTACAAGACTGCAATTTAATATGATATAGGCTGTATTATAGTCTATGTTATAGTCTGTGTTATAGTCTATGTTATAGGCTGTATTATAGTCTATGTTATAGTCTGTATTATAGTCTATGTTATAGTCTGCATTATAGTCTGTGTTATAGACTGTGTCATAGTCTATGTTACAGTCTGTATTATAGTCTATGTTGTAGTCTGTATTATAGTCTATGTTATAGGCTGTATTATAGTCTATGTTATAGTCTGTACTATAGTCTATGTCTATAGGCTGTATTATAGTCTATGTTTATAGGCTGTATTATAGTCTATGTTATAGTCTGTAATATAGTCTATAAATGTTATAGTCTGTATTATAGTCTATGTTATAGGCTGTATTATAGTCTATGTTATAGTCTGTACTATAGTCTATGTTTATAGGCTGTATTATAGTCTATGTTTATAGGCTGTATTATAGTCTATGTTATAGTCTGTAATATAGTCTATAAATGTTATAGTCTGTATTATAGTCTATGTTATAGGCTGTATTATAGTCTATGTTATAGGCGGTATTATAGTTTATCTATGTTATAGTCTGTATTATAGTCTATGTTTATAGGCTGCATTATAGTCTATGTTTATAGGCTGTATTATAGTCTATGTTTATAGGCTGTATTATAGTCTATGTTATAGTCTGTACTATAGTCTATGTTTATAGGCTGTATTATAGTCTATGTTATAGGCGGTATTATAGTTTATCTATGTTATAGTCTGTATTATAGTCTATTGTTTATAGGCTGCATTATAGTCTATGTTTATAGGCTGTATTATAGTCTATGTTATAGTCTGTACTATAGTCTATGTTTATAGGCTGTATTATAGTCTATGTTATAGGCGGTATTATAGTTTATCTATGTTATAGTCTGTTGTATAGTCTATGTTTATAGGCTGTATTATAGTCTATGTTATAGTCTGTATTATAGTCTATGTTATAGGCTGTGTCATAGTCTATGCGTCTGTATTATCAGCCATCGGTTGTCTGTATTACAGTCTCTGTTATAGTCTGTATTATAGTCTATGTTATAGTCTTTATTATAGTCTATGTTTATAGGCTGTATTATTATAGTCTATGCGTCTGTATTATCAGCCATCGGTTTTGAAGCTATAATCGCCTTCTAAGAATCGTATTTCCTTTCGTTAAATGACTATTGATCTGCTACGAAGCTTCCTTCAGCATGTGCCATCGACGATTTGGTCCACGAACAATTTTACCCATCTGCTGGATAAAATTCCTGCAAGAGCTTCTTCTTCTTTTATTCTTAAAAGCGATATACAATGTTTAGCGGCTCGGATGTACATGTAGAACATGTGTGGCTAAAAGCCAATGGACATTGTGCCACAATACAGTCCACTTATATTTCGTTTGATATGACGCCGCATATGAATAGATTGAATAGGTTGAATAGGTTCCATTTACAAGCAAAAAAGTACGCGAGTATCTCATTGCTTGGCTGGCTGTTGGACTCAAATGACTGTGTAAATAGGTTCTCGGCTTATTCGCGTCGGATGTTAGCCTACTTGGTATCATTCACGATATTAGCGCGGCAGGTCTATATCATTGGGGTTTTGAAAGCGTTTCTCCAAAAAGAATTCGATATTTTGACTGAGATTCAATTGCAAGAAATATCGAATAAATTATTTGCATTTACTGCATATCCGAGCGACCTCTGTCAAAGATTTGCACCTAGCACGGCTCTTAGGAAGTCATCAGATTGATAGGTAGAGTGGTGTCTGATGCTAGCAGACATGTGGGCCGGGCTGGGCCCACAGATATTTTTGCAGAAAAAGGCAAAAAGAATAGCCACGGTTACATAGCAGCAAGAGCTTGAGAAATGCTAAAAGGAAATTAAGAACATAGGCCTAGATATTTTCCGTGGAGGCTTCTGATGTAATTTTCTGAGTTTATTTTGTACACCATTAGTATAATTAGTGCCTAATGCAAAGAAATTTGTTAAAAACAAGCAGTAGGGTTTAACAATCAGAAAAAGGTATAAATTTCCATGTTGAGGCTTTTGAGCACATGTCCCCTCATGCCCATTGCCCAATATGCGGGCGCCCATGCTAACAGACGTTATATACGAGCTATAAAAATTATAGCTTACATGTATTCTGCCGTCTTTTGTCCATCGGGAAAATGATTGACCCGTGTCTGTTTCAGTCATCGCCAGAGGCGCCACTGTTGAGAAGATGAACGATGAGGTGCGATTGGATTGCTCTGCACGCGATGAATCATCCGTGAAATTAAACGCTTCCTGGTTTCGCGATGGACACAGGATAGAAAACAAGGAGAGGAAGTATTCGCTAGACGTGGAAAATGGCACCGTAACCATTCACAGAGCAGGTAATACATGTATGTATGTATGTATGTATGTATGTATGTATGTATGTATGTATGTATGTATGTATGTATGTATGTATGTATGTATGTATGTATGTATGTATGTATGTATGTATGTATGTATGTATGTATGTATGTATGTATGTATGTATGTATGTATGTATGTATGTATGTATGTATGTATGTATGTATGTATGTGTGTGTATGTATGTATGTGTGTGTATGTATGTGTGTGTATGTATGTATGTATGTATGTATGTATGTATGTATGTATGTATGTGTGTGTGTGTGTGTATGTATGTATGTATGTATGTATGTATGTATGTATGTATCATGTATGTATGTATGTATGTATGTATGTATGTATGTATGTATGTATGTATGTATGTATGTATGTATGTATGTATGTATGTATGTATGTATGTATGCATACGTATGTATGTATGCATGCATGTACTTATGTATGTATGTATGTATGTCTGTATGTATGTATGTATGTATGCATGTATGTATGTATGTATGCATGTGTGTATATATGTATGTATGTATATAACGTATGTTTGTATGTATGTATGTATGTATGCATGTACGAATGTTTGTATGTATGCATGCATGCATGTATGTACACTGTGTCCGGAAAAAAAGGGACCCATTTTGTAAATATAAAAATAAATAGTAAATATTCATCGATTTTTACAATTTAAACACCATTTTAATCCTGACATATTTGTCTAACATTGGTGAAAATATAAAAGTTCCAGTCACAATAATGACGTCATCATGACGTCAGTTGCATCTAAATGCATTTAGCCGGCCATTCATGCATGGTTTCGGTTGGCATATTGGTTCTTGGTAAAACGGAAATCCATTTAATAGAACCAGAAGTGATAATACATGCAGCTTATTGAAGGGATTGTCTGCTCTATAAAAAAGTCGTGCCTGATATCCAAAAATATTCAGAACAATAGCCTACACATTTCAAGAAAATGGTGTTTCAGCTCACTGAGTTCGTCAATATGTTGAACTGTTGACTAATGAGACTCATATTTCATTCCTCTTAATCTTTGGCCGCTAAACGACCGCCGGCTTAAATCCAGCTGATAATAAGATTGGAGACTGATGGAGGAGAAGGTGTAGGCTACAAGACAAGGATAAGAGACATTGAAGATCTCCGTGAGCGAATTGTTAATGCCTGCTGGGGAGGGTTTTGATACGCTGGTTGTCGATGCCGCTGCTGGCTATTAGCGCGACCGTTTTGAAGCTTACGATAAGGCCAAAGGTGTACACTTTGACCACAATTTAATTCAGATATAAAAATAAAATTAAACTTACATTTATTATTGATAAATTACATCGTAAAAATATTGAAATTTTTGATGATTTCGAGCATTTATCTCTTAAATTTGACTTTTTGTGCAAATGACGTCATTATTACGTCATCATTGTGACTACAAGTTTTAAATTTTCAGCAATATTAGATAAAAATGTCAGGATTAAAATGGTTTTTAAATTGTAAAAATCGATGAATGTTTACTATTTATTTTCATATTTACAAAATGGGTCCCTTTTTTTCCGGACACAGTGTATATAATATGTATGCATGTATGTATGTAAGTATGTATGCATGAATGTATGTTTGCATGTATGTATGTATGTGGACACTGATATATCTCTTTACATTATCCTCACGAAGGCGCTGCTCAAAGGTTAAGCGCAGGGCACCAATTTATTCACGAGCGATGCGTCATGTCAGAGGGCTTGTCCAGTGGAGATTTGATCTATGGATCTATGGATTGGCACTAAATTTACCGCACATCCTTATGCTCCTTTTAATTTATGTGCTCCTTTTATGTAGTGGTTTTATGTAGTGGCTATTGCTTGGAATCTTTTTAAAAAATATACTGCAATAAGTATAATACACGAATGTATTATATGTGTTTATGCAAATTACAGCAGCATTTGAATCTTCTTAGAATAAATAACTCGTGATGTGTGTTCTCTTAGCTTTTCTTATCGATAAGCAGTCTGAGAAAGCCAGAGATCTGCGGTATTAATAGTAGTAACTGTTCATCTGAAAATATTTCATTGCGCTAAGAAACCAGCAGGGCTGTTTTAAAGGAATTTTTAGAACTGCACAACCCTTTCTTTCCTTTCCCATCCTCCATGGTAAATTACTCCCGATCGGAGGAAAACGGCCTGTTTCAACTGTTTTCCCTGCACAGAAGTTCTTCTACAACTGCACAAATTCATTTTAGAACTGCACATTTTGTGTTCAACTGCACGTTAAAATAAGCTCTGGAAACCAGTTTATATTTCAACGATGTCATTCAGCTTAATATGCTATGTTTGCTTTAACGAATTGCTCTGTTACATCGATGTCTTCTACTCTTTTCCTATCCCATCGTCCGCTATTCTGAGCTATTCCATTCCGCTTGGCAAGGCTCTTATCCTCTCAACTTCATCATCTGTTTCACATTGCTCTGTACGATTTCTCATCTCCACTCCTCTTCCATCTATGCATATATAAAATTATGATCTTCTCCACCATGCACTCCATTATTTTTGATTCGCTCCTCTGCGCTCCGTTGCACTCAGTTCTGCTCTGTTGCCTTCGTTGCTCTCTGTTGCACTTCGCTGCTCTCTGTTGCACTTCGTTCTGCTCCACTGAGAAGAGGTCTCAGGTCGATTGGACGTCGACGGATAAATGTTTTTCCTATTGTGAATAAAACACCTATGTGGATTGGAACCGCTGGAGGATTACTTGGAAAAACAACGCAATGCAACTATACGACCGAACGGCACAAGCAGGATGCTTTCTCTGTGTCTGTCCCTTTCCGTTGTGTATCTCTCTCTCTCTGTCTCTGTCTCTGTCTCTGTACCTCATTTTCTATATTGATGTCCTTCTTCTGCTTGTTTCCTGTCTGCATATCTGCTTGTCTGCTTGTCTGTCTGTCTGTCTTTCTCTGTCTGTTTTTTTTTATCTATGCGCCATCCATAATGCGTCTGTCCGACTTCATGCATGTCTATTCATCTCGTTTTATGGAAACATTCAAATTGTGGAAATATAGAGATGTGGATTTAATCTAAAACATTCAGCAAGTCACATTTTTTATGAACCATGAAATAAGGTCACATTTGGAATGAGCGGACGGCTGTATGTATGGCTCAATGGTTATATTGGTCGCATTGATCAGTATGAATTTGAATTGATAGATGAAATAATTATTGGCAAATTTAAGAACGGAAAGTAAGAAAACAAGCTCACGTTTATTGGGAGAAGCTGCGCCGTCGAAAATCATGTGCGATTACAGACCAATCGTAGCCTACCTGCGCAAGGCCGCACCCAGGATTTTATTTGGGGAGGGATGGGTTACTCGACCTTGAGCAAACCGACAAGCAACCAAATCAACTGACCTAGGGTTTTGAGGATGGTTTAATTATTGTAAAATGTCACATTGAAATAGGAGCTTCGAAATGAAATACCCCTAGTCACTAGATATTGGTTGTGTTATAGGAAATGCATTATTTCTTTTTTACAATATTCCATTTCGGGGGTGTTCAAACACCCAAAACACACACACACCCTCTTAGCTACGGCCTTGTACCTGCGTATCTACGTATAATTGTCCTCGCATGTATAGATTTTCTGCATCAATGCATTTATTGAGTTATGCTGTACAAATACTCACGTACGGCATAATCTTTTGCAAAACGATGATTATACTAATGGTTTGACTGAGAACTTGAGAAGCTATATCTAAAAGCGCCACATAAATTATTTTCTGTGCAGGTGAGAAAGACATTGGCCTTCACACGTGCGTTGTGTCGTTGCCGAATGGAAAAACTCTTTCGACGGACGCAAACATTTTCTGTAGGTATACGCAAACTAGCTATTGAGTCGCTTCATAAAATGGTTTAACGCAGCAAACTACAATATTATTATACAAGCTGTTAGTCAGCGTCAAAATACGACGAGGAATTAAGGTTATAAAAACAGTGAACTGATTCAGCTTAGACAAACAGTCCTTATATATCATGATGATCTGTGTCTGGTAGGCTACTGAAACTCTGAGAGCAGTGACGGTAGGCATATTTATATATTTAACTCCATTGCGTTATGTTATGTCATGTTACATTACTTTACATTTAGGCCTATGTGTATTGTATGCTAGCCTATGTACATGTATGACTGCCTTGTAGCCTATCCATTCGTGAAGCACTTTGATAAGTCGGTGAACCTACGCGAAGGGTCTGAACTGAAGCTGCGATGCATCGCCTGGGGTTGGCCGAGTCCGCAGATCACGTGGTACAGGGATGACGTCATCTTCAACCGTAGCTCCGACGCCAGACTCTCCTTTCCCAACGATACGATCCACCACGCGGTACTCTCACTGCACGCGCTCACCTTCGAGGACCGCGCGTCCTACACATGCTCAGCCACCAGCTCCATGTGGACTGGTGTAGCCAGTAACAGCACAATTCTCGTCCGGGTCAAAGGTTGGGAACCTCGAAATATTTATTTATTTAATATATTTACTGAAAATTTTATATAGCGCTCCTTCAGGGTTACAGTTACTACTCAGGAGCGCTCCCAGTCCAACCCCGGTCGAATACTAAGACAGTCTTGAGAAGAGAAAGAAATGAAGTAGAAGTAGAAAGGCCAATAGGTATTTGACGAAGGATAACAGGGAGCTCATTCCAGTTCGCAGGGTCAGCCAGCCACGGAGAAAGCACGGCGCTGCCTGATTGCAGTCCGTGATCGTGGAACAATAGTTTACCGACTGATTGATAGATAGCGTGCAGTTGACATATTATAGCCTACTGAGAGATCGATTTGCTGGATTGCGCATGCAGGGTGCAGCGGGCTATGAAAATGTTTTAGCGATCTGCTCAAAACAACAATGCCTGAGTTCATTATAATACTTGAACTTATTCTTCCCCGGTTCAAAGAGTTTTGCAGTTTAAGGCAGAATCCGCAGTTGCGATTCCTAAGTGGTTTGGGAATTGATGTGAAGTGATTTGATGTGATACACTGATAAGGCAATGTACTTCAATCTATGCTTAACTCATCGATGTGCAGTGTTATCTAACGCTGAGAGCACATTATATTTTTTCTCGCATTTGCTATAGCGCACCTTCAAGCTATCTATTTACAAGCGCCCCGGACTACAGCGCGGACACTGCATCGGAGTTTCACCCCGAAGCGCACAAGCAATTGCGAGTGAAGAGCTTTTTCAAGGTCCTACGCGGCGGTTTGAGGTGGATTCGAACCTGGAATCCTCCGACTTCAAGGCACCGAACCCACCACTGCACCACCTCGCTCCACAGTAGGCTATGTTAATGGCGTACTATTTCTGCTGTCATTACAGGTCGTCTGGCTGCTCTGTGGCCGTTCCTAGGCATCTGTGTTGAGATCGTGATTCTGTCGGTCATCATCTTTATCTATGAAAAGCAACGAATTAAGAAAAAGGAACAGGAGGAGGCGAAATTTGACGGCGGCAAACATCTGTGAGTAACGGGTGGGCACAATAAATTCAACGGCAACTCATATTGACCAATTAGCAGACAGTCATAATTATGTCCAATTAATTAAGAGTCAGTGATAATTATGTCAAATTAATTAGCAGTCAGTCATAATTATGACCGATTAATTAATTAACAGTCAGTCATATTTAGGATCAACTAATTAACAGTCAGTCATAATTATGTCGAATTAATTAACAGTTAGTGATAATTATGACCAATTAATATATTAACAGCCAGTCATATGACCAATTAAAAACCAGTTATAATGACCCATTAGCAGCCAATCCTATGACCAGTTAACAACCAGTCATATGACCAATTAATATTCAATCATATGACCAATTAAGGGCCAAACATTGACAGGGACGTAGCTAACGTTGGGCTTGGGGGCTTAAGCCCTCCCCCCCCAAATGAAGCTGAAGCCCACAAAATAAATCAAGCCGTTGTATGCTTACGGCTAAATATGCTACCACACATGTCATGCTCAAGGCTTAATCCCCCCAAACGAAAAATCCTAGTTACGTCCCTGAATATTGATGCTTAATATGACTAATTATCAGCTAGCAATATCACTAATTTACAGCCATAATAGTGGCTAATAACCTGTCATTTGACTATTTAAAGCACTCTACAAAAGACCCAAATCAATGCCATCAATAGGACCAATGAGGAACCAGCAGCAATCTGACTACAATAAACAACACCCAAATTAATTACAAGTACATTAGATATGTAACATGTTGTCACACTGTCTTCAGAATACTAACCAGCACTCGTGAATTAGTCCGACGCTCGTCAATAAGTTGGTGCCCTGCGCTTATCTTTTCAGTGGCGTTTTAGAAATGTTGGCAATGCGATCCCATTCTGATGAACTGTTGTTGTTGTTGTTGTTTGATGCACAGTGCAAACTGTACCACATCTGGCAACGAGGACACCGTGAGACATCGGAAGTAAAACACAGAATCAACAAGAGGCTTATACAAACCGTTCGGCTGAAATTCAGTCAAATGCAAGTCAGCTGAAACCAGTCAGCTGAAAGCTAAGTCAGTCAGCTGAAAGTCAGTCAGCTGGAACCGGGGCGGAACCGGGGCAGAACAAGTAGATAGCATCGACTTCATGTTTCTAAATCTTACTTTCAGAACTTCATCTGTCTTGAAATAGCTTTAGGATTGCATCGTCTCACTACTGTTATTATTATTATTATTATTATTATTATTATTATTATTATTATTATTATTATTATTACTATTATTATTATTATTATTATTATTATTATTATTATTATTATTATTATTATTATTATTATTATTACTATTATTATTATTATTATTATTATTATTATTATTATTATTATTATTATTATCATTACTATTATTATTATTATTATTATTATTATTATTATTATTATTTTAATTATTTGGCATTATTATTGTTATTATTACTACTATAAATGTTGTTATTAATACTATTGTTATTATTACTACTACTATTAATATTACTTATATTATCAATATTATTATTAATATTTATTAGTTTTATTACGATTATTATTATTATTTATTATTAGTATTATTACTATTAATAGTAGTATTTTTTATTATCATCATCATCATCATCATCATCACTGCTATTGTTATTTTTCCCAAGGCACTTAATTGTTATGTTTTCTTGGGATTTCAAAATATTATGATATTTCATTATTATTGGTATTATTGTTGCAATTAATGTTATTGCAAATATTATTACTAGTATCATTGTCGCTATTATAAATGCTGTGATTAATTATTACAGTTGTTCCTATTATTATTGGTGGTAGTATTAATTATTATCGTCGATATTAAAGCTGCTGTTACAATTATCATTATGATTAATATTGCTTTCATTTTTTATTTGAGGTATGTATTATTCCTCAGGAACAAACAATTAGAGTAGTGTAGAGTAGGGTATCATTACCATTATTACTAATGTCACTATCATTGCTAATTATTATTAGTAGTGCTATTACCAATTCTACTGCTACTGTCACTATTAGTCCAATGCTATCATTAGTATAACTTCCAGATCCCACGTTCATACTTGCTTTCAAAAACAAGTTTTCTAACCAACACATTTGGACCTGTATTTCACAAGACTTCTTAGTGAATCACAGTGTGATTAGAAATTGAAAATATGCATTATGTATATGTATATGACTATATGTATATGCATTATGTATGTGTATAGGCCAATTTCGATATTTGCTTCATTCAATTAATTGCTGTTAGAAGTTTTATTACTACTAGTAGTGCTATAACAGTAAATTAGTGTTTTCAAGTTGTAAACAGCATTTCGAGGACCGTACGGTTGTAGTTTCTAATTGTCAGGAATTTTTGTTTCACTTTAAAACCCTGTAACTTGCTTTAGAGTTGCAACGTCTCACTACTGTTGGAACATTTTCAGCGTCTAACGGACCCTTGAGCAGTGCTCTGTATTTTGTGCAAGAGTAGCATTTGTCCATGTAGCCTATCATAGGTCACCTAAGAATTCCTGTAACACAGTTTAAATGCAGCTTCGATTCTATTGCTCTTGCGATTTAATCTGGAAAAAGTATACAGGTCGGTTCATTGCAGCTCACAGCACGTTTCGAGTTTCGAATTTCGGCAAAATCTGGCAAAGCTTGAATGCAGCTTTGAATACTCTCCGATTAGGCTACAATCTTTGTAGCAGTTGTAAGCAGTTTGAATGCAGCTTTCCATACTTTTCGAGGATTATCTTGGTAAAGAATGAAAACAATTTCAGTGAAGCTTTCGATATTTTCGAGTAGGCCTAGGCCTATATAATTATTCTGGCCTATTACGCTGGTAAAATTTGCACAAGGTTCAAGTGCAGTTTTCAATGCTTTTCGAGTATTACCTTGGTTAAGCCTGGAAGTAATTTGAAGACCGCTCTCAGCATTATTCTGATGTAGGCTAAATCGTGGTAAAGTTTGGTTAGAGAATTTGAAAGCTGCTTTCAATATTTTCGTGTATAATCTGGGTAAAGTTTGAAAGCAGTTTGAGTGCACTTTAAAGTAGGTTAACTCTTTAATGCCGAGATGGTAGTAAATGGTATGGGAAATCCTATACCCTACGGCATTAAAGGGTTAAAGTAGGTTAAGGAAGGAATGCTGTAATGTAGATTTAAGATTGGAACGAGTCGTAGAACATTTATGCATTTGTATTCTTTGTGTAGAATGTCGAAGGCGCAATTATTGTATCGCTGTTCTGTTTCAGTTTTGGGTTAAATTTTTTGTTTGTTTCGTTTATGTTTTATTTATGTGTGGTGAATGTTACGATCTGTTAGCTGGTTATTTTTGATGTGATGTCTCATGCAACGTGTTTTCGTCTGATTCTGCAAAGACGAATGAATTGTTAGAATCATAGAATGATTACAAACGATTAAAATCAGTAGAACTAGAAGACTTTCCTTCGTAGAACTAGAATCTCAAGAGTGTTAAATTTTCGACGCCATGCCGATTTCAGCGTTTAGTTATTGACTGGAATAGGGAAAAGCAAGCTTCGACGGGTGTACGTCAAGGTAGGGTAAGGGAAGATAGTGTAGGCTACCGCATGGTATTGTTAGGACCGCAAGCCATGCTAGAGTATGGTGTGGTATTGTGGGGTAGGGTAGAGTGGTGTAAGGTATAATTGTGTATGAGTATGGTAAGTTAGAGTAGGGTATCAGTACAGGGTTAAATGGTTCGACTCCAAATGGAAACACATGTATAGGCCTAGGTCAAATCGAACTACAGGACGATTGACCAAGACTGAGAATACTGTTTGATGGTGCTGTAATTTAAAGACAGCTTGTCTTGTCTTGTTTTGTATGGTCTTATCTTCAACCTTCCTCCGTGCGGAGGTTGGTCGCTACACAGACAAGTTTTCTTCATCTTCTCTTGTCTTCTGTCTCTGCCTGGACCCGATTGAATGACATTCCCATCCAGATTCTGATATTGGCGATCCATCACATCCGCGATTCACATGTATTCTTGCACCTGGCACCGTATTTTGCACGAGCTCTTTTACAAACAGTGTAACTTTTTCTAATCAGGTGTCCGAAATTTAAAAAAGTTTCCTTCTTTTGATCGAGTTGAACAAACTTCTTTCCATTCCTGTTGTCTCAATTCTCAAACACACATTCGTTTTTCCCATTTTATAGGACAGAAAAGAAGATAAAATACAAAGCTGGCAATCTATTCAATATAAATCTAATAATATCACTTGATTCATTAACCCTTTAATGCTGAGAGTGTAGTAAAATGTATGGGAAATCCTATACCCTCCGGCATTAAAGGGTTAAAAACCGACGATAAACGAAATAATAATTGGATGACGTAAGTACTAAGTAGTGTACTAAGTGTAGTTACAGAGTTGATGTCTCCCGTTGACAATGTCCGCTTCCAGTCCTTTCAATGAACACGTGACTGAATGCGCTAACAAACTTTCTTTGTCGCCTCTACCCTCCAGAACATGGGTATTTGTCATAGAGGTATCAAAATGTAAATTTCTCTGTTCCACTCTGTGAACCATTGGTGCTTTAATGCGAAGAAATTAGTTAAAAGCCAAAGCGCAGTATCTAAAATAGGCATGCATTTCCAGGATTGGAAGATTGGAAGTGCCCTCTACTGCTCTCATGCGCTGGCACCCATGCCTTCAGGGTTCGATTTGTGATTTTTCCATATTAAACTAACAAGTTTTCACCTAACCAGGTCACTTGCCATGCAGGCTTAGATGGTCCATTGCTGGACCGTTGCTAATAATTATGAGGTTTGAGTTTCAGTCGACTGACTCCTCATACATTGTATTTTCCGGATCAGGACGTTTGGGCGCCGCCGTTTGGGCGCCGGCCGTTTGGGCGCCGCCGTTTCGGCGCCGGCCGTTTGGGCGCGACGCCGTTTGGGCGCCGGACGTTGCGGCGCGAATGAAGAACCTTGACGTTTGTAGATATATGTATGTAGCCTATGTACATGTATGTATCCATGTATGCACGCAAGTATGCATATTTTATAATATGTGTGTTTAGTGTAAATGCATGCATGTCTGCATGTATTTATGTTTGCATGCATGCATGCATTCATGCATGCATGTATATAATGCCTGTATATATTTTGCATGTAGAGTGCACAAACACTGTATATATGTATGTATGCATGTATGTATGTATGCATGTAAGTATGTATGTATGTATGTATGTATGTATGTATGTATGTATGTATGTATGTATGTATGTATGTATGTATGTATGTATGTATGTATGTATGTATGTATGTATGTATGTATGTATGTATGTATGTATTTATGTATGTATGTATGTATGTATGTATGTATGTATGTATGTATGTATGTATGCATGTATGTATGCATGCATGCATGTATGTATGTATGTATGTATGTATGTATGTATTTATGTATGTATGTATGTATGTATGTATGTATGTATGTATTTATGTATGTATGTATGTATGTATGTATGTATGTATGTATGTATGTATGTATGCGCCCAAACAGCCGGCGCCGAAACGGCGGCGCCCAAACGGCGTCGCGCCCAAACAGCCGGCGCCGAAACGGCGGCGCCCAAACGGCCGGCGCCCAAACGGCGGCGCCCAAACGTCACGTACCGGTATTTTCCTAATCGTAATCTGAAGTAAGGACCTAAGGTACACGTTTATATAGATAGAGTCTTTTCAAGAAAGCTCGTCAGAGGTGCTCTTGTCCGGACAGAACAGTAGAAGAACAAGAACAAAGACCTTCAACCAATAATATTGCGGATAAAGGAAATAAAAGAAGTTGATGCTGCAGGCTGTTTGACAGCTGCTGCATAAATAAATAAATAAATCATGCTGCCCACATGCCCCTGCTGAGAATACAAGACAATCTCTCTAACACATATGAAAATGATAAATACTCCCTTGTAATCTTCCTTCATGTAAAGCTAAAGCCTTACGATTCCGTAAATCATCATATTTTCATACAAAAGACTTTAAAAACTAGGCCTATGGAATTATTAGATTATTAGAGGAACGCAATTACATTGTTTTTTAGGTATCGGTTGACTTATGAATCATTCATTTGGCCATTATTGGTCTCATAAGTCTTCATTTCAGAGATTGTCCGCGAGAGGAGACGCGACTTAAAACAAAAAAAAACAACGTAATATAGCGAAAACAATATTGTTGGCGATGGTTACACAAAGGTTTAGCTGGTGAATAATTCATTGTTGTTCAAAGCTCGGTAATTAAAGCGATAACTCCTGTCCTGCTTGATGAGATCACGCGCAATGCATTCAATTGCCGTCTTAACCACAGACCAGACTAATCATCGTAAAACAATATCATGTTCCGTGCAGATAAGCGCTTTACATCCCCCCAGTTGGATAATTTATATCGATACTAAAAAGGTCAGTTTTAATATACGTAGCCTTTCAGCTTAAACAGCTTATTAATAACAATAGGCTACTTAGTATAGGACATATAATATATTTAATACTTTCATATCTTTACTATCTACAAGATTCATGGTGGAACTTATCTTAATCAGTAAATCAAGACTCAACCTAATTTTAATTTGAAAAAACAGCTAAAATTGCACTTGCCACCGAGCTCTTTGCGTTTACTCTGATAGTTGACAATATTTGGCGTCTAAAGCATCCTAGAACAAGACTTAGTAGCTTGCTACCGATGATGATATAGAAATTATCTTTAATACAGTTATTAATAAAGTTACAGTTACAATAATTGTCTTATACGAGCCTTTGCCATAGTGGATTGATTTGCTATATGTTGACCTGATTAGTGATTACGGTACGGCATGGTTTAGGAGCGAGCAAAAGTTAAGTTCGAGTAACTTCTTTAGCAGCAATGTAATAGGATGCATCGACAATGTAGTTAAATGTAGTGAAATGTAGTTAAATGTAGTTGAATGTAGTTGAATGTAGTTGAATGTAGGTTGCATGCACTTGAACTTCATAAAATGAAGAGAAGTGTGCTTGATAACCTTCTGCAGCATTGAACCAATCAAAGTAAAACGAAGTTAATTAACACAATTAAAATCACGCGATAGGTTTAAAAATTACCATCTTTAAAATAATTCATTTATTCACGCATTTGCCATAGCGCTTCTTCAAGCTCACTGCTCAAAGGTTCTCCCGACTACAACGCGGACACTGCATCGGAGTTTCACGCCGAAGCGCATGAGCAATTGCGAGTGAAGGGCTTGCCAAAGGTTCTTACGCTGCGGTTTGAGGTGGATTCGAACCTGCACCCCCCCCCCGGATCCAAGGCACCGAACCTTTCCCCTACACCACCGCGGCTTTATCTTCTTCCAAAAGTCAATCAAATTGCATTTGTAGTCCGTGCCCGCTAGATGTCAGATCGTTTGTCATTTTGGACGTTGCTTTGCCACATTCGAAGCTTCTGATGAACTAGAAAGCCGTCGCGAGTAAACCTACCAATGCACAATTGCACATCCTCAATTTTACAGCTAATAAATTTACAACAATTCGAATAACGATGATAATTTGTAATCGAATAGAATGCTGATATAATATCAGTTTCTAATAAAGTCGTTTTTTATCTTTTGCTGCGCCATGTTTTGAATTGCCAAAAAGAGTGTGCGAACTCACTAAGAGTTAGGTCTATGTAACTTTTGTTATGTTTGAAATATTTAGGTGATATTTGGCAGTTGCACGTTAATATGAATTGCCTTTAATCCTCGAGTGCCCAAGGGGGGGGGGTCCGACCGGACCCCAGGCCTGTTTTTCCCGGATAACTTTTTAAAGGCTATGGATGTGCAAAAATGCTTTTAGGTATTCCTAGACCAACCATTTGGGCATAGAATGGTATATTTTGAGTGAGTATTGTCCAACCCTGTACCCAACAATCACAGCGTATACTAAGGGTACCGCAAGATTTACGGCTATTAGTCATGCATGTGTATGGTTACTGATCAATAACTATTATTTCATACCAGGTGGTGCTATTGTTATATAATATAAATAAATCGATTGCAAATTCATTTGGAAGTAGCCTGCATATAACTAAATTCTGAAACGATATTCCAATCTCTTCTCAAGATATTAACATGAACACGCTGGGGTCCGCGCCGGACGTATAGGCTTCCTTCGGAAAATAACGCAAGCAAGCATAAAATGTGTATCACGAAATTTTACACTATTACTTTGCACCAGGTGGTGCTATTGTGCTATAAGATACACCAATCGATTGCAAACTCATTTGGGATTACATGGAACTAAATTCTGTAGCGATATTATTCCAATCCCTTCTCAAGAAATTAGCATGAAAACGCTGGGGTCCGCGCGGACCCCCCCCCCCCCCCTTGGGCCTTCGTGTACCAAAAATAACTTGGGCACTCAAGTGTTAAACTTGTAAAATGTGATTTAGAAATTCTTACCTGTGGCCAAGATATTGGCAAAAACCTTCGGAAGTCTGTTTTTATGGCCAACCCTGTAGGCCTGTATGAATTGCATGCTGTGTCAGAAAGTATTCATTGGCGATCAATCTGCTAATGTGTTAATTGCGCAAATGGCATTTCTACGGACTGACAATGCAAACGCTCAAGTTCGTCGTACCCCTTGCGTCAATATTCGTTTAATTCTATTGTCATAACCTCACAATAATTATTATTGAGTAGACTGCACTGGTCTGCTATAGGCTGAAGATTAGAATAGAATCGGTGACCTAGGGAGAGCGGTTCGTTCTGGGACAATATCGGTCTAAGTGTGTGTGTGTGTGTATGCGTGTGTGTGTGTGTGTGTGTGTGTGTGTGTGTGTGTGTGTGTGTGTGTGTGTGTAGGTATAGGTAGACATACAGGTGTGTAGGCGTGTGTAGGCGTGTGTAGGTGGCGTGTATGTGTGTGTTTGTTTGAATTAGTGTGTGGCAGCCAGCGTGTGTAGTTAAAGCATGTCAAGTCTGGGACACTATATGATCCGATCTAATCCTATACTCTAACGGATCTTTGCAGCCGGATGAGATTTCACCTGCTGCAGTCGATGTACGATATAGTTAAGGCGCTATATAAATGATCATAAAATTATATATACATACATCTAAAGCCAAAGCCATCTGTCGACGACAATCTCAACTTTAATTAATATCCGTCAGATTGGCTTGGATCTGAATCTGATCAGTGCAGATGACCTATCGCTGAACAAAACTTACCTTGATATTTCTATGATTATAAGCTTAGTAGCATAATTGATTGCATTATTATTAATATTACTAGCTTAGCCGGCCACGCGCTGCTGTGGCTGAATAGACCGTCCCCAGCCCCCAACCCTCCCTTCCTCTGTCCCTCCCTAACTCCATTCCCCTGCCTTCTTCCCCTCGCCCTCGCCCTCCGTTCCCCCTCCCCTTCCACTCCCCTCCCCCTCCTCCTTCCCCTCCCCGTCCCCCCTTCCCTTCCTCTGCAAGATATGGACCTACGCACGATACGAAGTAGAAAGCTGAAAGAGATATCTCTGTCAGACAGACAGCCATTGATGGTCGTCGATGTTCGACGACAGAAATCATCCAATTATCATCGTCGATGAAGAAAGTGGAGACCCCCACCCCAACCCAACCCCCCCCCCCTCCGCAGCAGTCACATCGGCTGCGGTCAACCGCTGTTGCGTGATCGATGCCCTAAGAGACTACTCATCCGCTGCTGCCACAGAATAACGCGGCTCAGCTCTCGAGAGATCTCGCAGCAGATCTCGTGGGATTTCAATCCAACTTCCGGCTTCGGTACACACGCGCAGAATTATTGTTAACATTAGGCATTTAATCCGATAAGTATTCTGTCAAAAAATGAATTACAACGTAATGATTGATAGTATACAAAACTAATAATAATAATAATAATAATAATAATAATAATAATAATAATAATAATGATTACTAGTATACAAATAATGATAATAGTCTAATGACAAAATCAGGCTTTTGTCGGAAAGTCAATTTGATAAATTTAAATTTAAAAACTGAATTAAATGAGGCATTAGGCAAACACGCAGATTTTTTTGCAGTAGTCCAAACACAATCGCCATAGCCGATTTAAAAATTTTATTTCTCAACATCTATAGCGCCCCTTCAAGCTCACTACTCAGAGGCGCTTCCGGAAATCTGTAGCCGGAAGCGCCTCTGAGTAGTGCGGACATCGAGTTTCACGCCGTTGCTCCCATGCAATTGCGAGTGAAGGACTTGCTTGCTTAGCAAGAGCTTTGAAAAATGCAAATTATAAAATTTAAAACATGGACATGTTTCATTTAAAAGGTTTCTATTGATGTGATCAATTCGGCTTCATTTTGTTTTATTATTGCTTGAATGCATCCTATCATTAGTGCTCTAGTGCGAAATTTTTGTTTCTCAGAATGAACGATTGAATGAGGGAATAGTTATGAAAGGCCTATAATTAAAATCGGTAACTTCTATTGAGTCTGTCTCAGATGCATAAAACGCCATAATGTCTTGATTGCGCTCCAAGGCCGTTATGAGGAAAATTTCAAGTGTGATCTTGTGATAAGAAGTCATTTCGATATGAACGCCATTCGACAATGCAGAGCCGTTTGTTCTCTGAGTAGGTACATTGAAGGAGCGCTATATCAATTCTGATTGATTGATTGATTGATTGAATCGAGTCCCTGACAAATTTGACAAGTTCTAATTGTCTATAGTTAAAAGTCTCGACTATGTAGACCTATAGGCCTACGTTTGATTCGACTCACTTTGTTAATTGAGGTATGACAGTAACATTTTCTTGCATACAATTGCATTAACTCAATGTTGCAGAGTGAGAGTGCAGTTGGTTCATACCAAAATATTGTAGTATTAATTAGGATTTTATAGCTTTTATACATAGTCTTGGGTTTTTCTGGGTTTTTTCAGACGGAAGCATACATGGGTTTATTTCTGAAACCTCAGATTAACCTATGGTAAGCTTACTTTGAGACAGAGAGGTGGCCATTAGCAGCTTGGGAAGGTAAACCTTAATGCCAAAAGCGAAGTGAGTTCAAATTCCATAATGGACTTAGCAGAACGACGAGCGACTGTGAGGGAATTCGAAACGGTAAATTCATTTAAGTGCGCATTCGCAAAGCGTGGCCTATTCTACTGAGTAACCGTCTTATACAAACTAATGTATGCAGGCCTATACGTGCGCTAGTGTATGCTTCTGTGTTCGCAGAAATTCATAAAATGTAATATTTATATTTTCCGAATGCATTGTGCATCCATGGAAAGGATCAATATTCTCCTGGAAAAAATTAATAATTATTTCGACCAATGGATTCAACTGTTTCAGACTCTTAACTTTATTTTTGCAGCTACTGACAAGAGACATTATGTAGGTCTACATAGCTAGGACTATCTGCCTCGCAATTTATACATTTAAAAAATATTCGATTGCAGGCAAAAACACCCAGCTGCTAAGTTAGAGTAAAGTTTTATCACGTAATATTATGAGCAAACGTTTTAAAGAAACTAGGCCTATATGCATCAGTAATTAAATTATACACCGTGACTCAAAAAAAAGTAAGCCAAATTGTTTTTCTTTTATCTCTGTTGCCTAATAACATATCACGCTAAAATTTTCCAAATATTTAGAGAATTGGACCAAGAATATGATTCCAAAATTTCATCAGATAAAGTTGAACGGATAAAAAGATATCAATATTTAAACTTTATATGCCGAAATTTCAGTTTGCAAGCAATTTTCTATCAGATTCAATAAAGTGTTTCCTTATTATCTCCAAAGCCTGATGATTAATCATTCTAAAATTTTCTAGATATGTAGAGAATTGAACTACCAATATGACCCAACAGTATAGTTTGATAATTTAATTAAATAAGATGCTCAAAATGTCCCCCTCCTGCTTGCACGCAAGCCTGAGGGCGCTGGCGCCATTGCAATGGCAACAGCAACGTCGATTATCCTCTGGTTCAGGCCATCCCGCACTTCCAACAAGCGTTGCTTCATATCGTTTATATCATGTATTGTTGTCTGGTAGGCTCGATCTTGCATCACGCTCCACATTTTATAGTCGACAGGATTCAAATCTGGACTGTTCGGAGGCCACAATGTGGGAGAAATGAAGTCTACACAATAACAGACTTGCTGAAAACTGAAATTTCGGGTGATGAAGTTGAAATATCCATATCCTTCTATCCCTTCACATTTATGACATGAAATTTTGGAATCCTATTCTTGGTTCAATTCCCTAAATATCTGGGAAAAGTTTTTATGATTACTCATCAGACATCAAAGATGTGAAAAAAATAGTTTGGCTTACCTTTTATTGAATCTGACAGAAAATTGCTTGTAAACTGCAATTTCGGCATATGAAGTTTAAATATTCATATCTTTTTATCCGTTGAACTTTATCTCATGAAATTTTGGAATCATATTCTTGGTCCACTTCTCTAAATATTTGGAAAAGTGTAGCTTGATATGTCATCAGGTATTAGAGATATATGCAAAACAATTTGGCTTACTTTTTATTGAACCACGGTGTATAGGCTATTATTCGGTTATGAAACTGTAAGAATTTCCTTTACGCATTTTTAGGCTACATGTTCACCATATTTCAAACAGTACTGCATAGTTTTATTTCATATTGTAATAATGTTATTCATCTGGTTATGTACAAATGTATAAAAAATGTTAAAACACACTCATAGGCCTATAATAGCCTATCTATCGATGGAAACATAACATGTCACAGATTTATGATACAAACAAGAATCAAACAGCCATAAATGTCAAGTTCTATAAAATACTGGTCTACCACTGGTTTGTAGTCTTGCTATAGACCTAAGCAATAAACTATTTACAAAGTAATTAGTCAACTATAAGTAATCTTAAGCACATGAAAATGACTTAATGACGTATTGCTTTACAGATATCTGAGCTGAGTTAATTGTCACGTATATTTGACATTTGGCACCACGAATTACGACTGTTTTTCTAATCCATCGCGTGTTGAAAAATTGAATGTAACTGCCTTAGACCAGGTCTGTTTATATTAAAATATCGGACACAAGTGGGTCCTAAACAAGTCTTAACATTTTCGCACCGCGTTGATGTAACCCGTTGGCCAAATTGGCAGAGTTTGACATGTAAATTCTTTCTGAAAATGCTGTCGCTCTTTCTGTCGCATTTTAAAATTACTTTCTGACGTGAAACTGGCATAATATTTTGTTGAACATAATTTTATCATTCTTATCAAACTTCGATCTACTCGCAGAGCTAGTATTAGTTGAGAATAAAGGTAGTTTTCTCGCATTCCAAGGCCATCTACTCCGAAAAGCGAAATTGTGATCTGACACGAGGGTTTGTTGAACTATGTGCTACTCTGTATAGGCTACAGAAAAAACGTTGTTTCATTTCTTTGACGCTGTCGATGGCATTCACATATTGCAGATGTCTAAGGAATCTCGTTCTCGTTTGAGGTCGGTTCGTAATCGTAATCTCCAAACTTCTAAAGCGCCACTTGAAAGTCAAGCGCAAAGCAGCAGTTATAATTAATTCACGTTGCAATTCAAGTTTCTCTCTTTGGAGGGAACTAATTTTATGTGATGATACTGTACTACTGTAGGTTGTCGGTTGCAAAAGGAGTTCTTTGGCGTCGAGACCATTTCTAGACTCTACAGCAAACGATTGAGCTAATATGTCTTGAGCACTCACTTTCTCTCTCTCTCCTCTTGTCTATCCGTCGACTCTACTCTAAAACTTCGAGATGAGTATAGGCCTACGCTTTTTTGTCACTTAAATTCACTCGGATTTTTATAGACTGTTAATTGAGTCCTGTCACGCTTCGCCACGTTTTATCTTCCTTGTCATTTCTTTTCTGTCCTTTCTTTCCTCGATCCATTGAACATTTATTCCCGCTTGGATAGCCTCCGTTCATCGTCTCCTGCTCTTGTCTTTCCTTCATCGTGTTGTGCTACTTATTCGATCAATCTGCTGCTTTCCATTCCTTCTTGTTGACCTAGTTTTCTTGCATTGACCTTTGACTCTTTTGACCCAGTTTTCGTGCATTGACCTTCGACTCTTTTGACCCAGTTTCCATTCATTGACCTTTGACTCTTTTGACCTAGTTTCCATGCATTGACCTTTGACTCTTTTGACCTAGTTTTCGTGCATTGACCTTTGACCCTTTTGACCTACTTTTCACGCATTGACCTTTTACTCTTTTGACCTAGTTTTCACGCATTGACCTTCGCCTCTCTTGACCTAGTTACCGTTCTGATCCGGTCCTTCCTCGTCGTTCATGTTCTTCTGGTTGCGCGTCTCAATGTCGTTGCGACGTTGCTCAGCAACTGTCTCCATGGCACGTCGCATGACCGGATATCGTTCGAGAACGGACAGGAAGTGCTCGACGGACAATGAGAAGAGACTGCAGAACGTTTCCGCTCTTACGCTGGCCACCCGCCGACAGTTCGTCAGCAGACAAATCTCTAGACGAATAGAAACGAAAGACATTTTTATCACATTCAACTCATGACGGAACAGCTGACTTCATTTTTAACCAGTAGCACATATTGCTGATAATTATGGCTACTGGTTACTTACTTGTGCTCAACTGCTATAACTGCTTCTTCTCTTCCTCCTCCTCCTTCTCCTCCTCCTTATTACTTACTAGCAGTATTACTTTACTACTGCAACTGCTACTATAGTTGTACTGCTGCCGCGCTACTACTATAATAATTATACTACCATACTGCTGCTGCTGCTGCTACTGCAACTACTACTACTGCTACTGCTGCTACTACTACCACCACATAGCCCACTGCCACTAATACCATATATTCATTTCAGACATTTATATAGCGCCTTTTAAAGAGTATCTACTCAGAAGCGAGTATATAATATATATTATATATACTTGCTAGGGTATAACAGCAATGACAACTACATTTTGCATAAGGATATGCATACTACTTTGCACAGGGTATTTATTCGATAGGGAAATCATATTCAACAAACAATATACATAGGGTATGACAACAAGACAACTATATTCGACACAAGGATAATATAGGTCTATCGGATATGACGAAATGACATAGATCATGACAATAAGAGAACGTGAGCGATGGTCGGACGGACGGACGGACGGACGGACGGACGGACGGACGGACGGACGGACGGACGGACGGACGGACGGACGGACGGACGGACGGACGGACGGACGGACGGACGGACGGACGGACGGACGGATGGACGGACGGATGGAGTGGGCGTTGAATTAGGCTCGTGTCTATTTTCAGCTGAACTCATCAGCTTAAATGCTCTCTATATTTATCTAAGCTTTCATGTTTCCCATGCATGCAGCTCTTATCCTGAGTCCATTTCATTCGATGAAACCCTCTGCTAACCGTCAGATCACAAACACCTGTCTAGGTAGACACAGGGACAGATAGACAGACAGATAGACAGACAAACAGACAAAACAAACAGACAAGACAGACAGACAAGACAGACAGACAGCAGACCGCGAAAGACAGCGCAGCAGAGGAAAGACATAATATACATATACAGACATTATTATGTAGATACAGCCAGCGCGTACAGATATAAGCAGACACTAACAAACACACGGATGTTAGAAGGTTCGTTAATTAAAATGGAAGGAAAGAATGGCTGAGGAATGATTTTAAAACAATACGGATTGATAAGCAAACTATGTCGTTAATAATTAAATTTTGACTAAGCTTAAACATCCAGTGGTTCATCCAAAGAAGATAGGAAGGCCCACGTACATTGTAGTCCTTTTTCATAGGAAGTCCTTTGAACATTGGAAATTCTTAAAGCATAAAATATACAGTCACAAATAGGCATAATGACCAGCTCAATTTGGAGGCCCCTTTCAAACTCGGAGGCCCCTCAAACTCGGAGGCCCCCCCCGGCCGGGGGGTGTGGGGGGTGCTAGCGCCGGCACTGCCTGTGAGCATTGGAAATTCATTGAACATGGGGTGTCCCACGAGCTTAAGAAATTCTTAGAGTATATGAAGGCTTTTGAGTATAGGAAATTCTTAGAGCATATTATGATGTCCTATGAGCATCGGAACTCTACCTATTTGAAGTCCTTATACTTATAGCATTATAAGTTCTTTTAGTATAAGGAAGTCCTTTTGTATGTGCACTTGTTATAGCGCCCCTTCAAGCTCTATCTACTCAGAGGCGCTCCCGAATGCAGAGCGGACACTCAGCTGCATCGGAATTTCACGCCGAAGCGCTGAGTAATTGTGAGTGAACGACTTTCCCAAGGTTCTTACGCGGCGAGGTGGATTCGAACCTTGAACCTTCCGGCTCCAAGGCAACGACGCCACCACTACACCACCGTGCCCCACACTTTGAGTGTATACCTCCGAAATACGATCCATCGGAGAGCGAAGTGACGACCTCTCCTTCTCGATTGACGACGGCGACGATTCCTTCTTGGATGAAGTACATCTTCGTGCCAGTCGTTCCTTCCTTGATGATGAAGTCACCTGGAAGGAAGACCTCGAACTGGAGTTTCGTGACGACATCGGAAACGAAGTTGTGGTCAGTCTGTCGGAAGAAGGGAACCGCTGAGACCAGAGCCCGACAGTTGTAGTTCACGATCTCCTGATGTACAACGATAACGAAATAATAATTACCATGTATAAATGTGTGTTCCTGAGGGCGACTGACAAAGAAAACGGCTTTTATCTGATCATTTAGGCTACTCTTGTGGCTTTTATATGAGTCTCGCTACATCATATATTTATATGGAAACATATTTTGCTTATAAGACATCCTTCACTTTTAATTAATTCATTGGATGAGATTCAGCAATGATAAACTAAATTATTTTGTTTTGTTTGTGTCTTGTAACGAAAACTGTTCCAGCCAGAGAAGAACTCTCGGAATAGATACTCTAGTGAGTCTAGTCTCTATAGGGCTATAATTTATAGTTTCAAGTCCATAGTCTGTGGTCTTTTTAGTCTTTAGTCTATATAGCTTAGTCAGTGGTCAGAGCAAACAAGTCGTCTGCTGTGGCCAAAACGACTCATAAAGAAAAGTTAATGCTGGGGTTTTAGCGAAAGTGTTATTCTATAAAAACTGAAAACTTTATAGTCTTCTTGAGACACTTAATGTTTGTCCAGTTTCAATGCACACTTCCGAACTTTGCAAGAAAATTATTGTGGTTATAGGCACCGCATTCGTACAGCATCGCATTGCGTTGCAACATTGTATTGTGTTGCATTGTATTGTATTGTATTGTATTGCATTGTATTGTATTGCATTGTATTGTATTGCATTTTATTGTATTGCATTGTATTGTATTGCATTGTTTTGTATTGCATTGTTTTGTATTGCATTGTTTTGTATTGCATTGTATTGTATTGCATTGTTTTGTATTGCATTGTTTTGTATTGCATTGTTTTGTATTTTATCATTGTATTGAATTGTTTTGTATTGCATATCGTGTAAGGACTGAACTGTACCTCGTGAAGACACTGATTGACTTCCGTTAGTATCGTCGTCTCGTCAAACATCTTTCCTCGATAGCGATGCTCGTAGTAGCTCGTGATGTTTCGCCTCAACCTCCTCGGTAACTTCCGGTAATTCATGTATTCCTCCACTTGCTTGAACTAAAACATTGAAACATATAAACAACCGTCAACTCCAAACTTTAAGTTCAAAGCCAATTCTAATACGCTTTGGATTCATTAGCCTAAGATTCATTGGACTGTTACAGCCTTCATCAGTCTAGGCTATACATCATGTGACCGAAACTTAGCCTTACTCTGGGTGATGTTATTTGACTACATTTGTTTAATGTTTGTTTTTAAGTTGCTGATACTGTTGTAGCCTAATAGTACTGTTTTTTAAATCCCGAAGGATCCTATAGATAGGTACCTCGGGTAAAAAAAATAAAATGATAAGAATCCGACACAGCTTCTACATGTATATAGCATCGGTAATTCGGTGTCTAACAATGTACAGATTAGTGAAGTTTTATCTCGTTATGTTTTGCAATGCAGTCAGCGTCTCATTTATCCAAAAGCACCGTGTCTTGATAGAAGATCTCTTTATATTAGAGATAATTAGGCAATGTGCGATTGATTATGCCATTATCTTTATTTCCTCTGTACATAATAATTATCCTCCAGCGTCCTTCAAATCTTCCATTTATCAGGATATCCATTTCATTCCTCGTTGATTTACTGACGTTGCAATAAATTATATACAAATTACTAATTATGCAAATGCCCGCTTAGTTATACGATTATTAACTGTATTATATAATTCCTCATAATGTCACCGCTTCTGTCTTCACTCGGTGCAGTTTACACTCAGATTCCGGCGACTGGCCATAATGATTTATTTTTCATGCGGACATTTTCATCAGGTCTGCCGATCGATTCGTCGGCTATGATCAAACGATGAGCGATCATAGATCATAGACCATAGATCATAGAGGGACCAGCGGACTGCAGTCGCACGAAGACAGCTTCAAATGCAGACGACGACAACGAAGACGAGCGATATAATCGGAGTCTATAGAAGGACATGACGTCAGACTGAGTCTGGGCGACGAGTGATAAGTCTTAGAGGAGAACTACTCAGGCTTCGCTTCTTTTTATAAGATGCTGCTGCATAGCTTCTCAGGGAATCGATAATCCGACTGTGGCTGTAGGAATCTGGATTTTCTGGAGAGTGTAAAAACATCGCTTTTCTGAATCTTGCACTGATGGTGTTGGGTAAGCGGTTGTGGTGGTGTTGGTCGTAGTGGTGATGGTCGAGGTGGTGATGGTCGAGGTGGTGATAGTCGAGGTGGTGATGGTCGAGGTGGTGGTAGTAGAAATTGGAAGATGGTGAATTTGTGTCTTAGCTGCCCTGGTAGGATAGATTTGCCAGGGCTGTTTTTAAGGAATATTTAGAACTGCACAACTCCTTTCCTTTCCCACCCTCCATGGCAAATTACTTCCAGTCAGAGGACAATGACCCTTGTTGCTAATTTTAACTGTACAGAAGTGCTTCTACGACTGCACATTTTGTGTACAACTGCACGTTAAAAAGCCCTGGGATTTGTGACATCTTGTTGAAATTGACTTCGCTGCACTTGCGACAGAATTCTCCAGTTAGCCTATACCTTCTCAAATAGGTCTATGACCTTGGTGTTCAGTTGCACCAAGAGCTTACTTTTGTTCCTAGCATTCACCGATTACCCCGAGCGATATAATCGGAATTTAGAAGGTCATGACCGACTCGCCCGAGACGTTGCAATTTTTTACACCATAAACACTGGGTTATAGTAAACAACTATTTGGGATGATAGTTAGATGGCGCTACAGACGAAGAATGACCTATTGACCTTTTCCCTGTAGAGCCTTTTCGATGTATCGAACGACTGGATGACCGTAGTGGACTGTCCAACAAAGATGGCGTAACACGTCGCCCCTGTGAGCATGCTGATGATCGTCAGCCACACATCCGTTGTGCTCTGCGGAGGGTAACGACCGAAACCAATGCACAGCATGTGAGACAACGCCTTGAACAGCGCCCACGTGTACTGATCCAGCCAATAGGAACTCTGCAAAATGACGTCAGCCTATGATTTAAAATATTAGCTAATTAATAATTAATTAATTAATTATTAGTGAAAGATCGAATGACTGATAGATGGATGGATGGATGGATGGATGGATGGATAAATGGATGGATGGATGAATGGATGAATGAATGAATGCATGGATGGATGGATTGATGGATGGATGAATTGATGGATTGATGGATGGATGAATGAATGGAAGGATTGATGGATAAATGTATAGATGAATGGATGGATGGATTTAGAATGAATGGATGGTTGAATGGATGAATGGATTGATTGGTTATTGGATGAATGGATGGATGAGTGGATGAATGGATAGAAGGATGGATGGGTGGGTAGGAGAGGGATGGGTTAATAGATGAATGAATGAGTGAATGAATGAATGGATGGATGGATGGATGGATTGGTGAATGGGTGCACGAGTGCATACTCTTCCCAAAATCAATCAATCACTCGTTAAATAATAATCTACTATATGATTAATCAACTGTCTCGTTTGTTTATCCTTCGTTCCATCGCCCTCCCCCACTCACCAACCCCCCTCATCCGTTCGTTCCCTGATGGACTGATCATCACCGACCTGGAGTCCTTCTATGGCCGCCCAACTGTCTCGTGGGAAGTCCTGGAGCATTGGAACGAGCCACTGAAGACATCCATTCCAATGACCGAGCAGAAGGATGACAAAGACAAGGTTGAAGACACGCATGAACCGCCCGGCCACAGTCAACAGCTAAAGCAGCGCAACATAAATAGACATGCATGATGCAATGAAGCGAAGATAGACAGTTGTATAGTGTGAGACATGCATCATACACATACATACAGGCATACACACAGATAAGACCAAACTATTATGGCTTGTGGCATATTGCTGAACAAACAACAAAAAGTCAGTTACTAGACTATCCACACAGAAACGCAGTCAACAAAAAAGGGTCTTCATCATGACCACAATACAATGGCAGAGAGAAACCCCCACCCCATCCTCAGTCTGTTGTGATGAAGACTAGCTTGGATCAATTCGTCCGAAGCCAACATTGGAACGCAGTTACTAACCTTGGTCGTTATGCAACACGGACGAAAAAGGTTTGGGACGGAGAGAAGCTTAGAGGTCAATTGAGTTCGCCACTGTGACTATAGGTAGAGGATCAGAAAGCACGGGGCAGTCATCCATGACATTGTCTGTCTATCTCTCTGACTGTCTGTCTGTTGCACATGCATGTATGTCTATCTCCGACAGCCAGACCATGCAGGGTGAAAATTGCCATGGTAGTTAAGGGTGTTCAACCCCCATGTTTTCCAAGGGTCCATAGCAAAGTCTCTTTGCGCGCCTCAAATCAGCGTGGATCAGAGTCTGACCCCCGTTATTTTTCTACAATTTTTATACTGAACCAGACAGACAGACGCCTAGAGCGAGAAGGACAAGTATACAGACAGACAGATTCTGAAGGCGAATATAGGCGCTATAGCAAATGCGGTTGTATAGCATGCGTGTCTTTGCGTATATATCAGATAAGCTGGGGTATCAATTAAGAAGTGGACAGCCATGCAGTGTAGAAAGACATCAAGAAATCAATCGAAGCAGACATGCAAATGGAAAGAGTGATAGAAACAGAAAGCAAGAGAGACCGCGATTTAGTGGACTGGATGAAGGGAATGATTGATCGATGGATAAATGGGTGATACAGACATTAGACAGACAGACAGACAGACAGACAGACAGACAGACAGACAGACAGACAGACAGACAGACAGACAGACAGGCAGGCAGGCAGGCAGACAAAGAGACAGACAGACAGACAGGCAGACAGATTGGCAGACAGACAGACAGACAGATAGACAGACATGCAGACAGGCAAACATACAGACAGGCAGCGAACAGACAGACAGGCAGACAGACAGATAGACAGACAGGCAGACAGACATACAGGCAGATAGACAGACAGACAGATAGACAGATAGATAGACAGACAGATAGACAGACAGATTGACAGACATACAGACAGGCAGGCAGGCATACAGGCAGACAGGCAGACAGACAGACATACAGACAGACAGAGCGTAGCATATAGAGATAAAACATTGACAGAACGTCTTCTACTAAATGTGGTCAGGAAATAACGTATTATTTCGGAGCTTCTATGGCACCATTAAAACGATGAACTATAGTATAACGGATGCATTATTTTCTGGATGTGGAGGCCTTTCGAACATTCGTCGTGTGAGCTGAGCTATTGATCAGACTTTGAGTCTGGTGATACATAATTGCCTTTGTACAAGACTGTCTTGCCTCAGGAATTCATGATGCTCCTCCATTTATCCTTTTCTCTGATTTATATAGCTTGAAGTTTATCATTCTCCTGATGACCTTCTCTTTAAGCGGTTATTGCAAGGAGTTACACAAATAGACAACTAAAAATTCCTAAAAGCGTAGACCGATATGACCAGAAAGCTCAGTGTTATTGTTAGCCTTTCTGCCATGGTCACAAAGCTAAATAAACTATACTACATGTATGTCCAATGTCCATATACAGCCAAGCATATTCGTGAGTCCGTGCTATAGCCATGCAGACAATCAGTGAGTCTGCAGTCCTATCTTTATGGCTGCCAGACTCCAGAGCAGTGGTGGTTTCTCCATAATAGGCAACACACGACGATTCAATCCATCAAATACCCAAACAACGCACACGTACGTTTAGACATTTACTTAATACAGCCTTACATACATGTTGCACGAGCAGAGAATTCATTGAATCGATGTATAGTAATGTATACTTAGCTTTCCGTGGGTTCTACAAAAGGCAAATCACAAGAGCACCGAGTGCAATTAAACCTAAGCCGAGTCTGCCGATGTAAATTGCATTTACCAGAAGAGACTAGACGCAAGAGGCGCTATATAAATGCAACGTTGCAATAACACTTAAATCCGAACTAATACCATTAGAAGAGTAAATAAAGGACAGGACATAGATGTGTCCTGCAACAACAGAGACTGACCTGACCGATGTCCTGAATGAAGCCAGCAGCAAGAAAAACAACCAACAGCCACTGTAGAAAATTTGTAGGCCAGCCAGTCAATCGGCTAACCAGTCATTAAGCCAGTCAATTGGTCTATAAGCCAGTCACTGACTCAGTCAGTTAGTCAGTCAGCCACTCAAACTGTCAACCAGCCAGTCAGTCAGTAAGTCAGTCAGTCAATCAGCCACGAAGCCCGCAAATCAGTCACTAAGCCAGTCACTCAGTTAATCAATCAGCCACGAAGCCCGCAAATCAGTCACTAAGCCAGTCACTTAGTTAATCAGTCGCTTAATCAGTCAATCAGTAAGTCAGTCATTCAATCAATCAGTTACCAAGCCCGTCAATCAGTCACTAAACTAGTCAATCAGTGACTAAGCCAGTCGCTCAGTCACTCAGTCAATCAACCAGCCAGACAATCAGCCAAACATTCAATCAACCAGCCAGACAATTATCCAATCAGTCAGCAAGCCAGTCAGTCTCTAAGCGCATGTCCTGCAACATGTTCACAACGTAACGGTAATGATCTGTGCAACTTTTGAGCCACATGCGCGATGGACTCAATAATAAACAACGTGACTAATGACAACTAACAACATGGATGGACACCTCTGAGTAGTTTCTTGAAGGGGCGCTATATAAATTCTCTGAATGAATGAATGAATGAATGAATGAATAATTATGAACACCTCAAAAATTGCGTCTACAACGACGATTATGATGATGACGACGATTGTGATGACGACGATTATGATGATGACGACGCAGACAACGACGACGATGCAGACCCACCTCCTGCCATTGATTTATATAGCGCACGAGTCGTGACAATCGCAGAAGTCGAAGAAGACTGAGCAGCTTGACAAGTCGAAATATCCTTAAGGCTCTTCCTACAATTAACCAACATTTAAATTAATTAATTCTTAATTAATATTAATTTACAGCCGACACAAAAGGCGCTGCGCAATTAGTCGCCCCACATGCTTGCACGTACGAATGCATGCATACATGCATACATGCATGCAAACAAGCACGAATAGTAATTTGCGTGAATGGATACATGCGTGTTGCAATGCATTAATTCATAGAAATATATGCATACATGTATATACATTCATGCATACATTATATTACATATTATACCAAAATGCAAACGAACAAACATGTATGCATACACATACGCATATGCAATGTGCCATGCATGAATGCATGCATGCATGCATTAATTCGTTAATTCATTCATTTATTAAACATGCGAATTCGTTTGAACACAGTCGTTGCATTCTCGGCATGTAATCAATGCAATGTAACATAATTTATATGGCGCATATTTGAAATGTTTACAGGGACGAATTCCATCGAAGAGAGACAAGCAGACAGACGGGGAGGAGGGTTGGGGTGGCTGCGGCAATAAAAATGCAAGTATTTATGGACCACCCATGACGGGCGACGGCCTCCTTTGATGTGTCGGAGAATGAGGAGGTCAAGCGCATGTCCTTCCGGTTCTTGACCAGTGAAAGATCACTGACCACATGCAGACTGTGTCTGAACATCGATCGGCTGAGGCAATGAACCCTAGCGTGTGTGGCATCGTGTGGCATTGTGTGGCATTGCGTGGCATTGTGTGGCATCGTGTGGCATCGTGTGGCATTGTGTGGCATCGTGTGGCATCGCGCGGCATCGCGCGGCATCATGTGGCATCGCGTGGCATCGCGAGGCATCATGTGGCATCGTGTGGCATCGCGAGGCATCATGTGGCATCGTGTGACATCGTGTGGCATCGTGTGGCATTGCGTGGCATCGTGTGGCATCGTGTGGCATCATGTGGCATCATGTAGCATTGCGTGGCATCACGTGGCATCGTGTGGCATCGTGTGGCATCGTGTGGCATCGTGTGGCATCGTGTGGCATCGTGTGGCAACGTGTGACATCGCGTGGCATCGCGTGGCATCATGTGGCAGCGTGTGGCATTGCGTGGCATCATGTGGCAGCGTGTGGCATCGTGTGGCATCGTGTGGCATCGTGTGGCATCGTGTGGCATCATGTGGCATCGCGTTTCATCATGTGGCATCGCGTGGCATCGCGTGGCATAGCGTGGCATCACGTGGCATCTTGTGACATCGCGTGGCACCGCGTGGCATTGCTTGGCATCGTGCAATCGAAATTGTATCTGGCTGTGTTATGTCATTTTAAGTATCGACAAAGATGCAGTAGTTGAAGGGCAAGATTTCTCCCTTGAATTTTCAGAATTCTGTTGAGTTGATTAATTAATTAATTCATTCATTCATTCATTACGAAAATTTACATCGCACTCATCAAGATTTCTACTGACCTAATCCAAAATAATTTTAATTGCTGCGTTTTGACAGCAACTTTTCTGTCAAACAAACGAAAATATGATACAAAAACAGAATGACGTTAAAGACAATAAAATATGATCAAACAACTATTCGCAAACGAACACATCTCATATAGCAGATAATTACTAGAAGATTCACCAATGGCAAGGTCCCGCAAACACGTAGAACCCATGCAGCCAACGGGTCCTCGTCCAAAGCGTATGTCGGACACGTGACATAAGATTCCTGGTCCCGAAACAACACAGAAGAGGAACCTGAGACAACCGTGAGTATGACGTGCTAGCGATATCATTTTCTCCACCTCGGCATGCGAGGGCAGATGGCCAGTCCTCCCCTCGCCATCTCACCTTCCCATCGACAGTGTACAGTCAATGTACACATAATAGCTGAGTTGTCTCTAGGGTGCACAAATGGAACAGTGATCTCGAACCAAAAATTTTTCCCTGGAGGGAATTTGAACCCGCCACCTCACCTCTCCGCTGACGTCTCACGGCGCTAACCATTGAGTCATCGACCAGAATTTTACCAGAAATCGTATCACGTGTAAATGCTTCGCTTGGTCGTATTTATAGTTAGGCCTACCTTTAGCGGCATTTACCGCAATTTACCGACTACCGTCACGTTCTGCCTGCGTGTAAGTTACATTAGCTGCTAGAGTGTAAGTTACATTAGCTGGCCATTTCAGCCTTGGTCATTTCCTATTCATTTGACCTTGCAGCTGGACGTCTTGATCTGTGTATTGGCCGCTGACCAATTGGCTTCGGTCAGCATTTAATTAGATGGCAAATGACCGAACATAAAGGGAATTGACTTCCACGGAAAAGGACGGTGAGTTATTTTGCCAATGAACACACATTCGCAGATTCGTTTCATTTCGTGTCTTAGGATTTATTAGATGAGAGTTCGGCAGAGATTCACGGAGACCTTTGCGACAAAGACCAACAATCTGCATACATTGCATAAATGCATACATGTAATAGTTGTATACTACGAAAACAGTTTTGGAGACGCACTATTAAATGCCTCGTCAAGTTTTAGTAGGTAGGAATGTGTTATACAGTAGCCTGCATGCATAGTTGTATACTGGATTACTGGTATGCATGTATGTACGTACAGTGTATTTGCGTATGTATGTATATATGCATGTGGGTTGTATGTATGTATGTATGATGTATGTATGTATGTATGTAAGTATGTATGTATAAATGTATATATGTATATATGTATACGTATGTATGTATGTATGTATGTTACAGTATGTATGTATGTTATGTTACAGTATGTATGTATGTATGTATGTTTGTATGTATGTATGTATGTATGTATGTATGTATGTATGTATGTTTGTATGTATGTATGTATGTATGTATGTATGTATGTATGTATGTATGTATGTATGTATGTATGTATGTATGTACAGTATGTATGTCTAATTGTCTATATGTAAGTATGTATGCATGGTTTTATGTATGTGAGCATTTATACAGCGCCGCTATAGTAGCTTCTATATGCACTGGCAGAAAAAGGGGCAATGAAACCTTGCAGCGTCCGCATGTATTCTAGTGTGAACCGATGAGATAGATGGTGGGCGATCAGCGTCGTTCGGCTGCTTCTGCCAAAGACAGACGACGGACGGCAGCCATACGGTTGGATGGCGTCTGCGACTATTTATATCGTCTGCTGCGAAATGCATTCGATGAGTGGCTCTTCTGACCACATCACTCTAAATATTCTTCATCGATGCTCTAAATATTCTTCATCGATGCTGCTGCTGCTCGTCGTCGACAGATGTCCTCCTCCAGTCGGCGACCAACCGACCGGCAGAGGGATCCTGTGCATGGTGGCCACCGCGAGTGGAAGCCAGTGCAGGGATCGATAGAACAAATCGAATTTCTAATTCATCGTCCGGTGGAACCGATGCTGCTGCTGCTGCTGCTGCTGCTGCTGCTGTCGTATGGCACAATGAGCATCTCAGTCCACTCGGTCATCATCATCCACTTAATCATCATCAGCAGCGGCAGCAGTAGCAGCTGTCAATAATATTCTCTGGCGAAAGAGAAGCAGAGAAAGATGCTCGGGTTGTTTTAAACGTCACCGTATAAACGAATTAATTGTCATCTGCTGAAAATCCTCCTCACCAGGTTTTCATCTGGAAAACTTTCTGTGTAAATCTTTTGCTTCGTGTTCGTCATTGGCATCGATTGTTGGCCTTTTGGGGTTGCGTCTATATAGGCCTACTATAAATGGACTTCTGCATATTGAATATAAAGAACCCCTCAATAGGATCTTTCTCACGGAAACATCCAAGTTTATGCTTACACGCCTGTCCATTTTTTTAAATGATAAGCTTAGGCTACTGTTTCCTCGGTTTGAGATTCCTAATCTGCATGGCCATTCAATTTGATCAAAAGGCGATAAAGATAAATGTAAGATTTTAGACCATAATTATTGCACGGCTCTATGGAAACTCCCGATGGGTTCGATTCAAATAAAAGGTCAAAAGTCATTCGAAAGACGCCGAGACACGACGCAACCATACGACACCTTTTTAATCATTAAACTTTTAATATATATCTATTGCGTTGACTGCGATTTTCACTTTTATCCGTAGTGCGATTACAAATTAATTCGTCCGCGTAGCCTAGCCTATAATTATGATTGAAACCGGAGAGAACCAGATAATCACGGTAGCCTATAGGGATACCGATGGTAGGCCTAATGGTGTTGGCAATTGATAATTATATAGCGCTACGTCAGGAGAAAAGAACATGATCGAACAAAATGCTCCACAAACGTTTACGGAAAAGAACCTATAAGAAACCATCGTGGTCGGTTCTACAGTTGCCTTATTTGACGAAATCTGCATGTTGAAGGCTCTTTGTAGAGTGAGGTATTGTTATAAGTAAAAATCACTGTTGAAAAACTTGTGTGTAGGCTAAACATGCGCCACTCATGCGCGTGTTTAGCCTACTTGTCTGCTTCTCAGTTGTTGCTGTCCGATATACAGGGTGCGCCAAGAAAACCTAGGGGGTCTTTTTTGGCGCACCCTGTATGTCCTGTCTTCAAGCTTAGGTCTATGTGTGTTTTCGCGCACGTTTGTTTATCCTGCCACGCATGACTGTTGCTTTCTAAGACACACATATGTCTCGTCTGCTTCTTATGAGATCATATTTCTTGTGCACCCTCTGCAGACCTATCAGTCCTTCACCCTATCTGAACGCACACATCGTGTCTCACTCGACCGACACACGTGTTCCGATTGACAACAAACGAAAAAGAAATCGAAAAGAAATCTGCTTTATAAATGATGGATGTACTCCAATTGCGATCCTCATATATGATTCAGATAATTTTATATGCACTGCACTGGCTGTGTTACTTGAAGCAGACTGAGAGATTGCTTAAACCGAGGGGGTCGATCAGGACAAACCTTCACATTTACACCAATGTCCATGAGCTATTATAATTATATATACAGTGAAAAACTGCAGACGTGAGTATAATTATATAAGCTGACTTTGCAGCACTGGTATCAGCTTATTCCTGTTGTCCAAAATGATCCTGAGCTGCTTAACCAGGAAACAAAAATAATGTGTGTGTATATGTATGTATGTATGTATGTATGTATGTATGTATGTATGCATGAATGTATGTATGTATGTATGTATGTATGTATGTATGTATGTATGTATGTATGTATGTATGTATGTATGTATGTATGTATGTATGTATGTATGTATGTATGTATGTATGTATGTATGTATGTATGTATGTATGTATGTATGTATGTATGTATGTATGTATGTATGTATGTATGTATGTATGTATGTATGTATGTATGTATGTATGTATGTATGTATGTATGTATGTATGTATGTATGTATGCATGCATGTATGTATATGTATGCATGTTTGCGCGTGTAGACGCATATGCTTACATGTATGCATGCAGACAGTTGTATACAAATGGCGGACACATAATGCGACGACCAGTTTTATTAAGCGCTCAGTCAATAATCTCTTACTATACGATGTTTAGCTGTGTATAGAAGTCATCGCTCAGCGATATTGCTTAAGCAGAACCGACGGATTTCAATTAGTAAACGCCTACGAAGTCTGGATCTGCATGGGCTGAGCTCTCGTGATAAACGTCCCTTCACATTGCAGTTAATTGATGAGGATCCAGTATTGATACAGACGTCTCAAGATGTCCGACACTATGGATTGGGATTGGGAAAGCTTTGCTGGAGGTTGTTTTTTTAAATGTCTGGAAAGGACTGCGCTGTGTCAGCTCGAGCAACAGCTGTTGTTGGCTGATATAGGAACCGGTCAGTGGATGGCAATTGTCTACAATTCGCCATTAATTAAATGCTCACGCTCCTCCTCATCCTCTTCCTCCTCTTCATCCTCCTCCTCTTCTTCTGCCGGACACAATTGAAGCGGAGAGCAGGCTGGGAAAAGCCGGAGCTGCAGAATGGTAGCGAGGAACGCAAGCACAGTCAAAAAGCAATGAAAGGACGGACAGGGAATTAAGAAGGAAGGAAAAGGCAGCAGGGAATAACGATAGGGAGGACTTGTAGGAAGAGAATGGAAATTGTGGACAGACAGGCATGGTAAGGAAGAGACAGACAGACACTGATGAGTGGTATATTGGAGGAAATGGAAGAACGCATAGGGAGAAGAGTGGCACGGAGGAATAGAGAGAATCAGAGGCAGAACGACGTAGCAGGTCAGGCAGAGAGACATGAATCAGACCGGACGTGGGATGGAGGAAGAGGTAGGCACGGAGGAATAGACAGAGAGTGACAGATGCTGACGGACAGACAGACAGACAGCAGTAGAAAATATACAGCGAGAGAGGACGATGGTTAATCTGCATGCGGAGAACCTCTGAATGTACAACAGAAAAGCAATAGATGATCAATGACTATATCGATCCTGATACTGATCGATCATGCATGATGTGCTGTCTGCCTATCTCTCTAGAATTCGTCTGTCTGTCTGTCTGTCCGTCTGTCCGTCTGTCTGTCTTGAAGATTTGCCTGTATAAGTCTGACTGCATTTCTCCTATTTGTTCTGATCTGCTCTGCGGTCCATCTATCTGTCAGTCGACCAATCTGCAATCTGTCTGTCCGTCCGTCTGTTTGTCATTAAACTGTCTGCCTGATGGAGTGGATGGGTGTCTGTATTGAGGGATGGATGTAGGTGCATTGTCTGTCTATATGTATGCAAGACAACTGCATTGCTGCCCGTATAACTCTGACTTGTTTTCTTTCATTTCCTTGTCTTTCCTTCCAAGAATTATCCAAAACCTTTCCAAGCTCATTATAAATTTATAGCAGCATGTCTTGATGTCTTGATGTCCTTTACATTCTTTTATCTTCTGATCACAATCATAAATTGACAGACAGAGGACATTCCAGTTCAACTATATCGAGCGCCTACTCCGTCCCACCATCCTCTCTCTCTCCTTTTTCCTCACTGTCAGTCAGTCGGTCAGTCAGTCAGTCAGTCTCTGTCTGTCTGTTTGTATGTCTAGCTGCCTGTCTGCTGCCTATCCGTCTATCTGTCTGTCTGAAATCCTTTTGTCTGTCTGTCTGTCTGTCTTAAATCTGTTTGTCTGTCTGTCTGTCTGAAATCTGTCTGTCTGTCTGTCTCAATCCGTCTCCTAGTTTAGGCCAATTGAACTGAACTGGACGAAGAAGATTTGTCCTTGATGATCGAACGGATTTATCCGTGCAGTGCAGACCGACCTTCGTCCCATGCGCGACAGACAGGATTATGTGCAGACAGACAGACATACAGACAGACAGACATACAGACAGAAAGACAGACAGACAGGATATAGGCAGAGAAACAAGCATACATACTGGAATACACGCAGACAAATGCCTATACGCAAGCAAATGAATGCATGTGTGTTAGAGGGACAACAACATATGCACAGACATATTTGACGACGTTCAAATGATAGAGGCAGGCAGAAAAGATATATAGACAGAGAGATACAGGCAAACAGACAGAGAGATACAGGCAAACAGACATAGAGATACAGGCAAACAGACATAGAGATACAGGCAAACAGACATAGATATACAGGCAAACAGACAATCACTCTCTTAGTCAGACAGATCAGAAGGGTAAACGAAATGAAGGTCGATGGGTGGAAGAAACGTCCGATTGATGAAGCAAAGATAAACAATCACGTAGAGGGAGGGGGAGAGACAGTAACAGACGGAGACAGATACTCAGGCACAGAGAGAGAGAGAGAGACAGACAGACAGACAGACAGACAGACAGACAGACAGACAGACAGACAGACAGACAGACAGACATACATACAGACAGAGATGAAAACAAAGACAGAAACACAGACAGAGAGACACAGAGAGACAGTGAGGAGAGACAGAGAGATACAGACAGAAACACAGACAGACAGAGAGAGACATGTGAGCACAGGGACATGAAGCAGGCTAGGATATCGCTGCATTTTCGTGACAACCGATATATATATATATATAATTATATGATTGTATGTATAGATCTATATATATATATATGTATATATATATATATATATATATACCGATGCTAACCTCAGGATATATATATATAATATAAGTATATATAATATAAATATGTACATGTAAAGCTCCTGAGGTTCACTGCGGTTTTGTTTACCGATTTCCAGAAGGAAAGCTGTTTACCGTTACAAACCACTTGATCGATCGCTCATGTAATCTCTCTAATCTGATCTCATCTATTGGTTTCTATAGCGACGTTGTTATTATGATACACAAGACGTCAATCAATTCACAGAGATCCTATTCAGACATCGCGTATACTATCGGAGAATCCCGGACATCTCCGGAGAAATCCGATCGTCTCCGGAGAATCCCGATCGTCTCCGGAGAATCCCGATCGACTCCGGAGAAATCCGATCGCATCTCGGACAGCGGAGAAGAGAGGGAGAAAGAAGTGAAGATAATAGTGCAGTTGTTTAGCCATTTTCAATCAAACATCTAACCACATAAATGCTCAATCAATCAGTTGATTGATTGACTGTGATCAATCAATCGTGTCATTTTGTCTGCCAACCAGTAAACTCTATCGAAGTTCTGTAATCAGTCATTCAATCAATTTGTGTATGTATGTATGTATGTATGTATGTATGTATGTATGTATGTATGTATGTATGTATGTATGTGTGTATGCATGTACACATGTATGTATGTATGTATGTATGTATGGATGTATGTATGTATGTATATATGTATGTATGTATGGATGTATGTATGTATGTATGTATGTATGTATGTATGTATGTATGTATGTATGTATGTATGTATGTACATGTATGTATGCATGCATGCATGCATGCATGCATGTATGTATGTATGTATGTATGTATGTATGTATGTATGTATGTATGTATGTATGTATGTATGTACATGTATGTATGCATGCATGCATGCATGCATGTATGTATGTATGTATGTATGTATGTATGTATGTATGTATGTATGTATGTATGTATGTATGTATGTATGTATGTATGTATGTATGTACATGTATGTATGCATGCATGCATGCATGTATGTATGTATGTATGTATGTATGTATGTATGTATGTATGTATGTATGTATGTATGTATGTATGTATGTATGTATGTATGTATGTATGTATGTATGTATGTATGTATGTATGTATGTATGTACATGTATGTATGCATGCATGCATGCATGTATGTATGTATGTATGTATGTATGTATGTATGTATGTATGTATGTATGTATGTATGTATGTATGTATGTATGTATGTATGTATGTATGTATGTATGTATGTATGTATGTATGTATGTATGTATGTATGTATGTATGTATGTATGTATGTATGTATGTATGTATGTATGTATGTATGTATGTATGTATGTATGTATGTATGTATGTATGTATGTATGTATGTATGTATGTATGTATGTATGTATGCATGTATGTAAAAGTGGTCTAATTGCCTATGAATCTGTTTTCAACAGCTGATCGATAGATCGATCAATCGGTTTGTCTATTAATTATAGATGATTGGTGCTAGATCATTGTTGCACTCACTGACCTGCGTTTAGCAGTTGAGTGGCGTTCGAGTCTGGTGAGATCGTGACGATGATGTAGTCAAGCGGAACTGAGCTGATGAAGTCGAGAATGAACCAAGTCTTGAGGTAATGCTTTGCAATCTCCAGCGGATCAAGAATGATTGCATCCGCATAGCTGTCCATGATTATCCCTGCACACACAGGTTGAAAACACGACTGGTTTTATTTAGACATAATCAATGGACTGATGGGCCTTATAATTATGGAATCACATCTCTTAAAGTCTTACATTCACTGCGTTATGACTCCAGCAATGTTTAGTTCTGAATGTTGAACTTCTGCAAATATAAGCCGATCATCCAGTCAGCGATTGGGCGTGATTAGCGCCAATTGAAGCGCTATATAAATTCTTGAAATCAACGAATTAATGAATGAATCAAGAAATTTCTCCACTCGTCAATGTCTTTTATATTGTCTTATTCATAGATTTATATTTATAACGCTTGTTTTAATTACATTGTTTCATGCAAATTGGACATGATCATCACAATTGTATTCTTACGGTTCGCTGTAGGCTAACCTTTTTTGTGTGCTGATTACCTGACTACTAAGATATCCGGGGGGAATGGGGTAAGCAAGCGTCTCATATAGCCTCTGCTGCCCAAAAGTCCACCACGCCACCTACACGCGGTCCCCCCTGTCGAAAACGAAGTGCGTGGTGGGCGACCGAGTTCTCGTCGGTATATGCGAGAACCCAGAGGAGAAGACCCTGAAGGACGGATGACGGAACTCGGCAACGCAGGGAGATGGTGTCTCGTTAAAAACACCGAGGGGAAGGCAACGGTAGACCACCCCTCTACGAATCCCGAGTAAAATGTCAAATGAAGCATTGAAGCTACTACCGAAAGACCACGACAGATGTTGCTGGACACGCTGATGAAGAGGATCGGTTACCAAAAACTAAAGGAGAAGGCCCAGCGGAGGGAAGAGTGGCGACATTGGACAGCCGAACCTGCCTAGGGGCAGACCCGGCAGAGAACCAGAAGAAAGAAGATATCCGGATTTTTTTAATGGTAAGTATGTCAACAAACGATTGGTAAGAAGCTAACAACTAGTAAACCGTCTATAACAGGGTTCTCAAATTTTATTTTGATTGTACCCCCCCCCCCCCAAGTAAAAAAAATCGAATGATGGCGTACCCCTAGCGAATATTGCTCCTATCGGTAACGAGCTTGCTCACGGAGCATGCGGTTGCGGGTTCGACTACGGGTAGCGACCTCGGGCAAGTTGTTTACGCACACGTGCCTCTGTCACCAAGCGGTATAATTTGGTACCGGCGTAAGCTTGGAAGTAAATGGCAAGTCCTGCGATACACTGGCCTCGTATCCAGGAACTTGAGGTTCGTCCATTGCTGGCTCAAGGTTATTGAAAAGGAGATGAGCACCTCATTGTGTTCCACATAGAACTGGATGGACTTTACTTTTTTACATATTAATTATTAAGTTTTTTTGGTGATGTGCATGCTCACTCAGGCTGCACTGGATCTAAATCTCCGCGCAGGATCGAAATTCGAAAAGTAGCATCGATATCGACCATAGTAACCGACCGTATAGTAACCGGCCATAGTAACCGGCCGTATAGTAACCGGCCATAGTAACCGCCATAGTAACCAGCCATAGTAACCGCCATAGTAACCAGCCATAGTAACCGCCATAGTAACCAGCCATAGTAACCAGCCATAGTAACCGGACATAGTAACCGGTCATAGTAACCGGTCATAGCAACCGGCCATGGCAACAAGGTTGACAGATGTTAGTTGTATATGTCATTTATGTATAAAACGAGTTTATCGATCGATCGTGTGAGAAGTCGCTAGCCAATCAGAAATCAAATCAGACGAAATTAGATCGAGTTGACCCGGATGTGACGCCACGGACCAATGAGATGGATGCGTTTTGTACTTAACCTTTAACCCGACATACATTATAACCGCTCATGCTTAAGGACGCGCGTAAACACACACACACACACACACACACACACACACACAAATATAGGCATATTATATGCAATCACATATACAATGTTATACATAACAGGCTACATATACCCACATACGTATACAAACTATACAAGGGCAAATATGCATACCCACAGTGGTCCCACATGCATAAATAGATACGTAAGCTATATAAATTATAATTATATAGATCATAGACAATATAATACATAGGCCTACAATTAGCTGCTCGTCGTATAGGTATCTATTACATGTAGGCCCTACATGTATAGATACCTATAATACGACGAGCAGCTAATTAATACTGCGTCATGTTTCCTGCATAAACTCGATCACAAGCACTGCTGTACGTTTTGACACTCGTCACAATAAATAAACAATAAGTTAGTCGATCGCACTCGTAATCGTAATCGTAATCCCCAAAAATGTGTAGAGCGCCACTAGTCTTGAAAGCCATGCGCAGGGCACCAGATTATTCACGAGAGCTGTGTCTAATCAGAAAGGTTGTCCAAAAGGATAATGGAATGGAGAAGAAGGAGAAGGAGGAAGAAGAAGAAGACCAGACAAAAGAATGGAGAGAATAGTTGACATCATCTTCTTCTTCCTCATTCTCATCCTCCTTATCTAATTCCTCATCTTCCTCTTCCTCCTCGAACTCCTTCTCCTCTTCTTCCTCCTTTTCTTCTTCCTCCTCCTCCTCTTCCTCCTTTTCTTCTTCCTCCTCCTCCTCCTCTTCCTCCTCCTCTTCCTGCTCCTCCTCCTCCTCCTCTTCCTCCTCTTCTGCTATACTCCCCTTCCCCGTGCTCTTACAGGTCGCACTGATTAGAACTCTGCAGACCGACATCCCATAATTCCGTGCGGCGCATCTGTCCCAAACTGACTGATTGCAGTCCGGGAAATATATATCGTCTCTCCTCTGGGATTTCCAAGAGGAGGGCGAAGAGGAAGAAGAAGGATAGGGCTTCCTCGGTCGGAATACGCATTGTGGGAGGGGAAGAGTGGGGTAGGGGGTTGCTGGTCAACTCTCCCACCAGATGTAATTAGTTTCGCTGCGTCAGATTCGACGAGTGATCTGAATTGCACTGGATGCAGTAAGAAGCAGGGTGCTCGGCTTACATCTGGTTGCTTTGATGTTTATCTCTGCGAGCGGCGCTATATAAATTCGTGATTGCAATTGCAATATTACTGTTGTTAAGTAAGAATGAAGTTTATATAGCGCTTATACATCGATTTTATGATCCACGCAAGACTGCTGATAGAATCTTCAAAGACATTTAGACGACTGCTTGTACAACCTCCATGATCATATCATCTGTATCGCCACGCCCTTGCATATATATATATATATATATGCAATATTATATATAATAGGCCTATATATAATTTATATATATATATATTATGCATACATACAAATGTGCCTATATATACACATAAACGCACAAACACAAATATAAATATATATACATATTACACACATATGCATAGAAATATATACATAAACAAGACCTCGACCTACCTTATATATAATTAATTACATGAGAAATACACAAATGTATATACGCAACTATACATGACATTGTATATAACTACATATATATAATTATATATATATATATGTAATTTATATGCAATATACAAATCTGCATGCAGTATGGTGTAAAGAATCATTCACAATGCATATAAATATAAAGAAATGCACCAGTGACGGATGGATCATGTGCATGGTGGGTTCTGAACATATAGCAGATTAACATATACTTGTCTAATAACCTTAATCGATATGCCGTGTGCGCATGCGCAGCGAGTAAGGCCGAGTCTACAAGAATTAAAAATACACAACACGCGTGGCATAAGTTTACAAAATTTTTAAGTTTTCCAGGCAAATTTTCTTTAGACATCAACAGTCCAACACACACACACACAAATATATATATATATATATATATATATATATATATTTCCATAGTCAGTGTCTAGTCTCAGTATCTCTCCAAGGGGAGGTTCAACACAGGAGTGACATTCCCATTCCCCCCCCCCCCCCGAAAAATCTCGAGCTGTTGTTTACATGCATATATAATTATGGGCATCCATAATGTTACCCATACTCAGAAAAATTGTATTCCCAAACAAAAGAAATTGGACAGGTTCTGATCACTACGGTAGGTTGGTAGATCTATGTAAAATCTGTAATTTTTCTTATTTCAGATTTTGATGTACAAAGTTTACTATGTTTTTGGGAAATTTTAGCAGAATGACTAAAACTAAAATATTGTTAGAAAAAATCGACCGTACAAAGGATGTCGTCGGCGTCTGCCTCTGCGGTTACCGTCCCCCCCCCCCCCCCCACCGACCCCAGAAACGTGAATTCCTTTTCTCCCTCTCCCACTAGAATTAACACTGACCTAGAACATTGATGCTCTCCAACAACTAGACCACCTCACATCGAAAACCTGATCTATAATTATTGAGATGTCGGCTTATGGATTTTTGTCACCGCGCCTTTATGTTGATCTCGAACACAGTCACCCATGACATTTTCTGACTTCAACTCATGCAGTTGCATATCGACATCACGTTGTCACCTTCATTGTGCCTTCAGTTCCTTGAACTCTAGCGACCGTTTTAATTACCAGTTTTCTCCATTGCTTTCTTTCTGATGTCTACATAACTAGACCTATATATTTTTTTTACAAAAGGTCTAATTATGGATTAAGAATAATATTATGGTATTGTGTGACATCGCTCAGCGTATATTCATCCATCCATCCGTTCATCCGCCAGTCTATCCGCCAGTCTGTCTGTCTGTCTGTCTGTCTGTCTGTCTGTCTGTCTGTCTGTCTGTCTGTCTGTCTGTCTGTCTGTCTGTCTGTCTGTCTGTCTGTCTGTCTGTCTGTCTGTCTGTCTGTCTGTCTGTCTGTCTGTCTGTCTGTCTGTCTGTCTGTCTTCATTCATCAATCCATTCACCACGAAGTAATCTGTCCATTCATTCGTTCCTTCATGGACCCATTCACTATGCACTAATCAATCCATTCATCCGTCATGCATTCATCTATCTATTCACCTTGGTCGTATCTTATCGTACTCGGTGCCATAGTCCTTTCCATCGTCCTCCGTGAAGGACATCATTGGCGTCGCTATTCAACAAAGCGCCAGAAAGACCTTCCGCCACCGGAAAAACGGTCACAAGTCTCCGACCGAATTACATATCGCGATTCATCCGCCCGAATTGACTACATCAGTATCAGTAGACGCCGTGCATAAATACAGCATAAATACATGTATATATTATATGTTATGTATATAATATATGTATATATATTTATGTATATGTGGGATAATGTGGTCATGTATATGTATATATATATATATATATATATTTATATACACTGTGCCCCATAAAAAACACACCAAAAAACTTTGTCATGAAACGCATGTAAGTCTAATGTTAAATAAGAAAAAGTAATGTTTCATTTAAGAAGATGTTCGAAGTGATGTCCCTTCGCTTGAATGCAGGCTCTCAGCCTTGGCCACCACTGTTTCAATAGCTTTGTCAATGACACTCTGCTTCAACTGTGCCCACACAACGATGAAGCGCTCCTTCAACTCGTTGATGTCCCGTATTGCTGTCTGGTAGACGCGTTCCTGTATTAGACCCCAAATTCTGTAGTCAACGGGATTGAGGTCTGGTGAGTTTGCTGGCCAGAGTTCCGGTCCAATGAAGCTTGGTGTTTCACGTCCCAGCAACGCAATGGTGTCCTTTGCGCGATGTGCTGGGGCGCTGTCCAGCTGGAGAATGAATAAGTCGCTTGACTAATCTCTGGTTAAATGTTTCCAAACACGCCTAGTCTGCGCCACTGCCTCCAACAGCAACCACTTCTGTGAGTAAGTAAAATGTAAAATATTTTGTGGCAAAATTATTTTAGAAACAACGTACAAACTTTTTTTACAATTGGCTTAGTTTTATAGAAGATTTTTGAAAAGTTTTTTGGTGTGTTTTTCATGGGGCACAGTGTATATATATATATATATATACCCAATATGACATTCAACGTCTGATCGATTTTACGAGTTATGGCACCACAAAATTTTTGCGGGTTGTCTTTGGTGCCACACTGGTGCTTTTGAAGTTATGAATAATTCATTATAATAATCACAGTAGAGCGAATGTTGCTTGTGTAACCATTGATAAGGGCGAACAAATAGATCTATATAATATTATAGAGGTATGATATTATTGATAAGACTGACGGAGGACAGGAGGCGTTGGAGGAACATTGTACATGATGCGGCTGACCCTCGGATCGAGGATGGCTGAGAACAGAACAGAATAGGATATTATAAGAATCACGTGTCATTGTGTGCATGGTGTTGCAAATTTAATGTGATGGGTTAGCATAGATGAAACCTGGTTTCATTGAACTTGAACTTGAACTTGTTTATTGATCCCAAGAATATCAAACAGACAATAATAATATAATTATGCATTCATAATAGTGCACAAAGTGATTAATTACAGTTAACAATTGCGATAGTAGGCTAAAGCTTAGTGTACAATCATTACTGTGAAATGTTGGGAGCAATAGGCTACCCGAAGGGAGTGATCCCGCTACTGGGGCCTATTTACCAAGGAAAAATATATAGGGTGATGAGATCCATAGCGTGACAATGAGATTGGGATAAGTTAGGATAGGGCGGTGTGAGGTGTGCTGGACTGTGTGGATGAAGCGGAACAAGATGGGATCACACGTAATAGAAAACAGGATCTATTGGAAAGCACAGAATAGGGTCCTATATATGGGTTCGGATAGTACTGGCTATAATGGGATATGCCTATAATAGTACAGCATCGCATAGAAAAGAATAGTAAGGATCATGATATCATAGGATCGGCTAGCATCGGGTATCATACCTACAGGACAATATAGGCTATAGGAAAGCATAGCATAGCATAGGAGAGCATAGCATAGCATAGGAAAGCATAGCATAGAATAGGAGAGGTCAGCACATGATAGGATAGCATGAAATAACATATTAGAGGTTAGAATAGGATAGGAGAGCATAGACCTGCATGTAGGATATCACAGGATAGCATAGGAAAGTACTGATTAGAGTAGCTTAACATATATACACTGTGCCCCATAAAAAAGACACCAAAAAAACTTTGACATGAAACGCATGTAATTCTAATGTTAAATAAGAAAAAGTAACGTTTCATTTAAGAAGATGTTCGAAGTGATGTCCCTTCGCTTGAACGCAGGCTCTCAGCCTTGGCCGCCACTGTTCAATAGCTTTGTCAATGACACTCTGCTTCAACTGTGCCCACACAACGATGAGGCGCTCCTTCAACTCGTTGATGTCCCGTATTGCAGTCTGGTAGACGCGTTTTTCTAATATTTCGCAGCAGTACATCGAGGCCATTTTTATTCCAACCCTTCTGCGGGAACTCTTTTATCAACCGACGACTACTGTAACCCGTCAACAATACTAAATTCTTAATAAAAATTTATCTTCGCTGCTGAAGACCATTTTAACTATAATAAGTTACTAATCTCTGTTTAAATGTTTCCAAACACGCCTAGTCTGTCTCACTGCCTCCAACAGCAACCACTTCTGTGAGTAAGTAAAATGTAAACTATTTTGTGGCAAGATTATTTGAGAAACAACGTACAAACTTTTGTTACAATTGGCTTAGTTTTACAGAAAATTTTTGACAAGTTTTTTGGTGTTTTTTTTTATGGGGCACAGTGTATATATATATATATATATATATATATATATATACATAGGACAGCATATGATAGCATACAGAATAGAATAGGATCGAATAGGATATAGGATAGCATTGTCCTGCATGAATAGTGCAATTTAGGATGTCACAGGATAGCACAGGATAGTGCTGAATAGGTATAACTTAGGACAGCTTATATGATAGCAGAGAAAAGGATAAGACAGCATATATAATAGGAGAGCAAAAAATGCAGGGCTTTTTAGCGTGTAGTTGTACAAAAAATGTGCAGTTCTATATGGATTTGTGCAGTTGTAAAAGCACTTCTGTACAGTTAAAGTTAGCAAAAAGGTCATTGTCCTCCGTTTGGAAGTAATTTTCCATGGGTGATGAGAAAAGAAAGAAGGAGTTGTGCAGTTCTAAAAATTTCTTAAAAACAGCCCTGATAGAATGCGTGATAAAAAAAAGTGTGAACGCAAATATACATTAAATATAATATATAGACGAAATAGAATCATGAATTGACAACACAATAGATCCGATCGAAATGATCAAACGATGAGAGCATCTCAGATAATAACATCCGCCATCCGTATACACAATACACACACACACACACACACACACACACACACACACACACACACACACACACACATACAGTTGCAGCAGCTGGCGAAGTGCTTCAACTGCTGCTTCAGCGGCAGGGACAATGCGATTGTCACACGGATGCTGATGTCGTTTGTCTCTGCCTCCCACGATGAAATCCCAGTGGAGCAGCAGCGGCAGAAATATCGGATATAAATTTCATCTTCATATTACAATTGACGTAAGCTTATATACTCTGCATCTCACGTGCGTTTCACGTGCATTTCACGTGCATTTTGTGTACATTTCATGCACGTTTAATGCACGTTTCGTCCTTGTGTCACTCTTGACAAACGGCGCACTGTCGCACTGAGCTAACGGCATTCCACGCTCACGACACATGAACGTCTGATTGGGACTATAGAAACTAATGTGGCCATGGACACACGAAAGACATAAATTCGACCACAGTTCATTGTGACATCCCTTGGCACAAGAGGCCACATTAGTGTGTCCGAATGCTGTCAGCAGTGACTGAGCACGTATATAGCATGGTCAAATATTCAAATATTCAAATAAGTCTCTGTCCCTTCAGGTCTTCGCCCTCTAGTGACTATACTTGATTTATTGCTGCCCCATAGTTTACTAGTTACCATAGTTACCATAGATACTATAGTTACCATAGTTACCATAGTGGACTGTCAGACGAGAGGTCAGAGGTCACAAACTGAGAGTCATCGCCATAACAGATACGATTTGCTTCACTTCACTTTGCTTTACTTCACTTGTACACTCACTTCTTCTTCTTCTTTTTCTTCTCTTCCTCCTCCTCCTCCTCCTCGTCATAGTCGTCATAGTCCTCCTCCTCCTCCCCTTCTCCTCTTCATTTTCTCCTTCTTCCTCCTCCTCTTCCTCTTCATTTTTAAATAATGTTTATTGCGCTCTTTGTTTTGAATGCCATTGTATAATCATAATGCAATCGTGCCGCACTGCATTCGATTTTGCTGTATTGTAACATAATTATTTCAGTGCATTGTAAGACTGCATGATGTTAAAAATAGGTTACCTTACCCTACCCGAGTAAACCACCCAAGCACTGCAAGCAGTAGTGCCTGTCATCATCAGACATTTATACAACACACACACAGTGAGTCCATAGCAATGTCATCATCGAAGGCGAAGATACGATGGCTTGCGCGCGCACACACACACACACACACATACACACACACACACACATACACACACACACACACACACAGTCAGTCGTTGTCTTTTTATAGCGCAGCTTTATTGTCGTGTGTGCGTGTGGAAGAGCAGCGGCGACCAAACGGTGTCATATTTGATTATAGAGATCCAGTAGCCAAAGACAACAAAAGGACGGACGGGCGGATGAATGGATGGATGGAAGGATGGATGGATGGATGAATGGAAGGATGGGTGGGTGGATGGATGGATGGATGGATGGATGGGTGGACGGATGGATGGAAAGATGAATGGAAGGATGGATGGAAGGATGGATGAATAGATGGAAAGATGGATGGATAGATGGAAGGATGGATGGATGGATGGAAAGATGGATGGGTGGAAGGATGGAAAGATGGATGGAAGGACGGACGGACGGATGGCTGGATGGAAGGATGGAAGGATGAATGGATGGGTGGATGGATGGATGGGTGGAAGGAAGAATGGGTGGAAGGATGGAAGGATGGATGGATGGACGGATAGAAGGATAGATGGAAGGATGGATTGAAGGATGGAAAGATGGATGGATGGATGAAGGATGGATTGAAGGATGGATGGATGGAAAGATGGAAGGAGCAGCCGCTAGTGGCGCCATTCAGTGCATGGAGCGAGGTGGGACCCATGGAGTCCTGCAGGACGACTATCGATTGGTCGTGACTCGGGAGCCGACAGCGATTGGATCAATCTAGCATCGTCCCTCCGTCCCACTCTGTATGTCTATCTGTCTGTCTTGGTGTTCCTTAGTGGCTCTCTCTTTGTCTGTCTCTCTGTGTCTCGGTTTTTGTCTCTAACTACCTCTTTCTACCTATCATTCAATGTCTGCCTCACTTTCTGTCTCCGTCTGCCTCTGTCTAAGTCCTTGTCTCTGTCTGTCTGTTGGTCTGTCTATCCCTGCCTCTTTCTCTGTCTCTGCATCTGCCTCTGTCTGTGTGTCTTTCTCTCCTTCTCTCTGCCTCATTCTCCACCTCTATCTCTCTGCTTCAGCCCTGTCTGTCAGCCCTCCTCCGTCTGTCTGTTTGTCCATCTGCCTGTGCGTATGTCTGTCTCCTTCCACTATCAGTGAGTCGGTCAATCATTCAGTCAATCAATCAATGAAATTTGATATCGACGCACAACCGACGCCTGGAAAATCAATCGGTCGATGGAGCGGTGGAGGAGGGGGTTGAAGTGGGTGGAGTGGGTGGGGAAGGGCGTCTTGAAGGTTAAGGTGGATTGGGTGGATCGGGAGAGGGAGGGAGAGGGAGGGAGAGGGAGGGAGAGGAGAGGAGTGTCGTGGGATTCGAAGTGGTCGGCTGTGGTCGCGACATTCTCTAAGTACTTGACTAGATTACACGGCGAAATTACAAGGACCCGCCCGAACGATCTAGTATAACAGCGAGAAGGACGAGGAAGAGGACGAAGAACGAGGACGAAGGACGAGGAAGAGGACGAAGCGGAGGATAAGAGACAGAGACAGAAAGAGGAGGAGAACAGGAAGTGAAGACGAGAAGAGAGGAAGATAAGAAGGAGAGAAGGATAAAAGAAAAAAAGAGTAGGATGAGGAAAATAAGAGGACATTAGAAAAGAGAAAGATGAGGAGAAGAGATAGCTGGAGATGAATAAAGGAGGAAGACAGGAGGAGGGAGAGTAGGAGGAAGAAGGAAACAGAAGAACAGTGATACAAAGATGAGAAGAAGAGGAAGAGAAGGATGGAGAATAGAAAGGAGTAAGATATATGAATGAGAAGAGGCGGAAAGGAGAAAGGAGATGAGCTGGAGAATGATGAGCAAGAGGAAGAGGACAAGAGATTGACAGAGAATACGAGAAGGTAACGTGCGGCCAGGAGACTGAGAAGAACACTGAGTAGTAGAAAGGAGAAGGAGAACAGGAGTAGGATAAGAAATGGAGCAGGGCATGGCAGAACATTTTTGAAAAATCAGCCAAAGGGATTCCGAAGGTGGAATAAACTGACGTGAACAACGATGAGGGAGGATAAATAGGAAGACTAGGAGGATAAAGATGGAGGTGAGAGGCTGAGAGCGGATGAAAGAATAGCGGAGGGGAGGATCAGAAGGAAGAATGTCGAAGAAGTTAGAGGGAGGAAGAGACTGGGATATTGAATAAGTAAGATGAATGCGTTCTTCTAGCATCCAGAATAAGAATAGCATCGTGTAGAAATCGCGCTGTGATGATGAAGACGATGACGACGACGACGACGATGATGATTATCACTATGATGATGATGATGGTTGTGGTGGTAGTGGTGGTGGTGGTTGTGATGATGATGATGATGAACGGTGCTGATGGTGGTGGTGGTGGTGGTGGTGGTGGTGGTGGTGGTGGTGGTGGTGGTGGTGGTGGTGGTGGTGGTGGTGGTGGTGGTGGTAGTGGTGATGACGACAATGACAACGATGATGATGATGATGATGATGATGATGATGATGATGATGATGATGATGATGATGATGATGATGATGATGATGAGGATGATGATGATGATGATGATGATGATGATAGTGGTGGTGATGATGATAGTGGTGGTGATGATGATGATAATAATGATGAAAAGGAGGAGGATAAACGATGAGGTGGAGGAGGAGGACGACGACGATGATTATCATTCCGACTCACATCATCACGAGTGAGTTAATGAATACATCACGAAAGTTTTTCTCATTAGCGACGACAACTCATAAAACGAGAGAATTCGTGACACTGTAATAATTATGAATGACATTGAATAATAATATGATGCTGAATAAAATATCGAATAGCGGTATATAAAGACACCAGATATTCATCCCTCACCATCACTCGCTCCCTCACCGGAAGTCGAAGAATCTTGCAGGAAGTCCCGCGGACAATTAGCGAACCAGGTCGAGCATGCGTAGAATTGAATGGCTAAAAATAATTAATAGCGCTATATAAAAACGGCCTTCAGTCAGTGTACATTCTTGAGTCGCCTTGTTTGGTGCTAATTCAAAGAATCTTTTCGACTGCACAGGCAGGCTCCTCATTTCCTGTGAGAATTGTGAAGGCTTCAATTCGATCTCCTCTGAAGCTTTCCGTTCTCCATTGTTATTATATATATATATATATATATATATATATATATATATATATACGAAGAAAGTCTGAAAAAGACTTCATTCATAATTATGACGACGCTTCTCCATATAGTCAGTTGATTCGGTTGCTTGTCAGCTTGCTCAAGATCGAGTAAACACCCTTTCCCCCAAACAAAATCCTGGCTACGGTCTTGTTAACAACTCTCTGTGATTACAAAGATCAGTAGAGTCGCCCTCCTTCTTCATTCAGACTTGAGCCTGGCACTAAGACACGAACGTGCAGTAGCGGAGTTTCCAGCCAAGTAAAGAATTCCCCCTCAAGGGAAGAATCCTTTCAAATAAAAAAAAGTCGTCTACCGATCCAGTTCAAACCAAATATTTGTTCAAACCTCACCGTGTGGGTTGCGTTACAAATCCGTCGACAGCACACGCCAAAATGGAGTATATGTGACTGTGCATAGCATGATAGACAGGCGAGCAAAAGAAGGACAAAAACACGGAGACAGAGTGGCAGACAGAAAGGCAAAGAGACAGACAGACAGAGACAGACAGACAAACACACGTTCAGACAAAATTAAAAGCAAATATTATCTACAGCAAATCTGTAAACTATGCGTATAAGGACAGACAAGTGTAGGTTTTAAGCATCAGGTACATGTATAATAATAGGATAACGAATAGCAAGCGCACTGGTATACGGGACGATTCTATATGCTTTTAAATTAGGATTACGATATGGGAATGAAAATCAACAGAGCAAGAAATGAAGATACTGTACATGTACATGTATACGTTCATCTGCTTTGAATTCCCTGTGTAATGAGCTCACTCGTCTGCCTGCATTAGGCCCTGTATCAATTTAAATTGAGTCTAAGTTAAGTCTAAAGTCTATAGCTTTACTTAATTAATCATAGCGTGTATGGTTCCGCAGATCCACTTCGTCTCGCGTTTTGCTGAAGCTGCGCTTTAGTCTCGTTAACATACAGTAACACAGAGCTAATTCCTTAGCCCAACAAAACTATTACTCTGAAGAAAAGAAAATGGCATTATGCTGAATTAGCCCTCGGCAAGATTCTATCTTTAGGCCTATTATTACTATTATTAGGCCTATTACTATTATTATTATTATTATTATTATTATTATTAATATTATCACCATTATTACTGTAGTTATTTACATAATTCATAATATTATTATCTATCATTCTATCATAATCTAGAATATTATTATTACGGTCAGTGAATTTTATTTATTGGAATGTTTACTGAATCACCTGTCCTGAAGTTGACGAGGAGATCCATAAGGAAGACAGTATCGCAGACGCTGTTGAAGACAATCCACTGTGTACTCAAGTCGTCGTTGAAGAAAGAGATGGCCACAGGTAGAATGACCATGTTGGCCATGACCAACGTCAGCATGAACAGATCCCAGTACAGGCTGGAAAAACCAACAGAGGAATTTATAAACCATGGTTTGTATTTGTATGCGCACTTGTTATAGCGCCTCTTCCAGCTCTCAACCGCTACTCAGAGGCGCTCCCGAATGCAGAGCGGACACTGCATCGGAGTTTCACGCTGAAGCGCTGAGCAACTGCGAGTGAAGGACTTGCCCAAGGTCCTTACGCGGCGAGGTGGAACCCCGAACCTTCCGGCTTCAAGGCAACGACGCCACCACTAGACCACCGCGCCCCACTATATTGCACTGTATTGTGCTTAAACGTTTATAAAGCTCGAGCCTCAATTAGGGTGAAGCAGTCAGAGGCGCTCCCAGAGTCCCAGTGAGCCAAGACCACAACGGAAGAAATTAGGCTCAGAGAAAAACAAAGAAGGAGGAAGGATTACCAGCCAAAGTGGATGGAGACAAGACAGAAGTCAAGTTCTGCATGATTCGTAATAATCTTCATCGGCAAATCATGGCCTGAAAGCCACAACGGGTAAGTGGATTTCAAAATCTCAGTCAAAAATGAATATGACGTAATCTGTAGTCTTGTCTAGTCTACATTAGTCTCTGCTTTAGTCCGCTCTATATTATTTTGCGTCCACTCTTGTCGAGTCAATTCGATCACTGGGGGCCATCTCAAAATTAAACAAAGCGCCATCGATTCATTCTTCCAGTCTAAACAGAACCCTGTCACGTGATGATATATCGATCCCTATCCAATCGAAGCTAATTTTATCCACTGCTGCTGTCTCGTCTAATCCAATTAATTATGTAGCGCCATCGTTTAACGAACGATTCATCAACCGACAGGGCACCAGAGCAAATAAAATGGCCAATTACTAATGACCTCTGACCCTTGACTAATGTCCTCTTAAATTTTGTTTTTTGTTTGTATGTGCACTTGTTATAGCGCCCCTTCAAGCACTTTCTACTCAGAGGCGCTCCCGAATGCAAAGCGGACACTGCATCGGAGTTTCACGCCGAAGCGCTGAGCAATTGTGAGGGAAGGACTTGCCCAAGGTCCTTACGCGGCGAGGTGGATTCGAACCTCGAACCTTCCGGCTCCAAGGCAACGACGCCACCACTACACCACCACGCCCCACAAGTGGAGCATGACCTCTGACCTGACCCTTGACCTAGTTCTTGCTGCCTCTTCTTCATCCACTCACCGGAAGTTGCTGCACGGATGTATGATCCACCTGGCGACGTTCTTCTGCCGCTGCTTCTCCACCAACAACGCCTTCTTATTTCCAAACAGTTTCATCGCCAGTTTGTTATCGGATGGTTGAAAGAAGGAGATGATCTGCTCCCTCAGGAAGATCCCTGCCGACTGATGACCCGGCAGCGACGACTGCGATGGAGGAGGGACCACTCCCTGGTCCTTGACCGGTGACTGACCCTCGTTTGGGGTCACGTAGATGCTCGATCCAGACGCCGGACCCGGACCAAGGACGTCGATCCCGGCGCGGTGGAGGATGCTGTCCGAGCTCATTGGAAGCGGATGGCGGTCCCGGAGGAACTCGTCCGACGATCGGACTGTGACTGTTGGACCGGAAATGCTCTTGAAGCGGTGCTCGATGAGTGGCCCTGGCTCGCTGTCCTCCCTTCGGCGCCGGCCCCTGCCGCACCGACCACTCCCCGACCAGTTCCGCTTCTTCGGGCGCCTCTGGAGGGACGCGGCAGCATCGATCGATGGCGGGAGTAGCGGCGGCGGTGGCGACGTGGGGTCCTCAGCAACACGAATCGTCGGTGCGGGGTTGGTGGCTCTACGGGTCGACGTGCTTCCGTTCTGTAGCCACGATCGAACGGCGCTGTTGTCGGTCATTGATGGATGATTCGTCAGAGATTCAGACGCTTGCTGCTTCTCTGTTGCTTCCGATTCTACTCTTTGTTCCTCTTCGTATAACTGACCTCGATTGTCCTCTTGTGGACGACGTTCACTGGGTTCGAAGCCGTCCTGCCTTCTCCCTTGCGCTTGGAGGAAGGGGTGAGAACCTGCTGACCATGGTTCAGCATTACCGTTCGGTTCTATGTCGACCACAGACGGACCAGCGTCGTCGTCTTGGTAGAAAGCATCTACGTCGACGGAGGTGAAGTCCAGCTGACGAGGAGGAGGAGGACCGGGGACGTCGTCCACTCGATCTGGTTCCGATGAAGCTCTCGACGGAAGTTTCGTTCGAAGCGACCAGTCCGTCCGAACCCTGGAACCTTCTTTCGATGCCAGAAACTCTGGATTCATGTCGAAGGAGGAGTGAGGTCCGGAGGAATCGAAAGGGATCCGGGTGGAGAGAGAGAATGGGAGAGAAACGGAAGGAGTGGCGTTGACTCCTGCGGTGAATTCGTGGATCCAATCACTCTGCTGCGTTGTGCACAAGATAATAATTATCAATCGATTGTTACACCGCTGATCCAGTTCAATCTATTTTGCAAGCCCAGACTTCCTTGGAGTAGGACACCAAAGTAAGAGTAATAGGAGGAAGAGGAGCAGGAGGAAGAGGAGCAGGTGGAAGTAGAAGGGGCGTGAGAAGGAGAGTGCTACGATTGATGAGGAGGATAAAGAGAAAAAGTATAGTACGAACAGGAGTAGAAGTATTAGCAGGAGGAGAAGAAAGAGGAGAAAGAGGAGGATAAGGAGGATTGGAGGAGGAGAAGAAGGAAACGTAGGAGTTAGAGCAGGATGAGCAGGGGGAAGTAAAATGTGTGGACTGCAAAGATAACTGAAGCGAGTCGGAAAAAGAAAATAGGAAGAATATGAGTAGAAGTGTTAGAAGGAAAAGGAGGAGGGAGAGGAGGAGAAGGATTCGAATTTCGAAGGAGGATGAGAAGAAAGAGGAGAATGAGCACAAGAAGAGGAGGAGGAGGAGGAAGAAGAAAAAGAAGAAAAAGAAAAAGAAGAAGAAGAAGAAGAAGAAGAAGAAAAAAAAAAGAAGAAGAAGAAGAAGAAGAAGAAGAAGAAGAAGAAGAAGAAGAAGAAGTAGAAGAAGAAGAAGGAGAAGAAGAAGGAGAAGAAGGAGAAGAAGGAGAAGAAGTAGAAGAAGAAGAAGGAGAAGAAGAAGAAGAAGAAGAAGGAGAAGAAGGAGAAGAAGGAGAAGAAGGAGAAGAAGTAGAAGAAGAAGAAGAAGAAGAAGAAGAAGAAGAAGAAGAAGAAGAAGAAGAAGAAGAAGAAGAAGAAGAAGAGGAAGTAGTAGAAGAAGAAGGAGAAGAAGGAGAAGAAGGAGAAGAAGGAGAAGAAGGAGAAGAAGAAGAAGAAGAAGGAGGAGAAGAAGAAGAAGAAGAAGAAGAAGAAGAAGAAGAAGAAGAAGAAGAAGAAGAAGAAGAAGAAGGAGAAGAAGGAGAAGAATGAGACGGAGGAGAAGAAGGAGACGGAGGACCTGTCTTACTGTATGTTATGGATGACTGCAATTCGTTCAGACGACGTAAGCAATCCACTGTAAATACTCATTAACTTGTCCCGGATTATTTGTTGAGTCTCCGATTGACGGGAGTCGACTCCTGCATGGCTGCAGTGCCACGACTATTAATCGCAGACAATGGAGCGAAGGGGGAAGGGCGGAAGAGCGGAAGAGCGAAGGGGGAAGATCGGTGGAAGAGCGTGGAATCTAGCCATCAGAAGTACGGCAACATAAACTTCACCTTTCTATTACACGAAGATAAAGCAGATCACTGAACCGTGAAACTAAGAAAATCGCTTTCCTCACGATAGATGCAAAGGTCAGATAGGACGAATATTATATAGCGCCGCTGGTTCATCCCGGGCGCGGCTTTATTGTGACGCTGAGAAATTTCGTCGATTTACACTTGCAGCAGAATCGAGTATTAGACGGACATTGAGACGCGGCGTGGAAATAATGTGGCAGAGAATAAAGCAGAGAACCAACATATATCATAGAAATACATGAAAGAGAAAATGATTTTGACCAAAATTCTATAATGCAGTAAAAAAATGTCCCCGAAGAAACTATTTCTCTTACGCTAAAAGATTAACTTCATTTCGGTAGGCTTTTACAGTAGCGCAGGCATAGGCGCCGAGTTGATCCGAAGAGTGGGGGTGCCCAAAAGAATGTGAAAATATGCGCGCGTGAGCGCGCGAAAATTTTTTGGACCTTTTTTTATAGGATACGGCCATGACTGTGGACAGTGAACACACTTTGGAGGCCTCTATCAGCATTGGCGTCATTGCGATGTCAATCCTGAATAACCTTGATATGTTGGACAGACAAATGCTTTCAAAAAATCACCACTGTTCATATAGGTCCTGGTTTTAAAGGGACGAACTCGAGGCCAAAGTATGATCGCCGAGAAGCACAGCGCCGAGCAGGGACGGGATTTGGGAAGGGGATGTGCTCCTCCCCATTTTCGATTTTTTTATTGTCACACTGCGATGGTAGAACCTTAGGCTGTCATTTTAACGTCATGACATCCTTGTCAAAATTACCTGTTATCTCATTGCATAAAGACATGATTTAAAACTTCAATAAAATAATGTTCTTCCAATTTTAAATTTATTTATCATTCTTTGTGTTTGATGTAGCCTATTTCTCTTGGAATCTTCACAGAAGAAAAGCACAATCTTCGTTTTCATGGGCGTGTTGGAGCACTCTCCCTCAATTAGGTCAACATAGGCCTACTCAAATTTTGCTCAAGAAATCAGACAATTAGCCACTGTTTAGTGAGCCAATATTAACACTGTGGAATATTTTTTCAAATAATATTTCAAGTAGTTTTTAAAGACAAAACAATAACCCGCTTTTATGATGCTGAGAGGTGACTCTCGAGCACGGAAGAACACTATTGAGCATGTATACAATATAGGCCTAAAGAAACAGTGTCATTCAAATCGTTGCCTTCGTCCGTAATTTAAAAAATGCAGATCGAATAAGCAGGATTTCGGGGTTTCCTCGAATTCGCTGATCGTCTTAGGACCAATGGAGTTCAGACTACCAGATGGGATAAAACTGGAGTAATTGTAAGGTAAACTAACTGAGACTTAAAAAAGTATACTAAGGATTGAATGATTTTTATAGATAAGCAATCCCAACTGAGAAAAAATATCTTAAAAGCACATCTTGCCGGCTGATTTCAGGTGGTGCCCATGCATAGGAGGGCCTCGCATGGCCAATTTCTGGTGGTGCTGAGCACTCACGGGCCTCGCAGAGTCGGCGCCCATGAGCGCAGGTACAAGATAATGGTCGTGCGCGTTATAATAAAGGTCGTAATAATACAATGGATTCATTTCAAGTGGAGGCGCTGAAATCGCATGACGCGCTAAGAACTGTAAATTTCGCTCACATAACGAGGCTATAACATCATAGGCATACCCATTTCCCTCCTTTTTCGAGGAGCGCGGTGGTGTAGTGGGTATGTTCGGGACCTTGCAGACGGAGAGTTGCAGGTTCAAATCCACCTCAAGCCGCCGTATATAGCCTATGGACCTTTGGGTAGGCCCTTCACTCGCAATTGAACTCGATCGGAGACCCCGAAATCAATTTATGTATACGCCCGCGAAGACATACCACCAGTGTGAGAATTGTGGAAAAATAACTGGATGTTGGACTAAGATCCACTTGGAATTGGGGTGTGAAAACATACTTTGCTATGGGGCTCTAATAAAGACTGGGGGGTTGAAACCCCTCCGGCAATTCTCACGCTGCATAACACCACTTTGGCTATAGTAGGGCACAGGTCGAAGATATTTCACGACTGATGGAAAAGTCGACAGCAGATGACATCTGACGTGCCAGCAGCTGAGCTAATTAGCCGCTGGAGCCGCTGACCGGCAAGACAGAAGCTCAGCCGCTGACCGGCAAGACAGAAAGCTTCCAGCGCAGCTTAGCGTGGCGTCGTGTGTAAGAAGTGACGATTGACGAAGAGTCAACCGTTGACTGGCTTTGCATAATCCACGAGTTCGTTGACGGCCGATTTGGCTGCTGTTGCTGTGTACGATGAGGGTAAATTGAATTAGGCTACACATGCAGAGAGAGAGAGAGAGAGAGAGAGAGAGAGAGAGAGAGAGAGAGAGAGAGAGAGAGAGAGAGAGAGAGAGAGAGAGAGAGGGAGAGAGAGAGAGAGAGAGAGAGAGAGACAGACAGACAGACAGACAGACAGACAGACAGACAGACAGACAGACAGACAGACAGAGAGAGAGAGAGAGAGACAGAGAGAGACAGAGAGAGAGAGAGAGAGAGAGAGAGAGAGAGAGAGAGAGAGAGAGAGACAGACAGACAGACAGACAGACAGACAGACAGACAGACAGACAGACAGACAGACAGACAGACAGAGAGAGAGAGAGAGAGACAGAGAGAGACAGAGAGAGACAGAGAGAGAGAGAGACAGAGAGAGAGAGAGAGAGAGAGAGAGAGAGAGAGAGAGACAGACAGACAGACAGACAGACAGACAGACAGACAGACAGACAGACAGACAGACAGACAGACAGAGAGAGACAGACAGACAGATAGACAGAGAGACAGAGACAAAGACAGAGACAGAGACAGACAGACAGACAGACAGACAGACAGACAGACAGAGACAAAGACAGAGACACAGAGACACAGAGACACAGAGACAGAGGGAGAGAGAAACCACGTCGTCGCCTCTATGCGGTCATCAGAATTGGCTGCCAAAAAGATGGCGACTACTTTATCTCGGGGCTTTTTTTGAGCGTGCAGTTCTGCACAAAATGCGCAGTTCTAAATGGATTTGTGCAGTTGTAGACCCGTGGGCCCATTCCGCCTATATAGGCCCTACTGCATTTGTTAGTTTCGGTGTTCCTGCTCTATAGGCTTACTTTCGTGTTATCTCTAAAATTGTTGAGAACCTTTCAGTTTATGAGCCAGAGTGTGAAAACTGAAGGTTAGTAGTTTGGCTGTAATTAAAAAGCCTTTAAACATGTAGCTGTAATTTTATAACTAAAACTCGAACAATAGCACAGACAACTACAAGTAAGAATATGTGACAGCTGTAAGAAGTAATCTAGCTATAGTCTACTGCTTTCAGACTCTACTCTACAGACATAATGGGAGACTACAATTTTTCAAAAGACTTATGAAATTCTTTAAAATACCGCGAATACGTTTCTACAAGGCCTGTACGCAGAATCAGAGAGCAAATGATCGAGTCATATTATACACCGTGACTCAAAAAAAACTAAGCCAAATTGTTTTGCATGTATCTCTAATACCTGATGACATATGAAGCTACAATTTTCCAAATATTTAGAGAAGTGGACCAAGAATATGATTCCAAAATTTCATGAAATAAAGTTGAACGGATAAAAAGATATGAATATTTAAACTTCATATACCGAAATTGCAGTTTGCAAGCAATTTTCTGTCAGATTCGATAAACTGTTTCCTATTATCTCCAATGCCTGATGAATAATCATTCTAAAATTTTCCAGATATGTAGAGAATTGAACTACCAATATGACCCCAACAGTATGGTTTGATAATTTAATTAAACAAGATGCTCAAAATATCCCCCTCCTGCTTGCACGCAAGCCTGAGGGCGCTGGCGCCATTGCAATGGCAACAGCAACGTCGATTTTCCTCTGGTTCAGGCCATCCCGCACTTCCAACAAGCGTTGTTTCAGATCGTTTATATCATGGATTGTTGTCTGGTAGGCTCGATCTTGCATCACGCTCCTCATTTTATAGTCGACAGGATTCAAATCTGGACTGTTCGGAGGCCATAATGTGGGAGAAATGAAGTCTACACAATAACAGACTTGCTAAAAACTGAAATTTCGAGTGATGAAGTTGAAATATCCATATCCTTCTATCCCTTCACATTTATGACATGAAATTTTGGAATCCTATTCTTGGTTCAATTCCCTAAATATCTGGAAAAAGTTTTTATGATTACTCATCAGACATCAGAGATGTAAAAAAAATTGTTTGGCTTACTTTTTATTGAATCTGACAGAAAATTGCTTGTAAACTGCAATTTCGGTATATGAAGTTTAAATATTCATATCTTTTTATCCGTTCAACTTTATTTCATGAAATTTTGGAATCATATTCTTGGTCCACTTCTCTAAATATTTGGAAAATTGTAGCTTCATATGTCATCAGGTATTAGAGATACATGCAAAACAATTTGGCTTAGTTTTTTTTGAGTCACGGTGTACATTCTGGGTTAAGCCTATATTATAATAGTGTTGTAACTCACAGATAGAAAAAATCATCATCATAACTAGTAATGCATGAACGATAACTTCACAACCACCCCTATAATCCAGAAATGAGAAAGACCATCGATCTCTATATTGCATATAGAAACGGCGGGACCTATAGGACAAAACATCACTGTGTGTGATCGACAGATAAAATGAAGTCAGGCACAGAATTTCCGATGATATGGCGTCATTGCCAGCACTTCGCCATAAAAGCTCCGATTAATGAGCTAAATGCTTATCGGGAAGGAAAGAATCACATATAGGCCTACGCGGTTCGTGTTGAACATAGCAGACGACGAAAAACAGGAGAATAAAACAAAATCAGAACAATAATCGCAAGTGTAATCTAGAGAAAGCATTCAGCGTTATAATGCAGAGACGCAGTCAGCAGAACTATAAAGAGCGGGAGCTGTAGCGGAAGTGCAGCGCGGCCGAAAAGGATGACGGGAATACAGGGTAATGCTAAGTGAGGCGCATTCTTACACGTAACAGTGACGTTCAATGCATGATGTGTTTAATGTATTATATGCATACATAAATGCATGCAGCATGCAAATACATTTCATGTGTCACAGCGTGTGCGTGACAGAGTCTTAAACTGATGGACAGGAAAATCTAACGGACATCGATCCATTTTAGACAGAGAATTAAGGCAGACGAAAAATTCCGATGGGAAAAAGGAATAAACGAATAGAGGAAGAGAATGTGGAATGTGGAACGGAACAAGCGGAAAGTAGAAGTATATATTCCGGAAAAGGAGGCAGAATAGGATATGGGGACAAGGAGACGTTGGGGGAAATGGCGAACGGAAAGAAAAGAGGAAATTGACCATAGGCGAATAAGGAAATGTGGTTGACCCCTCGCCATGCAGAGGGAATAATTCTATAGCCTGAAGGGAAAGCAGAAGAATAAGGAAATGGGAGGGGAAGAGGTGAGGAAGGGGAGCTGCAGTGTGAGGAAGGATGCTAATGAGGGAAGACGACGAAGTGTGGCAAAGATCAGAGAGGCGAACCGAAAGAAGCACAAGACGAGAACAGCTTTTGAACAGCATCCGGCCACGGTCGCTGCCACCGCCGCCGCCGGGGAAAGGAGGATGCCACTGCTAAATCAATCACTTACCCCCTTCCGCCTCTTCCTTCGATCTGTCCACCCACTCCCATCAATCTATCTACCACATACACACACATACACACACACACATACATGCAAAAACACACATCAACATACACACACATACATGCATCCACACACACACAAACACACACACATCCACACACACACACGTCCACATCCCCACATCCACACGCACGCACACACACACACACACATTCACACACGCACACATGCACACATGCATGCACACAAACACATCCTGCCAACTCCCACTTATCCATCCATCCACTGACCTTTTCACCCAACCACCCATTTATCCATCCATCCATTTATCTCCGTATGGGGGCACACTCGATAGTGTAGTGGTTAGCGCCATCGAGTGTCAATCAAAAGGTCGCGGATTCAAATCCCCGCCAGCGCTGCAGGGCAGAAATTTGCATCTCATCATCATGCGTCCACTATTCAATATTATTGAACTCAGCTGTGATGAGTACATCGACCGCACACTGTCAGTGGGAAGGTAAGGAGGCGAGGAAGAGGACTGGATAGTGGCTACCCATCCTCCTATGCTGAGGCTAAGAAAATTAAGTCGTCCTCTTATATATGCCGAGGATAAAAAAATGAAGTCGGTAATTATGATTCGTATCCGTGCACGGACTGCTCTCTCTCTCTCTCTCTCTCTCTCTCTCTCTCTCTCTCTCTCTCTCTCTCTCTCTCTCTCTCTCTCTCTCTCTCTCTCTCTCTCTCTCTCTCTTCTTTTTATGTTAATTAATTGTTAAATTCGTTTATTAGAAAATGAAATAAATAATCTGCAGGTGACACATGCATACGACGCACCCAGTTACATATCGAAGCACACTATATAATTAAAAGAAACAAATAAAAGTAACGTTAACAGTTTAAGATCCATGTCAATGATGGCCGACAAAGAGGACTATCGAAAGTCGGAATAAAGTTTTTAATAATTTTTATATATATGCATAGGCATACATATATGTCTATATATATATGAATACGCATATATGTATATATATATATATTATATAACCCTGTTAGTTAAAGAGCGCACGAACTCTGCAGAAAGTTACACGCGCAGTGACTGACATACTAAAGGAAAGTTCGAACCTATAAAAGTATAGGAAAAGACAAATGAGAAGAGGATTCATGAATAGAACGAACTGCGTTCAATGAAGATGAAATTGAGATGACAAAAGACATACTCGATCATGCTGGACATCTGCAAGGAAAGTCCATCCATCCATCCATCCATCCATCCATCCATCCATCCATCCATCCATCCATCTATCTATCTATCTATCTATCCGTCCATCCGTCGATTCATCCATCTATCCATCCATCTATATATCCATCCATCCATCCATCCATCCATCTATATATCTATCCATCTAACCATGTGTCCATCCATCCATCTATATATCTATCTATCTATCCATCGGTCCATCCATCCATCCATCGATCCATCTATCTATCTATCCATCCGTCCATACATCCATCCATCGATCCATCCATCCATCTATCCATCCATCCATCCATCTATATATCCATCCATCTAACCATTGGTCCATCCATCCATCTATATATCTATCCATCTATCTATATATCCATCCATCTATATATCCATCCATCCATCCATCCATCTATATATATCTATCCATCTAACCATGTGTCCATCCATCCATCTATATATCTATCTATCTATCCATCGGTCCATCCATCCATCGATCCATCCATCTATCTATCTATCTATCCATCCGTCCATCCATACATCCATCGATCCATCCATCCATCTATATATCTATCCATCTATATATCCATCCATCTATCTATCTATCCGTCCATTCATCCATCTATATATCCGTCCATCTTACCATTCGTCCATTCATCTATCCATCTATCTATCCGTCCATCCATCGATCCATCCATCTATCTATCTATCCGTTCATCCATCCATCCATCCATCCATCCATTCATCTAACCATCCGTCCATTCATCTAGCGCCATCACTCCATCAAACTTTAGTGCTCCATTGATTCGAAGCATCCCTCATCCCTCCTTCTCTCCACCATCCATCCATCATCCGGTTTATCCGCCTGCCTCCGTAACCACTGCCATTACACAAGGGCACAACATCTGCATGTCTTTGCATATATATATATACATATGTCATATATATATATATATAAAGTTATAAACTCATGAATATAAGCATGCGAACAATACATACATATTCATGAATTCATGCAATACATACATACATACATACATACATACATACATACATACATACATACATACATACATACATACATACATACATACATACATACATACATACATACATACATACACACATACATACATACATACATACATACATACATACATACATACATACATACATACATACATACATACATACATACATGTACATACATACATACATACAAACATACATACATACATACATACATACATACATACATACATACATACATACATACATACATACATACATACATACATACATACATACATACATGCATACATACATACATACATACATACATACATACATACATACATACATACAAACATACATACACACATACATACATACACCGTGATTCAAAAAAAGTAAGCCAAATTGTTTTTCATATATCTCGAATGCCCGATAACATATCACGCTAAAAGTTTCCAAATATTTAGAGAATCGGACCAAGAATATGATTCCAAAATTTCATGAGACAAAGTTGAATGGATAAAAAGATATGAATATTTAAACTTCATATGCCGAAATTGCAGTTTACAAGCAATTTTCTGTCAGATTCAATCAAATGTTTCCTTATTATCTCTAATGCCTGATGATTAATCATTCTAAAATTTTCCAGATATGTAGAGAATTGAACTACCAATATGACCCCAACAGTATGGTTTGATTATTTAATTAAATAACATGCTCAAAAGTCCTCCTCCTGCTTGCACGCAAGCCTGAAGGCGCTGGCGCCATGCATTAGGCAACAGCGTCGTCTTCTGGTCTAGGCCATCCCGCACTTCCAACAAGCGTTGCTTCATATCGTTTATATCATGGATATTGTCTGATAGACTCGGTCTTTCATCATGCATGCTCCACACTTTATAGTCGACAGGATTCAAATCTGGGCATTTCGGAGGCTATAATGTGGAAGAAATGAAGTCTGGCGTCTCTCTTGTCAGCATTTTGATGGTTTCATTGGTTCTGTGGGCTGGCGCTGTTCAGTTGAAAAAGAAAACAGCCTTCTGGGGCTATAGATTTCTGATAACAGGTGGAAGATGTTGTAACAGCAGAACGTTGCGATAATATTCTCCGTTAATTTTATTCCAGGATCACTGAAGACCAAAATTGGGAACTATCAAGCATCGAAACCACAACAAACACCATAACAGACTTGCTGAAAACTGAAATTTCTGGAGATGAAGTTGAAATATTCATATCTTTCTATCCTTTCAAATTTGTGACATGACATTTTGGAATCCTATTCTTGGTTCAATTCTCTAAATATCTGGAAAATTTAAATATGTTTAGTCATTAGGCATTAGAGATATATGAAAAACAGGTTGGCTTACGTTTTATTGAATCTGACAGAAAATTGCTTGTAAACTGCAATTTCGGTATATGAAGTTTAAAGATTCATATCTTTTTATCCGTTCAACCCTATCTCATGAAATTTTGGAATCATATCCTTGGTCCAATTCTCTAAATATTTGGAAATTTTTAGCATGATGTGTTATCAGGCATTATAGATATTTGAAAAACAATTTGGCTTACTTTTTTTGAATCACGGTGTACATACATACATACATACATACATACATACATACATACATACATACATACATACATACATACATACATACATATATGTACATACATACATACATACATACATACATACATACATACATACATACATACATACATACATACATACATACATACATACATACATACATACATACATACATACATACATACATACATACATACATACATACATACATACATACATACATACATACATACATACATACATACATACATACATACATACATACATACATACATACATACATACATACATACATACATACATACATACATACATACATACATACATACATACATACATACATACATACATACATACATACATACATACATACATACATACATACATACATACATACATACATCTATCCTTACAATACATGATGGCCGACATCTATCTTCATATCCCAGATGTATATCTTCTATCCGGTTAGTTTTTCAAACCACTTTAAGCCCTGCACATGCGTGCGTTCACACATACGCGCAATGCAATGCATTATCCATGCGTTTCCCGTCTCTGAATGTTTTCATCCGTCCGTTCGTCTTCCCTTCCATCTTTTCATTCGTCTCTATACCAATAATATTCATCTACACACTCATCCGTTCAACCATCTATTCATCTATCCCATTCTTCAGAATATCCATCCCTCTGGTCATTAGTGCACCCAACTATCTATTCATATATCTCTCCATTCATCCATCTATCCGTACATTCGTCAGTTCACTCATCTTATCTACGACAACATTTCTAGGTTGTCGCATTTAAGTACAAGCCTTAATCGAACGGGTTCTTACTGCAATACATGCATATTAAACATTGCGCATAGCCTGTTTAATAATAAATCAATTTTATGAGTATATATTTTTATCCGAATGCCTATGCATTCATTATATGAAATACATCGAGACGCGATAATACGTAAGCTTATACAGTATTAAAGGTTTATATTTAGCACGTGGCACGTACCTCAGTTGTGCAGCGTAGCGGAAGATGCTAACAGTCTGTCTATAATTCTATATACAGCCTTACACATGCTTCAGGAGTATGTACTGTAGCTCGTCAACGACCTATTCGTAGACCCTATTCGTAAACACAAGTCTATTCGTTTGACAGTATACCGACGCTGTCAACGACCACCAACAATAATAATAATATTCTTTGCCAATCGAGACATACCGCTGTGCAACGGAAGATGCTAAACACCTATTAAAGCACTTGTCCCTAGTGCGTATTACATTTATATAGCGCCTCCTTCTCCTCCTGTGTGGAATATTTACCAAGGACCACATCCACGCAACGCCCTCTAACGACAGACGACTCGTAGTCTCCTTATTGCTCAAAACCGCCCGAAGATGTCGCTCTGCGGCTACTTCGTCGTTAACTGGCGCCCCCTTTCGCTCGCCGACGTCGCGTCGCGTCCCATCCTCTGTAAGGCTGACGCGGATTCCGCGTTCGGCAACGAACAAACTGCATCGGATGTGAGAATAAGTGCCGTGACACGAGGCCATTGATCCTCCTCGTCTGCTCGAGGCAAGATGTGACGTGACGAAACCATTTTCTACTCACTTCCTGTTATTATAATTATTATTAGGCATAGGCAAAGCAGGCAGTTGCATGAGGCGCCAAGTTCTAGGGGCCCATTTCCATCAAAGAGGGCGCCATTTCAACAATAGTTTATTTTAATATTTTTTAAAACTTATACCATTCTCCAAAAAATTGAATATTATCCAGCCTTCAGTGTACTAATAAAGAAATTAGAATGAATTACTCAGTTGAGTGTACAAGGCCGTAGTTAGGGGATGTTTTGGGTGTTTGAAGTAACACCCCCGAAATGAAATAATGTAAAAATGAAATAATTATGCATTTGCTAGCACATGCCAGTGTGTAATGTAGGCCTACTTTTGAGCAGAAAGTAATGGAAAATCGCGGAAAATAATGTTTCTGGACGTCAGAAAATTCGACGACTAGGCTATATATAGGGTAGAGTTCCCATATTTGGGCACCTTAAGGATAAAAGACTTGTATTGTATTGATTTTGACATGCGTACATGTACGTCTGGTTTGGGGTTATTTGGTTAAATTAAACATTATGGAATGAAAATATATTGAATACATGCACTTGAGTGCATGAGAATATTAGTTGTGGGGAGAAAAGGACATGCCCCCAAAGTGCCCAAATTAGGACACGGTGCCTCAATTTGGGCACCAGGTGCCCAAATTAGGTACTCATTGGTACAGCTATGAAGGTGCACGGTGACCTGCTTACTCTATTTTCTACTTAACGCATACCAATTTCAAGATAAAATAAACAAGAAATGAAATAATGCTTGGGTAGAATTATTGTGTTAGGCTATATTCACAACTGCAGTTGAACAAGGTAGCCTAATACTGACACCAAAGTGATGAAGTAGATATAGGTCCTGTTGATCAAACATTATGCCAGAATAGGTTATTTCCACTAGCAAACTAATCTGCATCTGCTAATTCACTACTTCAAAATCAGTGGGCTACTATCGTTTGATTTTCTTATTAAGCTTTAGCTAAATGTATGCGTGTGGGGCCTATCACACATCCACTGTTCACATATCAAGCGCTGCGACCATCAGACATCTGATTCATTGTATGGAACTCCACAGTATGGGCCCATAAACATGGAGCTGTGTAGTATCTTTCAGGCAATGGACATTTCTTCTCCCTGCACAAAACCCCCGCCCCCCGAACAACCCCCCCGGACAAATCCCTCCATTTTAACACCCATGACAAAACTCTCCTTAAGAATTCCTGTGCAAATAGCCTATTTATGTAGGTAATTGATAAAACGCCTTTTATAAATCAAACTTCTATATAAATAGTTTTAAAAAATTCATTAATCCAACTTTTACTCAGATAACAATTAATTTTTATTAATCCAGCTTCCATTTAGTCACTGTGCAAGTAGCCTATTTATGTAGGTATTATTGATCAAATTTAGGCTAATTTTCCAGTTTGCGGTGCTGTGTCAACTAGTTAGTGTTATACGGGTAGGCATAAACCTGTCTCTGTCATTCAGGCGTGAACTTATAATTTGTTAGTGTCGCTCAGTCATTCCGATATCAAGCTAATACCTGTTGGTTTATTTACGATAGCATGAAACCTTGTCATCAACCTAGCTTCCATTAAAGCAAGAACATTTTCATCAATCCATCTTCCATTTAAGAAAAAATATTTTCATCAGTCCAGCTTTCATTTAAGCAAGAATATTTTCATCAATCCAGCTCCAATTTAAGTAGTAATATTTTCATCAATCCAACTTCCATTCAAGCATGTACATTTAACAAAATTCAGCTTCTATTTCAGCAAAACTTTTTTGTATCAATCCTACTTCTAGCCTGTTTAATGAGAATTCTTTTTATAAGTCCAACTTGCATAAGCTACTTAGAATTGCCGTTCGGAGAAATACCACTTATACCAATATGTTCTACCAGCTTTTTGTCCTACCCTGAGGGGGGTTTGTCTGGGGGTAGTTTGTCCGGGGGTTTTGTCCAGGGGAAATGTACTAGCTACGCTAGCATTTTTCACCACCATCTTGATTTTTTGTGGTCACTTGTTGGCTTTGAGTGTCTGATGTGCTTATCTGACGATTTTGTTTTAACAGGGTGCAGTCGATCATTTATCTTTTTTCTTCCTATTTTCAGACACCATGAAACCATGAAAATGCTAAAAAGAGTACGCAGGTGCACATAGATATAACCCCTTTAACAGCTGGATCAAGGTTGACCTAATTTGGGCACTTTGGGGGTCTGTCTTTTTCTCAGCACAACTAATATTGTTAAACACTCAAGTGCATGTATTAAATATATTTTCATTTCCTAATGCGCAATTCAACTGAATAACACCAAGACAGAGATATGCACATCAAAATTACTGCAATACGAGTCTTTTATACTTAAGGTGCCCAAATAAGGAAACTCTACCTTAGCTGATTTTCCATGTTCCAATCACAAAATAAATTGAACACTATAAAAATCATCAGATAGGCCCTAAATGTAAGAAATTTCAAAATTATACACTCGTATAATATAGGGTCTAGTCTAACCGAGACCTATTATGGCAAAATTGAATGTAACTATAAAGAAATATTAGCGTGTAATATAGTATTAAGCGTGACCTCATTTGGGCAAACATGGTTACCTAGAATGGGCACTGCCCAAATTAGGAATACAGAAGGGTGCCCACATTAGGGTCTATGTCATACCTTCCTAGGAAAATTAATGACAAAGTTAACTCATTTTCTCTCGCATTTTCGTTCACCTGGGGTGAAAGAGCGATACTTCGCGAAACTCTTGCAAAAAACCGATTGAAAATACACCAAAAAGCAACTCGCCCACAGCTTCCGAACCACATAGCGAACATTTGAACATTCGCATGCTAAAAACAACATTTACTTCTTACGTCAAGGTACAATTTTCTACCTACTTACTTTTTTGTTTTATCACATCTATACATAGAGTTGACAATATTTCCTATAGAACGCACCACTCTATGTCGTCTATATTTTTAGATACAAGGGGGTGCCCATTTTAGGAGCATGCCCAAATTAGGGTCATGCACCCTATATATATTATAACAAAAAAGTCGTCAGAAAATTTCCCCCAAAAAGTCGACCGCAGCGTGTACGCACCTCAAAATTCACGGTCAAGAAAACATCCCCCGAAATAAAATCCTGGCTACGGCCTCGTGAGCGTAAACCGGCTCTGGCTAATTCATCTTTAGATTCTGACGTGGGCTGAACAATTAAGTGGGAATCTAAGGGCGCCAAATGCAGGCCTATGCCTGGGGCGCCAAATGTATGCCTTGCCTAGGGCGTCATTTGGGCTAAGGCCGGCCCTGCTTCGAACAGATATTATCAACTGTCCTTGTTAGGCGGGGAAACTTAGGCCTAGTGCTTTATCGAAAAAGAAATGATCGTCCTGCTTCCAGACTGTCCACTGTGTCCAGTAGGCTGCCTACGCCAATCAATTAGGGCCTACCTAGTTTCATAGTTTGTCCACCCACGATCTCATGACAGGATAAGCCTATATGCCACAACTAGCTGGGATAGTTATTCATTTTAAATTATTTCATTTCGGCGGTGTTCAATCACCCATAGGCTGGGCCGAAGCACCCCCACGGTCCCACCAGCTATGGCCTCGCCGATTGCTCTTGTATTATTTTGTCTTATACGTTGTTTGTACACCAGTGTGGCTTTTCTGCAGCCTTAGTAAAGAACGTAGGCTATTATACTGGCGTATTGATTCTGCCGTCTGTTGTTGCAGTGAACCCAACACATACAAAATATCTTCTTGAAACACCAACATCTCATGCATGCTATGCTCCTTGAGCCGAATAGCCTATGTCTTCTGTAATTTGAATTTGTTTTACAACCTTGCATATAGTATAATCATGTTTTTCCCAATGCAATTAGTTCTTCTCAGACTGCAGCTTGTTCAGTGCATTTTAAAGTAGGCTACCACAAACGAAATTATCGAAATTATCAGACAGCAATGGAGAGGACTGGTCACCTGACTTCACATGCCAAGGTAAAAATTAAGCTGCCTTTCTGGCTCCTCTATTCTCCTTACTTCTTCGCACTGAACTGTCAATCAGACAGCCAACCACAATGGTGACAATGGGGGGAGGTGGCCTCAAAAGCCACCAGGGCATAGATCTGTGTTTAAAACAACTTAGTCCAAAACATGACAACAATAGACTGCCCCTGTATGACTAGTGGCAAAATTTTACGAACGTGTAACCAAAAAATGTGGCATTTATTCAAAGGCGGAAAGACAGATTTATTTTACAAGAAAAATACAGCAAACAACAAATCTTTAACATGCCACTCATTGAAGATTGAAAATAGAATGTGTTAACAACCGAGGGTTATAAGTATTAACCCTTCGTATCTATATCACGATATCTAAAAACACACAGCACTACACATAGGCGTACGGGAGGTTTCAGAAGTGGGGGGGCAAAGATTGAACTTCTGCCCGAAAAATTTTTCCGGCCAAAAAGTTGTCGTCCGCGACTATTTTTGCCCGAAAAACCAGACTTGCCCGAAACTTGACGAACTTTTTTTTTGTTTTTTTAGTCGTCCGCGATTTTTTTGACCGAAAAACCAGACTTGCCCGAAACTTGACGACCTTTTTTTTTTTTACTCGTCCGCGATTTTTTTGACCGAAAAACCAGACTTGCCCGAAACTTGACGACCTTTTTTTTTTTTTAGTCGTCCGCGACTTTTTGCCCGAAAAAACCACCAAACTTGCCCGAATTTGGGGGGGCAATTGCCCCCCCTGCACCCCCGCCTCGTACGCCTATGGCACTACATATAAGCTACACAGCAGTAATCGTAAGACAATTGCACTTAATTAATCACACCAATGAATGACAATCTTACTTGCTAACTACACAGAACAGCAGCATAAGAACAGAATCAACGGTTTCTCATATGTTCCTGAAAAAGAAAGAAACCTAGAGAGAAACCACACTCAAAGTCATGGCCATATTATTCATTCAGTACATTTCATGAATTATAAAACTGATCTACAAACGTAATCAGCTGCATCAATGATTAGGCTGCATCAATGATTAAGCTGTGTCAATGATTTTTAAGCTCTGTCAATGATTAGCTACGTCAACGAGATTAAGCTGGGTTAATGATCAAGATGTTTCAATGATTAAGCTGTGTCAATGAATAACCCATATACATGGATCAGAAACACGCCCGGCGCAATTTCACATAATAATCAAAAACAAACAGAAAACCAAACACTGCAGAATAAGAACTTTAAGTAATCAGTTTAAACACCCTGGGACTATGTAAAGTATACCCAAAGAACATAATAACACGAATAAACAGATAATCTGAACCAGAACTTGCACAGAAGGGTGGCAAGAAGTAAATGGGGTGACAGATGTGGGGATGGTCACGGGTAACTAAGAAAAAGACCAATTTTCATGAATGAGTATTAAAAACGTAAATAGACTTAAAAGAAATTAAATGACACCATAAATAAAAACAGTCCATCAAATAATTGAATTATCACACTATGAAAGTTTCAACTCTTAACACAGCATTGAAAATAGTTAATTTGACACCTTAATGACAAGTGAACTGAATAATCTGAGGTACGCCGATGATACGACATTATTGGCGGGTAAGAGGGACGACCTAGTCGAGTTAATAAGAAGAGTCAGGAAGGAAAGCGAAAAGGCGGGACTATACTTCAATGTAAAGAAAACAAAGGTTATGACAACTGCAACATGGAAAAACTTTGAGGTGGATGGAGAAACGATAGAGGTAGTATCGAGCTTCACATTCCTGGGATCTATGATAGAGAAGGAGGGAAGAAGTGATATGGAAATAAGGAGGAGGGTAACAATGGGGAAAACGGCAATGAACGGTCTGGAAAAGATTTGGAAGGACAAATACGTGAGCAGGGAAACAAAGAAAAGACTGGTAAGAGCACTGATCTTCCCAGTCGTCCTATATGGATGCGAGACATGGACAAAGACACGGGATATGGAAAAGAAAATCAACGCGTGTGAGATGTGGATTTGGAGAAAGATGCTAAGGATTTCATGGACGGAGAAGAGAACTAACGAATCGGTGCGCGAGGAGCTCGGAATAGAGAGGGAGGAGACACTGCAGCAAACAGCAACTTGGAGGAAATTGAGCTACTTCGGCCATGTGATGAGATCTAACGGTTTGGAAAAGGAGCTGATGACGGCATGCGGTGAGGGACGGAGAAGATGCGGAAGACCAAGGAAGAAATGGTTGGATGAAGTACAGGAAAAGTCTGGCATGAGACTGGAGGAACTAAGAGAGGCGACTAGGGAGAGGATCAACTGGAGAAGATGCACCAGGGCTTTCGCCAGAGCTCCAGTAGCTGACGGCACCAGGTGACCAGGTGAATGACAAGTGAAGTCAAAACTCAAAAGCAGTCTGGGAAAGCAAACGCATCAACCCACCCACAGTGTGTAACACTCTTCAAATACTTCATCCATTTGCTCACAGACTTACAAGAAATGATTTCAGTAATATTCCCAGAGAAATAACTCCATCAAAGTTTACCAGTTACGAGTTCATTTATCTCTGACAGTCAGGGTTTAAAGTGTGACAGGATGGTCATGGACAGCGTCTATGCACTCATTTTCAAATCTGAATGCCGTCCTACCACTTATTTGCAAGTACGCACTGAAAAGGTGAGGGGCGTCCAGGCATTTCGTTTTTTGCACTTTAAGCACTGCTGACAAAAAATGTTCACTACATGAACAAAGAATAAGTATGTATTCCCCAAAACATACATACCAACCTCATACAATTTGGAACAGAAAGGGACAATGCATGACAATAACACAATTTCACAATAACACAATTTCAGTCTAACTACCCATACATAGACACTCAGATCTCTTGGAAGCACAAAAAAGACATTAAAGCTTAACTAAATACTTAGATCATTTAGAATATTAAAATTAAACTGAATCTTCCAGCTTAAGTAGACACCCACATTTTTCGAACATCAAGAATTAAAAGAACATTTCAGCTTAAATAGTTCTTAACTAAACACTCAGATCTTTTGGAACATTTTCAAAAAGTGCCTTTCCAAGGTTCCCAGAATGGGCTCTACATAAAAGTCCATATAAATAACATAAAGGCATGCATGTAGCAACAACATTAGAGAGGTCCAATAGTTGAGACAGATAACTACAATTTTCACATTCTAATACAAATTTCAACACAAATTTTAAATTCTCAAAAGCTACAATAATGATGACTAAGGCAGAAATGAGCAAAGCTTTGCAATAGGAAACGAAATTAGTGAGGCATAAAATTTCTTGATTAAAGTCAGTATAACAAACTAATTCCATACTACGTTGTATGTGCAACTCAAATGCAAAGCCCTGACAACAAAGACACAATTCAATCAACACAAAAACAGCATCTAAAATTCATTAGCAATTTAAATAACAGTTAATCAGAATTAAATCTGTTCAACTTCACACAAACGCTGTAAACAATTGGCGAGTTTATCAGTTATACAAAAACAGATAAAAAACGTAAAACAGCAGATCTTTAAAACTCCATTTGATAACAGATTTAATCGGAAGTCACACAGAAACTGTAGCATAAAAAAGCAGTACTACACAATGTAGTATATAAGACAGCTTTCTTAAATACATTGTGCATAAACATGAAATAATACTATGGTAATGCCTTGTAACAGCACATACAAATGTAACCATATGCAGTACTTATGTTTTGAAAATAAAGCAGCTCAAAACATAACGAATATGCATAGTCAAAGTGGATTTCCTTTTGCCATAACCAATTAACCATAAGAGACAAACCAGAACCCATACGCGCATTGGCCGGTCCATTAGTTAGTGATCTTATATCTCCTTGCTGGTAGTGAATGAACAAGGAGAGCTTTCTGTAATCCACTGGTTTGGTTTGCATGTGTAAGAGAGCTGGTGCAGACTCTGAAAGTCACCTACCTGAGCATTGTTTAATTACCGATTAGCTGCAAGCTCATCAATGAACTTAGATACCATTTAGGCTAATACATGCAACATCTCAACATGTATGTCAGGCACTTAAAGGTTCTATATTAAGCGTTAAGACACATATTATAATAACCATGTGTCACATGTATCCTGGGTGCTGCGGCTACACGGAAGCTCTCTTGCTGTTACGAGACACCCACTAACAAAAAATAAAGGAAGAGAATAGGTTTTAAAGAACAGTTATCAGTAGTTACGCGACTGAAGCAGATTCAGAACAGATTAAACCATGTCCCCTACAGTGGAATACAGCGGAAAAATAATCCTTCAACTCCTTCAGATTACAATTTCACACAATTTTCGTTTGATACACTAGAAACTGATTCCACCTCTTTCCATGTTGAACCCAATGTGGCTCTGATTGTAGACCATCGACGAAAGGCTCGCGTACGACTCGATCGTCATCGGACCCTCCTCGACGCTCAGAGCATCCGTCACGCCGTCCTGCTTCCGTATCTTGTCCACCGCCTCGATGATGGAGTCGGCAAGGTCGCTGACGTTGAAGGTCGTCGTCTCCTTCTCCTTCTCGTTGTAGATCAGGAGGTGATGCGTCAACGTCACGTACCCAAGTTCGTCGCAGAACGGGTTCCACTTCTGCGCCAGCGTTGGCTGACCCTTCGCCCAGTGAACCCGAAGGCCGCCATGCTGCCTTGGTCTACACACAAAGACAATTTGCCTGTTCAATTTGAAACCAGTCACTTGACGGTGTTCAGGAGCACAACCATTGCTCACTAGTACGTCTGAGGGGCTCTTGCAAAGAGCCAAATTCGAAAGACAACTGAAATTCTGCACATGTATATAGGCTGTTTACTTCTAGAAATTTGCCCAAAACAGTTTAACCCTTTACCCGTTCATTTTTCCCATTAAGCCCGTGTTTTCAGCGGATATTCTTGGGGCAAACGGGTAAAGGGTTAAGAAAGACCATTTGCTGTCGACTAATAATTCCTCACACAAATATCTGCTACAAGTCCCGCGGTCTTCCAAGAAAGAGGTTTGGCGACTGTTCCTTCTCTGTCACAGTATCCACTGCATGGAACAGTCATCCCAAACATTAGAACAATGCGTCATATCTGAAGAAATTTACATAAAAACTGAAGACCTATCTGTGTAAAACAAATGTATCACAGTCATCGACGTTCTGAACTCGTGTGAAGTGCACTTCCTCTTCGCATCAGCAGTGCAACCGCACTATAAAAATTGAGTAGCATCACCATCATCATTATCACCATGACCACCACCAATATCATCATTATCATCATTAAAGAACCAAAGCTTGGTCCCTTTGTATTAAAGTGTCTGTGATGATCTTTCTTTAAAGCATCGCAATATAAATCTGTCATTTTAATGACAATAATTTAAGGCCATAATAATTAACAAAGGAAAACATCAAAATAACCTCCAATTTTACGAATATCAACAGAAAACAATAGCATGGTATCACCTTCCAAGATAACTTACGGCATGACAGAATATGGAGGATACGTCAGATCCCCAACTTGCAGTTTACTTATGCTTCTGAGAAATATTCGTCGGAACTTTCCAACGGCCAAAACGATGAAGTCGTACTTCACGATTATAACTGAATTCGTCGTCAGCAGAACCAGCTTCTCCTTTTCCAAGTCCCAGTGGTCAATCCTACACAGATTTCACACACATTCAATATAATAATCTTTATTTAATTTCAAACTGACACAATGCCGTACAATTACAATACAATAGTCACAAGACTATTTTGTCTCTTGGTCACTGGGATTGCGCTGATTAGTGTGCACTGTGAGGCAATATATAAATTTATGGATACAGTACAATACAAGTCAACAACCTAAGCCACGGACTTGAGTCAACATGCTTCACTGTAAATCAGGATGCGTACAACGACGTCAAACGTGACCTATGGCACAAAAGTTACACATGCGCAGATGAGTCAATTATTCATGCTTCAGTCCTCTAACATGTATGTGCACTTGTTATAGCGCCCCTTCAAGCTCTCTCCTCAGAAGCGCTCCTGACTACAGCGCAGACACTGCATCAGAGTTTCACGCCGAAACACTGAGCAATTGCGAGTGACGGACTTGCCCAAGGTCCCTACGCGACGACCTGAGGTGGATTCAAACCTGCAACCTTCCGGCTGCAAGGCAACGAACATACCCACTACACCCCCACACACCACAGTAGTTTACAAAACAGTAATTTATCACTGCAAAGATGTAGAACTGATAAAATTAGTAACTCTAACTTACTCAGTAAGAAGCCAGAAACCCTTGAGATCACCATCCAAGTCATTTAGTAACGCAGTTTTGCAGGCATTCACTGCATCGTCGATCAAACCAGACTGAAAGAACAGAAGATAAAATCAAATATTACACAATTTACTAATAGCTAAAGACCTTGATCATTTGCAAAACTTTTTTAATATGTCCTAGAGCTGCAAAAGTCCACATCTACTGCTGCCTGTGTATTTCAAATTGTATGTGCACTTGTTATAGCGCCCCTTAAATCTCTCTGCTCAGAGGCGCTCCCGAATGCAGAGCGGACACTGCATCGGAGTTTCACACCGAAGTGCTGAGCAATTGTGAGTTAAGGACTTGCCCAAGGTCCTTAAGCGGCGAGATGGATTTGAACCTCGAACCTTCCGGCTCCAAGGCAACGACGCCACCACTACACCAGCGCACCCACAAATTGTAGGGTTAACATGAATTTGATAATTTCTTGCCATGCTACCACTAATAAAAAAAATTATGACAACTTGGAGAAGGTCTGGATATTTTACAGAAATAAGTACCCTTTAGTTTGTGCTGCTCAGGGATCTTTCATTGTGCTTTCAGATAAAGTACCCAAATTTTCAAATATAGAAGTCATTCCATGGAACTATATCAACAGCTGCTGTCATGTCTAGCAAATTTTATCAAGAAACTCGTGCTGCACTGCGATGTTCAAGTCTCGTTGTGGATCATCTTAACAGTTTCCACAGTGTGCAGTGCCTTGTGGCTAGGCAGACTAAGTTTGGTTCAAAATGTTCTTGAAGTGAAGATAACCAGCTGGGCGAGAAAATGCCACTCTTTCTTTAAAACCATACAGATTGCGCCAAGCTTTCATTATCAATCTTTTTTTGTTTATTTTCAACATTACATGAAAGTACAAATTGATTACGAGCGAGAAAGTGACGAAAGACAGAAACAGACACTGTTCCTACCCTGTGAGCAAACAAGGTTTTGGCTGCATAATCTGAAGTGATAAGGGTCGGATTCAACGATGCTCGACTCTGTGTGCTTTTCGTGCTTTTGCGACTGATGACCGAAGAGCTGTAGGGTCTATCGCGGCGCAATCCGCTCGAAGATCCATCTCGAAACTCGACATCATCCAACGAACTGCCACGCATCGACGCTGCACTACTACCAAACTCAAACGCATCCTCAATTCCCTTATCCTTCGGCGGACTTCCTGCGCCGGTTTCGATAACAGCCGCCTCTGGTTCGTCCGCTTTTACAGGCACACCACCGTTTTCGCTTATCTCCGCCATTGCGATTTTTACTCGTATCGTGCTTTTGCGACTGATGACCAACGATCTGTCACGTGATCTGTTGTTGTTTACCTATGGAAACCAAAATTCATTTCAAAGACTTACAAGCATTGATATAATATATTTATTATTATATCATTTTATAATAATTTTCGTTTCTGGATACAATCATATATCTCGAGCATTTGGATACAAGATTAAAGTTTTAATTTACACTAATTTGTTATGTTTCTTTATTCACCGTAGTAGCATACCAAGAACCTGCGAATTCTGTAACACACTCATTTATAATGATAGGCCTAAATCCCAATCCATTAAGCTTATCTTTCAAGTATAATAAAAAAAATTCTTCAACAATCCGGCTGACATACCGCAACCGGTTATAGCAAAGATTATAGTACACAGTTAGGCTATGCAATTTTTTTTATTAACTTCAAACTTAACTGCTAACAAAACAGACAAGATCAAAAAAATCTAAATCTAGGTGCGTGCCTAAGCTCGTAGGCCTACGTAATTCAGAAGGCATAGAAATGACCAACGACCTTATAAAAGTTATAATATTATTACTCGGACTATAAGACAAAAAGCACATAATTTATTGTAATATAATATATGTGGTAATATGTGTATATTCTATAGTTATGTGGCAAAAACTCCAATTGACTGCACTGGGTAAACCGTGGATGGGAAGAAATGAATGAGCTACATAAAGACCGCTCACTTTGTGAACTCTGATTAGGTCAAGGTGTATTTTGCGTTGTAAATCTAGACCGATTTATTTTATAATATATATTATAATATATATGTATATAGGCCTACGTATATTATAATATAATATATAAATATATAAGGTCGTTGATCTAGACAAGGGCCTCTGTATAATAACATAATAGTATGCAATCTAGGTAAATCATTGCAAGCACCGAAACCCTAACACAGATGTGAAAGAACTTACATAGGATAATTTTACGATGGCAGCTGGTATCGGACTTCTGAGTGGAAAAATTGCCCTTGTTACAGGTTAATTAGTTTGTTATTTTACAACGGTATTGATTTTTTCAGTTTTTTGTGCGTATGTAACAGTACAAAACGCAGACGAATTCATATAGCGCTGTACTATTATATCAATCCTTACCTAAGGTCTAAGGTAAGGATTGATTTTTTCAATTTTTTGTGCGTATGTAACAGTACAAAACGCAGACGAATTCATATAGCGCTGTACTATTATATAACTACAGAACGCAGACGAGTTCATATAGCGCTGTACTGGGCATAGTTATAGTAAGCGGGTCCTATGTTAATGAATGACTGCACTATCCCTAACCCAACCGACCCTTACGATGCCTAACCTGACCTTAACCTACCCTCACGATGCCTAACCTGATCCTAACCGACCCTCAAGATGCATAACCTGACACTAACCAACACATAGGGCCCCTATGTTAATGAATGACTGCACTAACGCGGACGTGAGGGTGACCCTAACCGACCCTTACGATGCCTAACCTGACCCTAACCTACCCGCACGATGCCTAACCGACCCTCACGATGCATAACCTGACCCTAACCGACCCTCACGATGCATAACTGACCCTAACCAACACATAGGTACCCGCTTACTATAACTAAGCCCTGTGCTGTACTGGATGTGTTTTGTAGGCCTGTAAGAGAGCATGTACTAAGCAAAGTTCCGTCACGCAGTTTGTTGATGTTGCCATGCAATGTCTTAACTGGACCAACAATATAAGATAAGGAAACTTCAAAGATCAGCCAGTGGTCCAGTGGATCATGAGTCCTCAAATGTGTTTTCAGAGGTATCAGAGCATCAGCACCATGGTTTAGTTCTTACTTGAATGATCAAATTATGATGGTGGTATCGGTTCAGGCTATTATTGAACAATAGTTCTATTTGTTGTGCCACAGAGATCTGTACTCGGAGAGAATAAAAGTTTTAGATTCTCCACTGACATACCTCAGGGAGCTTTATATTCCAGTTTCACAAGTCAACATGTATGATGATCATAATTGTGCCCTACTGCTTGTGGAGATAATTATGCAGGTGACACGTTTCCACGTAGAATTTGTAATTTCTAACTTACTAAGTAAGAAGCCAGAATCATTGTGAATTAACGATTCATGTCGTACAGTATAGTAATGGAAGCTTTGCAGACATTTACTGCGTCCTTAATTACACCAGTCATCAACTTTAGCCTATCGTTCTTTCTCCTGCCTTAAACCTTCCTTTTTTCTCATGTGCGATGTTGAATCTAACTGCTGATTTAGCATTTTCAAATTGTCTTAAAACATGCTTAATTAGATCAGTCAGATAGACATGCATATGTTGCTTAATTTGTATTGTCATGATATACACACATGCTATGGCTGACATTTTTAGGGGCCAGCAGTGGAATCGGACGTGCAGTCTGTCAGGCCTTCGCTCGGGAGGGTGCCAGATTAGCGGCAGTTGATAATCAAAAGAAGGGATTAGAATCAATTCTGTCGCTTCCAGGCAAGTTATTATTTTCTACATTGTCTCAGCAGCTTTAAAGTGCCATGAGTTTGGAACTACTATGAGTCCCAAGCATAAGCTTGAAAAGAATCTTGACAGAAAAGTTCTTTTGCGTAACCTAACGGGCCACAGAAGCTGTGAAGTAATGCTGCTGCTTCCTCTATACATTACTTCCTGTAATGTATATTCTCAAGTGTTAGTCACTATGATCAACTGTTTAATGATCATACAAATTCAGTCATTTGTACTGAGACTGTAAATACGTATAGTTGAAAGTGGTACTGCTAGGCACAAGAGTACTGCTCTTGTTTCATGAGTAGTAACAACGTAACAATGATTGTAAGTGGTTCAGAAGATGAGTAGTCTGTGCTAACCTTTTTACCAACCATAGTGTAGTAGGAAGTAGTATGGGAAATTCCATACCCTTGGTCGGTAAAGGGTTAAAGTCACTGCAAATTAACCTGGACATTTAATACACAATTTCCTAAAGTTCTTCCTTTTAAAAGCTTTGGTAGTGTCCGCTGAGCCAGAGGCAATAGCAAAACCATTGGACAAGTCTGATGCCAGTTCAGTGATTAATTGATGAAAGCACTGTTCTCTTATTGGTGCAAATGAATCCAACAGCATTTTCCTGATCAATATGAATTTCAATATCAGTCTCTTGTTTTCTTTGGTAACTGTCGGTTGACTGCAGGATTTATTTGACAATTTACTTTGTATTTTATTCTGATGAACGTGCACGAATTTATTTCCTTTAGACGACGCCTAGGAAATTATTTGTGAGCTGGTATTGTGGCTTCATTTTGCAGGTAATCATCATTCATTCATAGCTGATGTTTCGTCATTGGCATCTGTCCAAGCACTCGTCAAGGAGGTTAAAGATGCGTTCAACCAACCTCCGCAATATATCATCAACTGTGCTGGCATCACTCGTGATGGATTTTTGCTGAAGATGAAAGAAGCTGCTTTTGATGAAGTTATCAACGTCAACTTAAAGGTACATAGGCTGTGGGGCAGTGTGGGCTGAAAAAGTGTATGCAGAAATTTCCTTCTAATGCTGTTTGCGGAGACCTTGCAACGTGGTTGTTTTCAAAGCCGAGTATTTCGGGATCCATCATCCATGGACTTGACCATGTTGTGTGAGAAATCAATGCTTGTTCTAACTGGGTTCTAGTGTTCTTGTAGTCACACTATGAACGAGCATTTATAAGTGATTGTGTAGTATAATATTAATGATGAATTGAAATTAATGATTGTCTAATGACTATTTGTAATGGGTAACCTTGTTAGCGGAACTTTCGGTTCTTTTGTGTTTCCCTTGGTCATTGAATGTACATTGACTGCAGTTCTTTTGTGTTTGAACTGTTTTGGTGAACAATAAGTGTTCATTCATTCAAAATCCTAGTTTTTTTAACATTCCGTGAATCAGTTACTGCAGGCTAATGCATTTTCTGATTTTTTTCATGATGGCTCTCTATTAACAAGTAGCCATTTTATTATGATGATGATGAATGCCAGCACAAAACTGTTGCTTTTATCAGTGTTTTGTAGGCCTTTATTTTTGGTATTGCTGTTATTATTTAGACACCAATTTTTTAATAGCACCCAGAACATTAATAATTGCAGAATAAATTTTACAATAATTTGGATTGGATGCCAGGCATCACTCTAAGAAATTGAGGACTGAAATATTTCAGTGATTGACTTTACTAAAATAATAAGTAATTAAAAATTGTGAATTAAATGTGGTGTTTATCATATTGTTTCAGGGAACGTTTTTAACGACACAAGCGTTTAGCCAGTATATGATCGAGAAGCAAGTGAAATCTGGTTCAATTGTGAACATTTCCAGTATTGTTTCCAAGGTGCAGTACATTTCTAAAACTGAATTTGTCTTTAATAACTCTCTACTGGGGATGCATTTGTGTTCCATACAACTTCTTCAGGTTATGATGTGAAGTTTTCTATTGTGGTTTTATAATGAAGACCTAAATAAACATTCAGATTAGTTACTTTGGGGCGATTTTTATTGGAGGGGTTCATTTAAAAATTCACTTGTACTTTTTTTGATCATTGTTGAGAGACTTGTAACTTCAATGGACTAAGCCCCCCCAAGAAGACCCAGATTCAGCTTTTGTACCATGAAAATTGTTGTTATATTGTGGATCCCATAGGTGTAGCGGCTGTAGCCTTTGGTAATACAATGCTCCAGAGTGAAGTTTATAACTGCAATTTAATGGCTGATTAAGATACTGAAAATAGAACCAAAGTTGATGAAAGCCAAAGTAGTGATGTTGATGATTGTTTATTTAGCTAATTTTAGAAACGAGGCGATAGTTCAGTAACATTTAATGTACCAGGCTGGTACAGAAACAATCTATATATATCACTTAATATATTCATATGTACAGAAACAATAAGCTTATATATCACTTAATATATTCATATGTACAGAAACAATAAGCTTATATATCACTTAATATATTCATATTTCCTCCTACCAGGTTGGAAATATTGGCCAATGCAACTACGCAGCATCTAAAGCTGGCGTGATTGGCTTCACAAAGACTGCTGCAAAGGAGTTGGCCAGATATGGCATCCGTTGTAATGTCATTCTTCCAGGTTTCATTGACACACCAATGGTAGAAAGCATTCCAGAAAAGGTTACAGACATGATAGTCACTCAAATACCGCTGGGGAGAATAGGAAAGCCTTCTGGTACGATTCAGTTCTTGTTATTCTTTTACTGAATTTTTAGAATACAGAAACATTTCAAATAAATTATCTGCTCAATGAAAGAAAATGTTCAACGTTTAATCTAGGTGCACTGTTCCTGTTTAATTTATTTAGTCATTGGTGAATCATGGGCGGAGTTTATCAGGGGCTAGGGGGAGCTAAGCCCCCCCAAGAAGACCCAGATTCAGCTTTTGTACCATGAAAATTGTCTTTTTCCGGGCTTAGCCCCCCTAACAAGTCTTTCACTCGCAATTGCTTAGGCGCTTCTGCAAGAAATTCTGATGCAGTGTCCGCACTGTAGTCGGGAGCGCCTCCTAGTAGTGAAAGTGGCTTCTATATGAAGTTTATACTCCAAGAACGGAAACCAAACTCCGCCTATGTGGTGAATGATCAACTGACCGCTTTAAGTGGCTTCCATATGAGGTTTAAATTTCTACCCAACTGCTGTGGGGCATGGTGTAGTGGTGGAATTGGTGCCTTGGAGCCGGAGGAGGGTTCCAGGTTCAAACCAACCTCAAGCCGCCCCGTAGGGACCTTGAGCAAGTCTTTCACTAGCAATTGCTTAGGCACTTCTGCAAGAAATTCTGATGCAGTGTCCGCACTGTAGTCGGGAGCGCCTCCTAGTAGTGAGCTTGAAGGGGCACTATAGAAATGGAAAAATAAATAATAAACAATTGTAATTCACGAAAAGTTTAGTTGAAATGTACATAAAGTAGCAAACAAAATAGTTGTACTGCATCCTTAAATTTATGAAAAGTCACTGAAGGCAACGTTATTAAAATTGTTTACTAGATGCTGTGAAGATTTTTGCTTAAACTAGCTGTGAATCGGCATTGCTTTGGTTCTACAGAGATTGCAGAGGCTTGTGTCTTCCTGGCATCAGACAAAAGCAGCTACATAACCGGTGCCAGCTTAGAAGTTACAGGTGAAGAATCACGTTTACTCCTAAACCAATCTCAATCTTCAATGGTGCACCTTTAGAAAAAATACACAAGGCATCAGTCAATAGTCACATCAAGCAAACTGCTTTCCAAATTCACATGTTGAATAACATCTCTGAAATTACAACATGACTTACTAATACATGAAGTACTGAAGCACAAAACTATGCTTAAAGGACTATTTGAATAAGTATTATTGAGCTTGTTTATTAGTCTGTTACTGTTCATCAGTAAGCATTAGTTGCTTTAATAAATTTTTTTGCAATATTACGATATTGATATATTTACTATTCTGTTAATGCAATTATATTTCTCTTTTAGGAGGAATGTTTATGTGATACCACACGCTCAAACACAGTTCGACCGAAGTGCCTAGAATATTCTGCTGGCTATGAATTTGGTGCCAGTGCGTTAAAGATTATTTTATTTCAGGTTCCGTATTTAAGCAGATTGTAATCTTGATCACTGCTGAAACTTTTTTATACATACAAATGATTATTAAATGAATTACTCTTAATGATTATTGGCATAAATTTTCAGACTACTTTTATTACATCTAGACAATTAGACATGATCTGTAACATGGATGCACACAGAGTTTAATGAAAGCTTGAGATAACAAAGGCAGTTATTGCCATTGTCAATTTCTTAGGCATATTATAGCTCCGATTTTACAGATGACTTTTATTACATAGACAATTAGACAGGATGTATTTCCTTGTTTTGGGAGCAATTTTCATATTTGCTTTTCCCCAGATTGTGTATAGTCCTAATTTATTTGTTGTTAGCCTGTAAACATAATATCATATATCTACTTTTGTACAACTTGGTGTTTTTCTTTTTCTAAAAACACAGCATTTTCACTTAATTGACAACTTCTTCTAAAGCCTGTCGTCATGCGCTCATTATTGTCATTTTGTTTAAAACAAAAGAAAATTTCATACAGAAGGTTAACTGAAGACGAAAATGCTGCAGTATTATATATAATGGTGCCTTACATCAGGTATCCAAATCTATTTTCTTGCAGCAAGCAGCTTCAGTTCTCGTAAAAATACGTCAGCCATTACCACATGACATCTTCTTCAGCTGCTGACAGGCAGGCTGCAATGTGTGAGTTACGATCAATTTGACCAAGGCTGTAAAAGACATGAAACAAACTAGATCACATTCTTGTCACGTAATTATAATTAATTTATATAGCACCACTTCAAAAGAAATTCCATGGAGGTGCACCCAACCTGACAGTAGCAAACCACAATCAAAGAGAATGGTTTTCAAACGCTTGCGGAAAAGGGGCAAAGAAAGACAAAAAAGTTCATTACAGAGACCGCTAGGTAACAGAAAGATGGACTGACCATAGCGAAGCTTTTATGCAGCACTGTGGAAGTTTGTGAAGCTTTTATGCAGCACTGTGGAAAGTTTAGCCCTAAGGACAACCAGATAACTTTGCTTGGCAGAGCGAAGGAATCTACAACCTAGAATGGATAGCACTGGCACGCGAAACTCACTAAGATAAATCATAAAAAAGAGTGAATAATAAATATGCGAACCTTAAAGATGGCATTTTATAGCCTGGGGTCAAAGTCAGTCATGAACTTCATTAACCCAGCATACAGCTTTCCATATTGTGGGTCCCTCAATGTGGAATGATATTCCCTCTGCAATTCATTGTATAGGGTGTCTCGATAAGTCGTGAACGATTTTGAATGCAAACAAATATATGTTACACACATTATATTGTGGAAATTTTATACTGGCGGATAGGTTATTCAAATGAAAATGTTAATATAAAAAAATTAGATCACTAGCTCACTTAATAAAATTGTAGCGCCAATATCCGTGACGTCATCAAATTTGTGCCAAATAAACGTCAAGTTAAGCCGCAAACAATATTGTACGACCATCATTGTTAATCCACACATAATTAATTAATACAAATTATCATTTAGTATTTAATAATGTTTCGTATACTCTTTATTACAGCCTCAAGTCGATTAGGCATCGAGCCAATTCGATTTTTCAGAGTTGTCAGAGGTAGGCTATAGGCCTATCGATGTCCATGCCTTACGACGCCGACGTGTTAAGGAGTTCAGTGTCTGGGGTTCGGGTTTGGCATAAACAGTTGGATTAATAAAACCTCATATCATTCCAAATAAAACTTCTGTCACTTCGACTTATTACATCAATGAGATACAGGAGAAAGAGGTCAAACCCGCATTCCAGGGAAGTGCAGTAGGCTGTAGCCTATGCGCTCAGTTCACAGCCACAAAAATGTTTCGTAATGACGGCGAAGGATTATGTCAACAAGACGGTGCACGTGCACACACATCAAAGGCCTCAGTCGAATGGTTGAACAAGAATATCAATGGATAGCCTACATCTCACCGAAGGACTGGCCGCCTAATTCGCCGGATTTGTCACCAATGGAAAATGTTTGGAGTATTGTGGCGGCAACTGTTTATGCCGATACCGAACCCCAAACGACCTTAAACGTCCGTTTTGTAAGGCATGGACAATTGGACATCAATAGGCCTACCTCTGACAACTCTGAAAAATCGAATTGGCTCGATGCCTAATCGACTTGAGGCTGTAATAAAGAGTAAAGGAAACATTATTAAATACTAAATGATAATTTGTATTAATTAATTATATGTGGATTAACAATGATGGTCGTACAATATTGTTTGCGGCTTAACTGGACGTTTATTTGGCACAAATTTGATGACGTCACGGATAAATGGCGCTACAATTTTATTAAGTGAGCTAGTGATCTAATTTGTATATATTAACATTTTCATTTGAATAACCTATCCGCCAGTATAAATCTTTCCACATTATATTGTGTATAACATATATTTGTCTGCATTCAAAATCGTTCACGACCTATCGAGACACCCTATAGGTTCTGGTGGAGATTCACCTGCATCTCTTTGCTGCTTGAAGACCTTTCTCTTTTCATGGGCTTGTCACACTGAGAGCACTTCTCAATAACTCTGCTGTGAGAAGCGCTTTACAAATGTTCATAATATTAACATAGACTAGTTATTAGATTAATGATTAGATTAGATTACTTGCTAAAGCTGCATTCCTAACAAATTCTACCAGAGATTGATGGCAAAACTTATTATTTTAATGACAATGCAGCACAGTAATTAATAATAAGCACTCGCCTGCTTTCAAACTGGACTGCACAGAGTGGGCACTGTTGTAGTGACAACGTATTGTTTGATTCTTGACCTTTGGTGCTGAAGCTCTCATTTATAGTAGTTGATGCTGAGGTATCAGAGCAAAGATTTTGACGTTCAAGTGGAGAGCTACCATTATTTTTACTGCTCCACGCAGCTGGATTTGGCACAGGGTGTGACGAGACTTTGTTGGTTGGTATACACAATTTTCCACTTGGTGTGGAAATGGATGTCGAAATTTCCATATTTGTTGTTGAATCCTCTTGCACCGTTAAAGTACTTATTGCCTTGGGAATAAATACTGGTCTAGTGGACGGCTGGGAATGTGTTTTCTGTAGAAGTTTTCTTGAGTCATTTGGATGTGGCGGTTGATCGGCTTGATTAAATCGAAACCTGTTTGAATGTTCAAGTCCTTGTAGTCCTTGTCTCGAGTCAATCTCAGACCCTCTCGCAACTGGCAAATGACTATCAGACGTCTCTAAACTATTTGCTTGACTTTTTGTGTCGCAACTAGCACTAGAAGTGTTCACGACAACAGGTTTTGTGTTTACCAACGATAAAGTTTCCGGATTAAATAGTACGTCTGGCAGAGTACTATAAACTTTCCTTCTGTCATTTTCTGAGTCGTGCACCAATGTTGAAGTTTTTGTCAGTATGGAATCACTTTTGTCTGCTGCTGCTCTGTGTGTGAACTTTGAACGACCACATAAGCAGCGCAGGCACGGCATTGGCAATGGGAGCCATTCGTTTTTTGGAACCTGGCTGTGCTCATTGCTGATATTCTCGTGTTTCTTTCTTGTTTGATTTTCAGTACTTTCCTAACACAACAAAATAAAATGCTGTGAATTTTACTGTTGTTTACAGATTAATAAATTGTACAACTTAAACAATCTTCTCTAATACCATAATAAAATTATGCTGGATTTTATCAGATCTTCAAATATTTGTTTATATCTCTTGGTTAGACCATGTTCCACTCAGATACCTGGAGGCCTGGTTATCTCTTAAAGAGTGGCACAAGTCTGTGCCATAAATACCCAGTACCGAAAACATGAAGAAAGTAACTAGTGTAATTATTGTTTTAAGCTGATGGCAGCATTTGTCAAAGCTTGACAATGCTCAATTATCCAAGGCCTGTGAAACAAGGTGTGAAAAATATTGACCTGTATTGATTACAAAATTACCATATGATCGTTTACAAAGCGCTACTCTTAGCAAAAGGTGCACCAAATTTAGATCTGTGAATGTCCACCATGGGCAAAATCGCTTGCCTTGTTTTCATATGTTCTCCTCTTCTGTCCTTAATGACCAAACTCATTACTGTGCATGGCATGTTTGATTTTTTGTATGTTTGTACGTGCACTTGTTAGAGCGCCCCTTCAAGCTTCCACTCAGAGGCGCTCCGACTACAGCGCGGACACTGCATCGAAGTTTCACGCCGAAGCACTGAGCAATTGTGAGTGAAGGACTTGCCCAAGGTCCCTACGCGGCGACTTGAGGTGGATTCGGACCTGCAACCCTCCGGCTGCAAGGCCATGAACATACCCACTACACCACCACATCATTCTGAGCATCATGGTTTCGCGGTTTACTCACCTCGACCACCTGTAGAGAGTTGTCTAATTCGTTCCATTGTAAGTCGGGAAGAGGAGTCCACGTCGTCAGTTGTTGGCCGACATTTCTGCGTGGATAGGAAATTATTTCTGAGTTGTGTTGGTTCTGAGACGAACAACTCTGACTGAAAACAACAGTGACTAAAAATTAAAAGGCCAAAAGGTCATTTGTTCAAACCAATGGTCCAAACTTTCTGCTCCTTTCTCACTCTCCTCCCCATTTTTTTCACTATATTACTCTGTGTGTATGCACATGCACGTGCATCTCTCGCATAAATGCACATCACACACACACTAACATCACAAACATGTAGGAAAGTGCAACATCCACTGTTCAATGTTACAAATTTGACTACCATAACTTGCTTACATTTCTTACCTTTTGCATTTTTTTCAGGATGGTCATGCATGAAACCATCAAAATTGTTATTCATCAATCTGTCATCCTTCCAATATCTACATTCATTCATAAATTTATATAGCACCCCTTAAAGGGAACTTCTCAGAGGCGCTTAATGAACAACCAAAGACCAGTTTCGAATACAATAAAATAAAACTCCTTAGTAAATGTCAGGTCTCTAGAGCTCCTTCCAGACCATTGGGCCCACCACGGAAAATGCTTGATTCTGTATAGTTGCAGTTTGGGCAAATGGGACTAAGATCGTGGTGAGCCACATTAAGGGTAGTGCAGGCTCAGGTGTAGTGATTATCCTCTAATGGCCTTTCCCCCCCCCCCCCAACCCACCGGTCCACCACGCACATATTTATAACCGCGACCCTCAAAACTCTCTCAAAGGGCATATTTTCCGCACATTTCCATTCAAATCAGTCCTCTCCAATGCATTCAAAGTGCTCGCCGTTTCTTACTGGAACCTCTGCATTTTAAAAATGCTAGTCAATTTCTCGAGTAGTCATCAGGGCTGAAAGTGAGCCGTCTCTGTCCGGGTCTCAGACCCGGGGGCATTCTTTTGCTGGCGCTTGAATAAACAATGGTATTTAGCAGCCTTTGGCCCAAAGATACCCGGAAACTTTTTCAAACCACTTTCAGCCCTGGTAGTCATAATAATTATTGCCAATGCTTAAGGATCTATCGACAACTTTTAAGGACATGTATCGACTCAGAGGTTCACTGACGCGGATCATACATTTTCAAGTGCCATAGAAAATCCTAAAATAGCTTGCTTTTTGTAATCACCAATTTCTATAAATCAAGCACGTCAATTATCGCTCGAAGTCGATAGCTAACCGCTTACTTCAGCTTATTGCTAATTGGTTTTAAACTTCGCTTAGGTCCTCCAAATTCAAGTTTTGTAGTCTCATTTTCTATACAATCGGAAACTTCTGTATCTGTATCAAGCGCTTTCTTTTCTTTAACAACTCGTAAGCTTAATTTGACACGTTTATTGGGTTCCATTTTATTTTGAACTTCGCGATTTAATTCGCGAATGCTGCGAGCCTGCGATACAGCCTACGAATCGCGAGATGAAACTTCAAAACAAACTCTTATTTAGCGCTACTATTATTGTGGACTACTTTTTCACAGAATAATGATATCGATAGCAATCTTTGAAGTAGCAATCTTATTGCACGATGATAAGTTACGTACTTTTTTGTAGTGACCGCATGACCTCCACAAATTGTTAGGGATTTAGGCCTAATCCGTTTCAAACATGCACTAGATCTTATAATGCTTTCAAACTAGCGCTGCTCAACATTAAAATTAATGACAACGTGATGAAAATTTTCCCGCGTCCCGAATTTTTTTCGTAAAAGTCGCCAATTTTTCGTCCGAAAATTCGCCAATTTTTTCGTCAGAAAAAAATGAGAACCTTTTTTTAGTCCTCCGGCCGAAATTTTCGTAAAAGCGCCAATTTTCCGTGGTAGTGGCGGCGGCGGTGGCGGTGGCTGTAGCGTGGCGGTAGTGGTGGTGGTGATGGCGGCGGTGGCGGTGGCGGTGGCGGTGGTGGTGGTCAGTGATTTTAGCCACAGTGTTTTAGCCGAGAACTTTCATTTTCTATTCGCCAGGTGTCGCTAGAATTTGTTCGAAGTTTAGGTTGAGAAGAAGAAAGCCCACATTTGTCTTTGAACAGTAGGTCAATATTATTCTTAGTCCTCGATTACGCTGTGGTGTTTTTGCGAAACGACCAGGTCCTGTCGGTTACGCAACTTACGCTTTACACCCCAAGGTCCGATAAAGTTATTCATTTATTCGAGACTTCGGGGACAACTGAGGTTCCGTAGTGTAGTGGTTATCACGCTCGCCTCACACGCGAGAGGTCCTGGGTTCGAAACCCAGCGGAACCAACGTCTGTGTTTTACTGTGAGAATAAGCCATTTGAGAGTATTCTTGAATGTATTCGTATCGTAATCGTAAACTCGTAACTTCTACAGCGCCGAGACACAAGAAAGTTTAGATTTGAAACGGCGTGCGAGGTAGCCTAAACTGGAGAAGTGGAGGAATCTGGACACAATCTATGATTAAAGCAATGTTTTCAGTTGAGGAAAGGCCTTTAGCGAGAGTAGGTCTAACATGTCATACTGCAATTAGGCTTAAGTCAACACTAAGTTTATCAACGAGACCTAGGCCTATATTTACGTTGCGGTTAGCGTTAGGCTAACTTATTTTACACAAACCGAAGGCTTAGGATATTATCATGATTGTGTTGGACCTAAATGTGGGCTACAGTAGGCCTACTGTATAACAGGCTTAGCCTATAATTATTAGGCCAACCGGTAAAACTAGCTTGCGACACATCAGTTAGGCCTAGACTACTTGTGTTCTTGAGTCATCTTGACGGTCCAGTTTCTTGAAGCTTTCGGGCCTAGGTCTATAATTATGTAGGCTTATGATCCTATCGTAATCTAGATGTTTCTAGATCTTCCAAATTAATTAATGGGTGAGACAGACAGTAAAACAAGTTTAAACAACTGCAGTGAATAGTGGAACAGAATCAACGATGAAAGCAATTTGAAGAAGCGGAGGACGCAGCCTGGAGGTTAGGATTATTTTGTAAAATAGCAAGTAGGCTATTTTCTTTTTCAACGATCACGAGAGGTGAGCGAGCCTCAGCGAGGTGATAAATTTTTTTTCGTGAATTCCACGAATAAATGCATTCACGACATTGCTTCATGAAATTCTAAAGTTAATAGAAAAGAATCAAGTTGACGAGATTAGCGTTGCAGTCGCAGAAGTTTTTCAGATCGCATGAATTATAGCGCTTAATAAATCGTGACTTCGAACTCGTTTAATCATCGTATAACAAGAAGCTATCTTTCTCTACTTGCAGTGGCACTTCCGTTTAGGGACCTCGTGTTGTGTTGTCAGATAAAGTTTATTAGAATATTTATAGAAACTATTAATTGCAGAATGGGCCGAAAGGGAAATTTTGAGGAAAAACAAAAAAGAGGTCCAGGTAGGAAAACAAAGAAACAGCAACCGCCTGAACTTCCGCGAAAGTTAAAAGACCAGGATGAAAAAACGAAGAGGAGGTGATTTACCATGTGCTTCTATATAGTATTATGCCAAAGCCAAAGTTTCCGAAATACACAGTACGTGTATGGCATACATTCACTATCGGGGGCGATCAGATGCAGTATCGGAACAGATAGGATAAATATATATATATATATATATATATATATATCAAGAGTGGTTAAACCGTAGTTTAGGCTGTTTAATTATTTGGCCAAAAAGTGAGGCTGTTAAATTATTTGCATGTGTATAAATGATATTCAAGTAATTTCTGGATCGCCAGGTTCAATCCAGCTTCCATTTCAACTATAAATATGCCTTTATCCAGCTTCCATTTCAGGTATAAGATGCCTTTATCCAGGTTCTACTTCTCTAGCGTTTTTCAACAATCCAGCTTCATTTTCAGCAGAATGACTACACTAACCCTAAAACTAACCCTAACCGACACTCACGACGCCTAACCTGAGCCCTAACCGACCCTCATGCGTAAAATCCCGCGTCTATTTCGTCACTAAATATTTGTCATCGAATGTAAGAAATTGGTTGTCGGATAAAAAAAGTACCGTTTTTTTCGTCAATCCAGCTTCCATCTTCTCGCGTTTTCGGTTTATATTGCTACTTCCGGTTGCGAATGTTCAGAAATTGGAATAGCGCGTTTTATGGCGCGTTACATTCATGATTTTAGGCATTTATTAATTAAACAGCCTAAACTACGGGATATCGATAATGAAAATAATTAAACAGCCTAAACTACGGTTTAACCTCAAGAGTAGTCTTGGCCGTCAGTGTCGGTTGGGATCAGATTAGGCATCGTAAGGGTCGTTTAGGGTTAGTGTCGTCATTAGAAATTCTGGTGGATTGATGGAATTCCTGATGAAGTAGAAGTTGGATTGATGAAAATAATATCACTGAAGCAGAATTTTGATTTGACAATTTTTCGGAAATGAAATGGCTGCGTAATATATATTCCACATCTCAATTTCACGCATAATGGCTTTTAGCTTTTCTTACATATGGTAATGTGATCTGAGCTTTATACATGGTTAACAGGTTCTTTTTTCCTTTCAGACGTAAAAAACAATTGCCAGTAGACAGAAAACCAAAGAAACTGAAGCTGCCGGATTTTAACAATGGTAAGTAACTAAGCATTTTGTCTACATAATGTCACATAGCGTCTGAACAGATTTTGTATACTTGCTGAATATTGCTCAGATTATCGCTTGGCCATTTGTTGACGGATGTTTACCGTTGTGCTTCAAATCTGCATCACACATTTTTCTGTAAAAACCTTACATAAATAGTTAGCAACTAAGTTTCTAATTTCAGATCTATAAACAGTCACCTCATTTGACATTTTCAAGATCTTGAACATCTGTAATTTATGATGAAATTGTCTTTTTGCCCAGACGCTAAGTCAGACATTAAAGGAAAGAAGGAGTTAACGACAGGAAAAAAGAGAAAATTACACTTTGACTCTGATGACGACTCAGATTCCGATGTTGTAAGTTGAATTTTTTAATTTATACTAGGTAGAATTTTATTCTGTAGAGCTCTAAGTATTTTGGATGTACCTACATCGCAGTTCCATACAGTGTAATGCATAGATAGTGTTCGTTGAGGATAGGAGTTCTTCATAAGAAGAAGTTGATCTGCAAGCAGCATAGATCTCAAACAAATGTGGAAATAGAAAAATGGTGCTGGATTCGTGTATACGTGTTGGACCCAAGCAGTTGCGTTCCATCCATCAAGAGTTAATGATTGATGGCATGAATTGGGCAGAATTCATCCATGGTCGACATTGCACTGAAAACGATGAAGTAGAATGACTGCAGCACTTGGTTACATTCTGTGACTGGCAATTAATAACTTGAGAAGAATTTTTGATTGAAGAATTGCTGAATAAATTGTTAATTTTAAAGGTTGATGATCAGTTTGAGGGAGACTCGCTGTCTGAAGATGATGAAGCTGATGGCAATAATAACGCCGAAGATAAAGAAAACGACAGTGATGATCTTGACAGTGAAGATGATGATGTAAGTAAAAAAAAATTAAAATTCTATTATAAGATCAGCATGTGGATTAATTTAAATGTATTGCCGAATGATATTGGAAAATCTGGAAAATTGTTTCAGAAGATTTGTACTCTGTCAAAAGTATTCAAGTGTTGGCAATATTGAAGTGAGACGAAAAATCAGCATTTGCAGACTTACTTACAGGTTTGCCTACACTGTAACGAAGTTAACATGCAAGTTGAATTCATGTCTGACCTTGTTTCATCTGTAATTGATAAAATCTACAGAACCAATAACTAAGCACCTTGCATACAGTATTTATGACATGAAGTGACCTGAATTATTGGCTCACATACCTTAATTTTCATGAGCCATGTATACATGAAACCATACTTGTCACCTGAACTTTTAATATTAAGTTATATTTGAACATAATCTAGCTCACCATTGAAAAAACTAGTGATTACAGACTTTACGTATGAGATGAATGCCTATGATTGCTGTTTAAGTGACCAGTCATATTTTCCCCACATTGTCATTTTGTGTGTTTTCTGTGTTTTTTATAGCTTTTGCCTATTGAGGAAGCATCAAAGAAACTGGTGAAGAAGAGGGCAAAGATCGAGTATGCAGACTAATTGCGATTATTTAGTTAAATCTATTGAAAATTTGAAACTATTTTTGAGCTGAAAGCAATTACTGAAAGAGCACATAATTTGCTTTAGGATAATAATATGCATCGGCTGCACTTTTTTCATTTACTTTACGTTTTCATTATATTAAGCAATACTATTCATTTTTGCACAAAGATTTTCAAAGTTTACAATTTACTGCTAAATATTGTTTTTTATTTATTGACAATTGTTTCAATGTTGTATCAATGCTTCAATGTTGATTGTAGGACAGTTGTTTGGCCAATTAAATAAATAATTTAGGCCTATTGTTTTGAGGAGCTGTGATTGGTTCTGGAAAAGCAGGTCTACGTGCTTAGTTTGACGCAGATGGTTGTTTAATTAGTTAAAATTTTCATATTTTAGTAGTCCTATTGTCTCCATTCACCGCCTTTATCAATTATCAGTACCTTTCTCTTGACACATTTTTTATTGTTTCAAACTAATTAGAAATTATCTTGTATACTATTATTTGGGAGAAATAAACGAGCATTATGATTATTTCTTGGATTACAGCACTTTCCAATGACGTTATACAGCATGTGCCTGGTCCGACTTTATTTCTTGTCACTAGGCGTCTTGCCGAGGAAGAAATGCAAATGAACATCTCAAGTTCAGAACCGATGCACTTACCCTCGGAGGAAGAGCTGAAGAAAGATCAGCCAGACATCGTGATGAGTCGGCAGCGGGTCAGCGATATCCTCCAGGTTCTAGGAAGCTTCAAGGAGCGCAGGGAACCAGGAAAGAAACGCAAGCAGTACATCGAGATACTTCGCAAGGACCTCTGCTTCCTGTACGATTACAACGAGTATCTCGTGCAGAAGCTGTTCGATCTGTTTGCCGTTAACGTATTCGAATTTCTCGAGGCCAACGAGCAGAATCGACCGGTTACGATTCGAACGAATACGCTGAAGACGAGACGACGGGATCTCGCTCAGGTATGATTCGTATATGTTGTATACGGAGAATTGTATAAGTTCAACTGTCTGTGTATCAGATGAGCGTTTTGTTATTTGACACTCATAATGCACATTGCTGTAGGTCATAAAGTCTGGTTAATGTCAAAATAGTTTGAAATTTGTTAATTTGAGCAGTGATTGGACTGTAGGTATGTGATTCAAGTTAAATGAAGTGACTGTACCAGGCTGTTTAAAATCCCTTGCTTAAATGTTCACATATTCTGAATGTTGGTTATCAGTTGTTTTACCTGTCTTTATTTTCTGATTTATTGTGTTGTGTTTTATGTTAGATAGGTCATTTGATAACTTTGATACAGATCTTGCAGAAACTAGGTTGTCTTTTGATAAATTTATTCTGTTCGGAACTTAATCAAGTCCTCAGCAGTTTCTTACAACCATGGATGAATGTGCTGGGAAAAGTTATAAGTCGAACAAAGTGACAAATCAAATTTTGATCGAATTAATTTATTTAAAACTTGATTATCTGTTTATAAACTTGTGTTACATAACAGTTTGTTGTTTGAAAAGTTCTTGCGTGCCCAATTTCTTTGTGTATGAGATTTGAAATAAAGGATTTTTCGGTTTCTTACTGAATTCTGTTCTTGCTTTAGGCCCTGATTGGTCGTGGTGTCAACCTGGAACCAGTCTCCTGGTCTAAAGTTGGTCTTCTCGTTACGGATAGTCGTGACATTCCTGTTGGTAGGTGGTTCCACAGTTGTCCCGTGCTTTTATGCTGTTTTGCCAGGTTATTTTAAATTTTACTGATTTTATAAGACATATTGCAATGTTTGTAGAACATATTTGAAAGTAAATTGTAAATGAACAAATTTGTTTTTAGCGATCTAGTCATCTTTTTCTTTATTCCTTTTTTTCTAACCTGCTGCAACTTTGCGTGGAACGTGTAAATGAAAAATTTACTTACATTTTGTTTAATACTGTTGATTTATTTACATAACAATTTACAATCACCACTTTAAACTATTGTCTGCTTCCTTGAGAAATGAGACTGCTGTTCTTTATTTTGTTGTTTGTGTGTTTTAGGTGCAACTCCGGAGTACCTAGCCGGGCATTACATGCTACAGGGTGCCTCCAGTTTCCTCCCCGTGATGGCTCTTGCTCCCCAGGAATCCGAGAAGATACTCGACATGTGCGCTGCTCCTGGAGGAAAGACGACCTATATCGGTAGCTTCAGTTTTATCGTTCATAGACTGAAACAGTCTCACAGAAGTGTAGTAAATCGTCTGGGAAATCCTCCCCTCAGTCAGAAAAGGGTGAAGGAATTTTGATTAAATGATGGTTAATAAATGAATATATAATGTGAAATCAGTCTTATTTTCAATCTTTTCTGGATTTTTTCTGTTTTCTTTTACTTCTTCTACTTTTATATCTTGAGATATGTGTCACATTTGTCATGTTTGTTACATGAAGTCATCAATGAATAGATCGCATAATAAATATCAATCATATTCTATTTATCTCTCAAAACTTATTTCTTCTCTCGTCGCCTCGTGCAGTAGGAATGCCTTATAAAATTTAGCAACTGAGTGTTGATTATCGCTAAGTTCTTTAATAAAGTGATTACGTGTTGTGCTTGCCAGAATTTATTTTCCATAGGTGTTATCTGCTTCCATATAAATCATCTGCACTTATTGCAGTCGTTTGTGAGGCGCCCTGGTAGCGGTATGATCGTGTTATGGTGCCATATAAATTGTCATTATTATTATTATTCCATCATTGATGAGTTGATTATCTGTCTGCTGATGCGTAGGTCAGTTGATGAAGAACACCGGATGTCTCGTAGCGAATGATGTGAACCGTAATCGAGCGAGAGCCGTCATTGGAAACATACATCGCATGGGTGTTACGAACTGCATCGTCACCACTTTGGACGGACGGAAGTTACCCGCGGTTAGCTCACATTTCAGTTTAAACAGGCAGCGTAACCTGGGTGGATCAAAGAAATACTGGATCCTATATACATGTGTGATCAGCTATTTTCATAAATAAACAGATGTAAACACACTTGTTGCAGTGTAGCGATCAAATGCTTGTAAAATTAATTGCTTTATTAATTTATTCAATTTTTAATTAAGTAGAAGAACAGACCTAGATAATTTGAAGTGGCATTAGACTAGATATTCAGCAGCTATAAGATAATAATAATGTTAGACTTACAGCTATTCACATGTGGTAAGGTGACCCTGGTTGTAAAAATTACTTGTTGTTCCATTTGGAGTTTTAGGTTTCTAACTCACTGTCTTGTTATAAGTTGTTTGAGCAGTTAAAGTGGCATGTAAATTGTGGAGCTTGTTACTATTGTTTATGTTGTTAGAATTGATACTTTTTCTTTCAAACTTCTTGAATTTTCAATGTTTTAGTCATAGAATTTACGAAGTGTCGATGCATTCAATGTCTCTGTTTGCACGCGAGGTTATAGATCTATTTTTCTTCCATTTGTTTTAGACGCTTCAGGGCTTTGACCGGGTTTTACTTGATGCACCATGCAGTGGAACTGGTGTTATTTCAAAGCATAATGAAGTCAAAACATCAAAGGTTTGGTTTATTTCTCTGAATATCAGCCACACTTTTAGACGTTGATGTCTTCAATTGCAGACGTCATACAGTAGAGAACTCGACAAATACTATCTTGGCTGTACCCATATAAATGTAATGGAGCCTTGTCATCTGTTGATTGGTGGTGACTGCAAGAGATCTTTGGGGGAAGGAAAATTCATTTTATCAATGACTGCATGATGCTGTTGGATGTACTTTATTCGCCTTTGTTTCAATGCTCTGTGTACTAGTGCACAGTGTTCTGTGCGGTATAACTATGCCAACGTGTTTGACTCGAAATCAGAATTTTCAAATTTTGCCTCTTTTAAAGCATTTAGAAATTGCAAACCTATGTCGTCCACTGTGCAGACATCATAGATGCTTTTGTGGACATAATATGGTCTCTGCGTGACCATACATCTTACAGGGAATATTGATTTGGAAAGGTGCTGTATAAATATTTTGAATGAATGAACTACTTTGACTTGCTGTGTGTGGGGTAAAATTGCTGTTTAAGTGTCTATGTGCATCTGTAAGTAATACACAGTGTATGTCAGTTTTACTTTGAGCAAGCATATTTAATTGAACTTTCAATGCAGGATGAGAAAGACATTCAGCGTTGTAGTCACATACAGAGAGAACTTCTTCTCGCGGCTATCGACTGCTGTACTGCGAATTCTGCGACTGGAGGATACGTTGTCTACTCCACTTGTTCCGTTCTTGTAAGCTTTTCACCAGTTGGATTTTTTTACGTTGGTCGTATGTTTATCTTTAATTATATTTTAACTTTTCTTAAGAAAACCTCTAGAATAATTTTTCTGAATTTAGATTACTTAGGAAGTTGCTGGATCTGGTTTTCATGATGTGCGGTGTTTTATGGTATGGCAGTTTTTAATCTGACTCTTCATTTGTTAGCTTGTTTATGACTTTATTACCCGTAATTTTGAACAAATTTCGGAATGCACTTCAATGGGTTTGTGTAGAAATCGCTTAAATTTTGTTGATGGAGTATTGTTAAGTTAACCCTTTAATGCCGAGATGGTAGATGGTATGAAAAATCCTATACCCTCCGGCATTAAAGGGTTAAAATTGATGTATTTTTGTGTAGGTTGAGGAGAACGAAAGTGTCGTGCAGTATGCACTGAAGAAAAGAAACGTGAAGATAGTTCCAGCTGGGTTGTCCTTTGGTGCAGAAGGTTTTACCCAGTAAGTTACATCATTAGATTTCGATTGCATTTAATAGATGCAATTTTTGGGAGTAAATGGTATTTACATAGCACTTCTTCAAGCAAATTCATCAGATGCACGATCGAATATCATATTGCATTTAAAAATTTATATAATGCTTCTTGCAACGTAGACTATTCGGAGGTGCTTTCAAGCACAAAAGCCCTGGTGAAAAAAACCTTTTGAGAGAGCGAGGGGTTGCGGGGCAGAGCCCAGAAATGAACATAGTCCATAGAAGAGGGGAAGACCATTCCATGTGGAGGGATCTATCACAGCAGAAAACCAGCTTTCAATAGACAATTACACATCAACGTAAAGGTAGTACTTCAAATATATTATAAACATTGCATTGTTGGAGCCAAATTATTAGCATTTGTTCAGGACTACGATACTTTATCGTAATGTGATAATTTTGTGAACCTGAAGACTTTAAGGTTTATATTTAAGCGTTGTGGGCTGTAACTGACAGTTACCAACATTTTTATATCCGACAGCTTTCGTGAGTATCGTTTCCATCCGTCGATGAACCTGGCACGGAGATACTATCCGCATAAAGACGACATGGATGGTTTCTTCGTCTGCAAGCTGAAGAAGTTCTCCAACAAGATACCCACGCCACGTATGCTTACAATGGAATTTTCATGCTTTTAAAAGAACAGATTTCTCTTAGCCATGTTATACATATAATACTGTTTTATTGAATCCTAAGGAGTCTCTCAACTGTGTCCACTTTGCCAGAGTTAAATCAAAGCTGTCAGCATAATAAATAGGCTGTCATTCTAGTGACTAAATAACAATTTTTACTTCTACTATTCAGCGTAGGAACATTGAACTAGACTTATTCAGTTACCTCAAATAGAAAAGCTTGTCAGCATTCTCTGGCCTTTAAGTCAGTAACTGATTTTTGTGTTTTACTTTGAGGCACAAGTGAAAGCTGAATTGACAAGCCAGTAATGTTTTATTCCATTTTATGTTTCTATGATCTTGAACAACCTTTAAATACTTTTCCATTTTGTGTGGTTATCATAGATCTGTGTGGCAGCTAATGTTGCTTAACTACACATGTTCTGTGGTAGTTTCAACCAGTGTGTGAATCTGTTTTTAGCAAAAGATGAAGTTCAGGAAGATGAAGATAACGAAGAAGAAGAAGAAGATAAAGAAGAAAAAGACGACAATGAAGAAGAAGAAGACGACAATGAAGAAGAAGAAGACGACAATGAAGAAGAAGAGGATGGAGAGGAGAGTGAAGAAGCAGAAGTGAATGACGATGAAGAATCGGAGTGAAGATCACTGATGTCTGAATTTTTTCCGCTGACTGATCAGTCCAATTGTTCTGCACTTTTAGGAATCAAACGCTTCTTTCAAATCATGTCGCTCTTTGCTGGAATAATCTTTCCAGATTTTAAAATTCAGACTGAATTGTGTGGCAGGACTTCTTCTTATAAGCAGAATAATTGGACGTTGTTCATGTTCTCTGAGGCAGCAGTTGATTAGAAATTAGAGTGGCTCGAAAGACAATTTAATAATTAATGTCATCAGAAGTAGATACTGTGTACATGTACGTCAGATGAAGGCAATATAAGCAGGTCTTAAGAGTGAATTATCGGTTTTATTTGTTTGTCCCACGAGCTAGGGCCACTTACTGGAGCCCGATCCTTCTGCGTCATTGGGTAATCCTTATGGAATGCCCTTCCCTCTACTCTGTAAGGGACTCCCACCTGTGTATTGTCTACATCTCTGTCTTAAATTTTTGTCCTCGGGGGATTCTTACACTGGGAGTGCTACTGGATCTGTGGATGGTGCTATAGATATTACTAATCCATTACAACATATTGCGTTACATGAGTGATTATTATCGCTGTTCACTTGAGTAAAAAGTTTTGTTACGAGTAATTTGCGTTGCACTCGAAGTGAATACTCTTGTAATGTGGTGTAATGTCATTCCTGGGATGTGGGGAAATACCTCCCCAAAAACGTCTAGTTAAACACTGGCTGCCTGTTGTGGCTTACGTTGGCTGACACATAATAACTTCAGTGAGTCTAAATGTGGAAATGGAATTTCGACACACATCCTATCGAAATCGATTTGGTCGTTGTTGTGAAGTTGATTCAGTTGTCAAATTCAATCACATCTCAAACACGGAACAGTCTCAACTTACACACGAATATCTTAACAGAACAAAAGATACAGAACAAAAGATTGGCTCGGATGAGATTGCGTAATCGCAGGTGTCTGCCTACAGTGTCTAGTTCTAGAAACGAACGGGGCACCAACTGATAAGCCAGAGCGCCGTCTAGCGAGTGTAACACGTTTTTCTATCTGCGTCTATTTTAGGCAGCGGCAGAATAATATTTGTGCCAAATCGGTTCCGGGATGAAGACGGTACCGCTTCCGTCCATTTTTGATAATATAGTGAGACGAACTTTTAAGTACGGTGATGAGAAGGGTCCAAGAATAGAACCTTATATATAGAGAGAGACCAAAAGCAGCAGGGTGCCAAGAAAAATGAGATGATTGAAAAATAGTAGCTCCAAACCATAGGAAGTTATCCATGTGTTGCCTTGAGAGAGGGGAATTTGATTTCGAAATTATATTGAATTGGAAGGGAAATTGCAGCCCAGACAGTCTCTACCCTACTTAAGTCGTGGGACGTAATTATCATGTGGGAGGGTTTAAGCCCCAGAAAAAACTTGAAGCCCAAAATCTTCTTGAATGAATCAATGAAAAAAATGTGCTCAGCCACTCTGTAGCCTCTTGATACAGCATCCACCCGTAATTCTCAATTGTACCATTTTACGAAGCAAAGTCCGCTTTTGTTCACGTGAACCAATCACTGCACAGTCCGTCGGAACTCGTTTCAACCGACGGTCGCAATTTAACGTCACACCGGCGGAACTCGTTTTGACCGACGGTCGCAATTTAAGCTCACACCGGCGGAAGTCCGGAGAAGTGGTCGAGTGCACAGTTACACAACAAAGCGATTTTGGCGAATGCTTGTAGACATGTTTTCAGGCAGTGAGTTTGCTGATTAGACGGTGTTTGATGGGTTCTCGGATAGCCTACTTGGCCTTCCTCGAATTCTCTCTGTTCTGCTGATCGCTTTTCCAACCGATAATCTTTACGCGTTCGTGCAATGTATACGATAGATCAATGGCAGCGGTCGGTCCTATACAACCGTATCCTGTGCGATGTGTTTGACTGAAGTGAAGAGACGAAACCGACAACTGCAGACTGAAAAAAACTTTTTCTGGTTTCAGTGGTTTCAGTGAAGACGTTTCCTGGCGTGTGCTTGAAACGTTAACCCTTTAAACCCTTCCAGATTTATATCCATTGACCAATTGAATGCTGTGTGTTCAAATGATAATCCACATTATTTTGTATATGTAGCCTATAATATATTAATATAGGGCCTACATATTATATAATATGTGATGCTTATATGTATTGTATTGTATTGCATTGTATTGTATTGTATATAAGCATTTATAGATGCATGGGCGCCTGCAGATATTTCAAGTTTTTTACAGGAGGGGCACAGCTCATTGAATAGGCCTATGCAAAGTAGGAAATAAGAACATGGGTATTTTATTTTTCATGGAGATTTATAAATGTGAAAATTTTCACTTTGTGTATAATTGGTAGGCCTATCTATAATTATTAGCCTACTGCTTTATAGTGAGAAGAAATTTGTAAAAAATTAATCAGTAGCATTTGAAAAGTAGTTATCGATTTTCCAATGAGCGGGGTAAGTGCATGTCCTTTGTTGTGAGCGCCCATAATTATAGGCCTATGGATGTAGGCTTTGGATGGATGTATGAATGGATGCGTGAATGAATGAAGGAATGAATGGATGGATGGATGCGTGCGTGCGTGCGTGCGTGCCTTGTGCTTTAACTCTATACTGCTTTCAAGTCTGTATGTGCACTTGTTATAACGCCCCTTCAAGCTCTACTACTCAGAGGCGCTCCCGAATGCAGAGCGGGCACTGCATCGGAGTTTCACGTCGAAGCGCTGAGCAATTGTGAGTGAAGGACTTGCCCAAGGTCCTTACACGGCATGGTGGATTCGAACCTCGAACCTTCCGGCTCCAAGGCAACGACGCCACCACTACACCACCGCGCCCCACTAAGTGATCCTTTAGAATGTGGTTCAAAGTTACGATTAGGCTCATCATGCATGAGTGCATCCATTCACGTTGTCCAGTTCGTTTCGCGAACACACAACATGGCTGCACTAATTCTTTGATCTCTAAAAGACGCGGAACCGCAACAGACAGTTTTAGTGCCAGCTGTCCTGCTGTAGCTTAGCAGAGGAGCAGAGATAGTTACCGTCCAAAGGTGGCGCTTTCTTTAGGGCCAGCGGGGTCAAAGGTCGCTGTCGTCTGCGATCTGCAGAGACTGGCACGGGGAAACACCGGACAGAGAGGTCAAGGGGTCAAGCAAGTCTCGATTAAGTGGATAAAAGAACAACGCTTTAACGTCGTAAACTTGATATCCCGCAACTTTGTCTGTCTGTCTAACTGACGGTCTGTATGTATGTATGTATGTATGTATGTATGTATGTATGTATGTATGTATCTGTGTATGTATGTGTGTCTGTCTGTCTGTCTGTCTGTCTGTCTGTCTGTCTGTCTGTCTGTCTGTCTGTCTGTCCATGAGTCTCTCCGTTAGCCTGTCAGTCAGTCAGTCAGTTAGTCGGTCGGTCGGTCGGTCAGTCAGTCAGTCAGTCAGTCAGTCTGTGTGTGTGTGTCTGTCTGTCTGTCTGTCTGTGTGTGTCTGTCTGTCTGTCTGTCTGTCTGTCTGTCTGTCTGTCTGTCTGTCTGTCTGTCTGTCTGTCTGTCTGTCTGTCTGTCTGTCTGTCTGTCTGTCTGTCTGTCTGTCTGTCGGTCTGAACACGGCATTTCGTACCAGTCGCCATTGTTGCTACACGAAAGTTGACTTCGTAAATGCGAATATCTTCGAAATCGTCGAGCAGTTAATGTCCGTTGCTCCCCTCCCCACCCCACCCCAACCCACCCCTACCCCCCATTTCACACAATGGTTTCATTGGCTGCGAAAGACCACATCAAGTGGGCTAGAGACTGACCCTGGGGTGCACGGTGCTACGGGCGGGCAGTGGGGGCAGAGGATCGGGCAATTGAGAGGATGATTGATGAACTAAGTAGCAGAACTTGGTGTAGGTGTCTGTTTTCGACTCTCTGCCACACGGACCCCGATGGTATAGAAGCGCCAAAGCGTGGCTCACTGGCCCAGGCGTTCCATGATATTCCGTCCGTTCGTTCGTTCGTCAATCAGTCAGCCAGTGACATCGGATATGCGAGTATTATATCGGTAAAAGACACTTGACAACTGTAGTGACTAGTTAGTTGTCTCGTCTTTTTAGGACTGAAGCCGCACGGCGAGCACACGCACACCCGTAACGCGCTCCTCCGCCTCCTGCAGCAACACGGCAAAGGGCCGACGTAGTGAGGGGGCTGCTCGAGAGGTGTTTCGTCTTTACTAATTGGCCGCCAGGAGGCGATACCGGTAAGCGGCCCAGGCGGCGGTGGCGGTGGTGGTGGTTCCACTGCAAGTGTTACTGTGGTGGCGGAGTAACGGAGAACATATAGGAGAAGGACGAGGAGGCATGGAGAAAAGTTCCGCGGAACGCGTGTATAGAACTACGAGATAAAGTGAAGTGGTGTAGGATAAAATCTTCTCCGATAAGACTCTCTATCCTTCTTCTTCTCTGCATCCTTCTCTCTCGTGTTTCGACTTGAAACGCCGTCAAACCCAGCGGAGCGGAGGCGATACACCGTCCGCCTTCTTCGCTTCTTTGGTTCCTGGTCCCAGGAATCTGCACCAACGACGCCAACGACGACGACTATCCGACTACATAAGCAGCCGGAGGATTGCGATTGCAAAGACAAGATTGTAGTCGTCGACTTAGTCGGTTGTTGCCAAAGACAGTCGATAATATTATTGTCGACAAGATTTTTGACGCCGATGTAATTGTTTCGGTTGCTATCGATTGTGATTCGCTCAACCGAATTGTTTTAAACGTTCCATTGTTCCTGCAAGGTCTTTGTTGTTTCTCAAAAAGTCGTATACATTAGCCGACTAGCACTGTTCGTTTTGCTTCGAAGTGCGCATTGATTCAGAGAATAGAATATAATTCAGAGAATAAGAGTAGCGACAGCAACTGAAGCGTGTCTGCGACGGATTGCTGCAGATGCTGAGGTGAAAGAGGAGACAATAGAACCTATTGTCTTAGAGTCTGATGTGACTGTTTCTGACAACAGACAAGTATCGATAGAATGCAGCCTGTGTCCGGTTTCATGGTCGTTCTCGTTTTCCAGGAATTCCTCGTCACGTCGTCTGGAATCAAATGGCTGTACGTAAAACAAATGATCCTTTCCTCTTAATTTTTTCTAAACAACTGCTGCATTTATATAACGCTAGAGTTTTACTCGGAATCGCCCAGTTTTTTTAAAGCATAAGTTTTCACTAATTAATAATCATAAGATTTACATGACTAAGGTGTATGCCGCAAGAGAGGCACGACCTCCATTACAGTTCCTTATTCCACCACTCCTCTTACCACCTTTTCCTTGCCACCTTTTCCTTGCCACCTTTTTCTTGCCACCCGTCCTTCCTCTACCCTTTACTCCCCCCCTCCTTTCCCCTCCACTTACATCCCGTCCTACCACTCTCTTTCGTCCATGCTCTGCCCGCTCCTTCTCACCCCTCAACTCCCCTTCTTTTCTTCTCTTCACTCTCCTATAAGACCTTTACCATTCATGCCCACCCATCTCTTCCTATATAATTATGCATACTGCATACGGTTATAAGGCACGACTTTAACAAAGTTAGCCCACCCTCACTACCACCCATTCCCTTACCTCCATTTCCGCCAGATCTCATTTTCTCTCAGCCTCTTTCCCCTCGTGTCCCGCCCATACCTTCTCCCCCTCTCTCATTCCCACCCTCCTTTACCCTCCACTCTCACATCGTCCCCTTAATTCCCTTCCTACCAACCCCCCCACTCCTCCCCGCCCTGTCCCTTCAATTTCACCCCTCTCATCCTATACATGTATATGTGGCAAGTCAATCACGAAATGTAAGTTTACCTCCCTTCCTCTCCCCCTTTCCCTTTCATTCCCACCCATCCTTTCATGTTCACTTACATGACCCCCCCCCCCCCCATCCAGTCGACTTCCGTTCCCTCACAACGTCTCCCAACAATAACAAAGTTGTTAAGCCCCTATGTTTCCATTTCCGAGACAATGACCCTGTTATATACAATGCAACAGCATCGATAACAATGACAAAAATTATAACAATGATAGCAATGGTCATTGGTCACCATGTGAAGGAAAGAAAAGGAATATGAAGTGGAGAGACATTTTACATATCGAATGTCTGCTAGGAACCCAAGGGTGATGTCGACAACGGCATTTCCGGTGATGATGATGACGACGATGATGATGATGATGACGACGACGACGATGATCATCATGGTTGTGCATAGTGATGATGATGATGATGGTGGTGGTGGTGGTGGTGATGATGATGATGATGATGATGATGATGGTGGTGGTGGTGGTGGTGGTGGTGGTGGTGGTGGTGGTGTTGGTGGTGGTGGTGGTGGTGGTGGTGGTGGTGGTGATGACGGCGACGACGACGATGTCGATGTCGATGATGATTTTGTCGTCGTTCCTGTCATTCACAATATTTTAATAAACAGTATCTGCTGCAATGAGGGAATATTCACTACTCATTTAGACAACCCTTCTGACTAGACACAGCACTCGTGAATAAGCTGGTGGCCTGCGCATGGCTTTCGAATGGCGCTTTAGAAGTTTTGAGGCTATACGATTACGATTTGCAAGTTTAAAAAGACTGGTTGCGCCTTTCAAACAAGCGCATGGCTTTCGATTGGCGCTTTAGAAGTTTTGAGGCTATACGATTACGATTTGCAAGTTTAAAAAGACTGGTTCCGCCTTTCAAACAATATACGACGACTATAATATGTGTAAGCGTAAATAAAGGAGGTGGCCTGTGCGTAATATATCAGAGTTCTTCTGCTTCTTCCCATGGATGGTTGGGGGTCGGAATATATGACATGTACCGTTGATACATGCCATCAATATGGATGGACGGCAGCAACCGATCAACCCATGCAGCTGAGTTCGGTGCAATTCCACCTCCTCCTTCCTCCTCCTACTCCTACTCCTTCTTCCTCCGTTGCCTGTCTTCCTTTCCTTCTCCAGTTTAGAACCTTCCGTCCATCCTTCTCCATATATCCTCTTCTTTTCCAGTGCTTCTTTCCTCGCTTCCTTCATTCTTAAATCCTCCTGATTCCCTCTTCTTCTCCTCCTCCTCCTCCTCCTCTTCCATGCGCTCAGCCCTTCCCTCTCCTCCTACCATTCCTCCTTCTGCGTGGAAAAATTGCAGGCCAACTGAAAAGCGAAAACGGAATTTGTACGGAATAATAATTTGCAGAACACATTCCTCAGAATGTTTGAGTTGACGACTTGACGGATAGTCTGGCATGTAATTGTGATGAGGTAAGTTATAGCGTGGAACCTGCCACCATCATGCCATAGTACATTCGGTAACTGAATCTGCATGTATGCACCATTGATGTCAGCTAAGCCAAGTTAAACGTAGGCCCTATAGTACCAAAAAGGTACTTATGCAAATGTTACTTGAAGTAACGTATTAAGGCCAGATAAGCTTATGTCAGACTCAGAGAAGCTAAAGCCAGATAAGCTTATACGCCATGCAAGCTAATGTCAGATAAGTTTATATAAGATAAACGTAGATATGGCGAGCTTATTCGAATAATAAGCTACGGCCAGAGAAGCTGCTTGTGGCAGGTAAGTTATTAGGTCAAATAAGTTTATGTCAGATAAGCTAGGATCAGACAAGCTTATTTCTATAGATAAACCGAGATCTGGTAGGCTTATGTCAGATAAGATATGTAATGTCAGATAAGTTTATGTCAGTTTGACTGAGGTCAGATTGGCTAGTGCCAGATAAGAGAGGATTCTGCTATAGATAAAAGCTGAGGTCAGATAAGCTTATAAGTAAGATATAAGAGAACTTAGAGAAGTTTGGCCGTCAGAACGACAATAGATTCCATATGTTTTAAACGAACGAATGCAATTCCAGCCTAATAATTTACCGGTAACTTCACCTGTTCAACAGTTTTGTTTTGACTGAGCTTTTGTATACAGAAACTGCAGCTTCCCTCAACTTGGTTTTCTTTAGACGCTCCTAAAATGTGACGATTACGATGACACATGCTATCGAGCGCACATACCCCCACTCACACACACACACACACACACACATACACACACACACTCACGCGCACTCACACACACACATACACACTCACGCACGCACACACGCTCACGCACGCACACACCCACACACCAAATGCTGGAGCATGAATGATTATTACGAGTAAACGCAGGCTCTATATGCATGGAGTCTGTGCATGCATGGGTGACATATGCACATGAAAGATTTTTATTAGTCTCCACTCTCGAATGGGGGGTATGTCAAAAATAGGTTGCAGGACGAGGTGAAAGGAGGCGAAAGGTTGCTATATAGGGATCAACTGGTTCATCTATTAACAAGTGTCCGGTCAGTTACCGTATACCACCCGACGCCGTGCATCACTTCCTTCCTATAAGAAGGACTCATTCTTTTTCGCTTAGTTATACCTGCCTCCCATTCTGCACATAATATCCTTTCCAATCATGATACTTTCCTTTATGACCTCTCTGACTCAAAAGTCCTGTCACTCTCCTCCTGCATGCATTCTTCCTTGCCTTTCCTCTCTGCTTTCTCCTCATCGCGCTGTTTCCATCCCTCTTATAAGTTAGACCACCCTTTCAGCCAGATTGGCGTATACTCTGAGTCTACAGCCCACGTATTTGCCTCCCTTCACGCACTCTATATTTTCTATTCCATCTGACCGTCTCCCCACAGTGCATACCTCTTCGTTGTCCCTCCCTGTGTCCTCTTACCTCTGTCTTCCTCTACCTTTGCATGCCTCCCCTATATAATAATCCTTGCATCATGTGCAAGTGCTACATGAGTAGGCTATCATATACACTCGTCCGCTAATTCGATGATTTATATATTCGCAATTTATTGTGCGCTCGTTTGTCAGCCGACCGACACAACCTGCCACCGTAAAACAATCAATCAACCAACGCTGTCACCTTCTCGCATGTTCTATTAATCAGCCAGTCGCTACACATTCTGCCACGCACCTCATCATTTCCCGCTGCCATGGACCGCCGCCGCCACATCCCGGCATGCAAAGCGGCTCTCGCACATGTCCAATGGTTCCATCAATCACGTGATCGGTTGGCGGACATCCGGTATAGACCGGAAATTGAATCCACGACCACCAGCATCCAGTTTCGATCCATCTCTCTCTGCCATGGCTCTTGACCTCACAGACGACTTCAATTTAAATTTCAATAATTATTGCAACAATTGCATTTGCAGCTATTGTGATTAATTATCCATCTGTGTACCTATGGAGCTTTACCGGATATAAGCACACATCCAACCTCAGTCGAGATTATGTATCTTTTACATTTCAATACATCATACAAGAGAGAGAGAGAGAGAGAGAGAGAGAGAGACAGACAGACAGACAGACAGACAGACAGACAGACAGAGAGAGAGAGAGAGAGTGTGTGTTATATAGACCAACGCCGGTACCTCAGCTACCTGTAAATACAATTCTATATATTTATATATGTGTGTATATTATATATATATATATATATATTGTATGATTGTAAATACGGAGCGCATCGTTTCCAAGTCCGATGCTGCATCATGCATGTATCACGTTGCATTTCCTGATTTATATGGCGCCATGAGGAGGAGGAGGAGAAGGGAGGAGGAGGAGACTCTTCCGAGACAAACAGACCGTGTCGAAAATTACCATCGAGAGCGAAATAAGAGAGACAGGAAGACATACGAAGAGAGACATCCGAATAAACAGCGCAACCAACATGTGTGTGTGTGTGTTCGTGTGTGTGTGTGAGTGTGTGTGTGTGTGTGTGTACGTGTCTGACTGTGTCTTCGTGCGTGCGTGTTTGTGTGCGTACGTATGCTAATGTGCGTGCCCTGGTAACACAGGTCCCCATACGATGCGTGGCTGGGGGGGGGCTCCAGCAAGTTTCTGGCGCTAAGCCAAGCACGCAAATAAAAGGCAACGTCTTTGGTATACGCGGTTGATTGATTTTTAATTGAATGATTGATTGTTAAATGAATGATTGATTGACCAAAGGAAGGCTTCTCAGTAGGAGCACAGTCATGTACCTCACTCATGCATTAATGTGCATTGTATAGGCTACGCAGACGAAGGCCTACACATAAAAATGTATGCATGTGGGCATAATTATACCTATTTACACGTGTTTTTGTCTACGTACATTGTAAGCTTATACATGACATTGTGTGGAAACTATGAACATGCATGATTATTCATAATGGGTATACATACGATGGGGGTAGAAGAATGATTTGTGAGTACATAAGACTTCCGTTTTGTTACCGTTTAGTTTGGGGTTCGATGATTCATGGGGCGTCTAATTTGGGTTTCCGTTACATATTTTCACCCGAAAAAGTTAATCGGTTTAACACGGCCTCTGCCACCCCTTCCCTGCCCGCCACGGCCTCTGCCACCCCTCTACCTGTCACCCCTCCTCTGCCCGCCACCCGCCGTTGCCTCCGCCGCCCTCCGCTGCCTTCGCGCGGTTGTCAGCTCCGACTAAAACGTTGTCGTCCGAATAAGATTGATGGGAATGAACCAAGATTCTTTGAATACACTCGCATTGTATCTATACATACAGTCGCATTGTATCTGAGCATGTCACACAGTCTATGTATGTTAGAGATACAGAAAGACAACAATGGCATCTCATCTCATTGAGTCTCTCTCTGTTTTGTTGTCACTTTCCCTCGATAGTCCCTTCTTCCTCTCTCTCTCGCCTACTTTCTCTCCACCGCTTCTCCACCTACTCTTCGTATTCGATCTCCTACTCAACAATTACTTCATTTATTTTGAATCTCTGTCCGACTCTCAATCTGTCTGCCTGTCTGTCTGACTGTCTCTTTGTCCCTTTCTTTCTATTTGTGTCTCCTCGGAGAGAGACAGACAGACAGACAGAGACTGTGAGACAGATGTGTAGTGAGCAGACAGACACACGCACACAGACACAGACACAGAGGGAGATAGAGTACAGCAGAGTAAAAAAGAGAAAATGTGAGACGAGAGAGAAGGAAACTAAGGCGAGAGACATTGAGTAAGAAAGAGAGACAGGGAACGAGAAAGACAATGAGAAAGACAATGAGAAAGACAACGAGACAAAATGTTAGAGTGAGGAAGAGAGAGACAGAGAATTAAAGAATTAGATACAGAGCTAATGCAGCAGCTGATGTTGCGCGTGTTATCCATCGTGTTTCATGCTTGCATGGCATGTTGGCTTTCGATGGTTGACTGTTGTCATGGTTGGCTGACCGGAACAGCATTCAAATCGCTTTAATCAAATCACGCAGTCCCACAGCGGCGCAATATACATATATAATTTTATATATATATATATATATATATCAAATATATATATAAATATCTATGTACATTATATATATCTATATATGTATATATTTGTATCTATGTATGTATATGTGTGTATATAGGTGTACACTGTATATATATATTTATATATATATATGTACTTTGAAACATGCTTAAGTATCTCTAAGCCTAGGCCTGCAGAATGGTCATGTAATATGTATATATATATGCTATAATTATGTGCCGCTCTGTGTTTTTGTCTGGACGTGTCTCTACGCAGTAATGTCAGTGTCTGTTGAACGGGCGATCTGTTATGCAGAGCGGATGGATGGATGGTGCGCAGTGGAGCGTATAATTGATGCCAGAGGCGATCGGTCCCTCTTGCATGGTGGGTGTTCATCCGGAACTTACCGTCACCCTCCATTAAATCGATGCTGGACATGACTTTGCATCCATACCATCCTCCCTCCCTCCATCCCTCCCACATTGACTCTTTTCCTCATTCTGTTGCTCTTACTCCACCTCCATGCACGCCTTTTGATGATGATGATGATGATGAATCGATGATGATGGTGGTGGTGATGATGATGATGATGATGGTGGTGGTGGTGATGATGATGATGATGATGATGATGGTGGTGGTGGTGGTGGTGGTGGTGGTGGTGGTGGTGGTGGTGGTGGTGGTGGTGGTGGTGATGATGATGATGATGAATCGATGATGGTGGTGGTGGTGGTGGTGGTGGTGATGATGATGATGATGATGATGATGATGATGATGATGATGATGATGATGATGATGATGATGATGATGATGATGATGATGATGATGATGATGATGATGATAAAGACGATTCCTTGATCAAGCATTGAGATTGAGCGATTGAATATTTCCAATTGCAAATGATCTAATCCCCGCTGTATAATTATACATACGATATGCCAATATTTACATCTCACAACTTAAACAAGAAGTTACAGTAGCCTACAATATTATTAAACATTTGATTTCCTCGGTATAGACCGTCCGTCTGGAGGTGCATTCTAAATTTGAATGACGCGGGGTGCATTGTAGGGGCTCGTGCGACTGTCATTTGTCTGTTATGCCGTCGTGTTTACACAGCGCTTTTTTTATTATTATTATGGTGCTACAAAAATATAATCGACGGCACTCATATGAAATGGTATTTCATCGACTTCGGCGATGAATGAAGGTTGAGACAGAGGTCGTTAATGAATTAGTTCTGCTCTACGGGGGGTGTCGCCGGGACGGAGCCACGGACACAGAACCCCCGCTGGGTCGCCGGGACGGGAGGCTAAGGAGACATAGCCCCCGCTGGGTCGCCGGGACGGGAGGCTAAGGAGACATTTCCCCCGCTGGGTCGTGTTCGCTTGGATAGGTAAACACGGCAGTCATATAAAACGATGAGTTACAACGCTATCGGTTCTGCATTGTTCGGATCTCGACAAAAACATAAGTCATTTTTGCTCGACAACAAAGGAACACTCTCAGCTGCAATCAGTCTTCTTCGTATGCTTTTAATGCAGCCGGTTTGTCCGCGCAAAAGACAGAAAGCGCCCAATGTCTGTACAACTGTAGTGCTTGTCAGAAAATGCACTACATAATTGCTTTTCTCTTTCGCTCTGTTAATTGGTTTGCCCGTAAAAAATAAGATTTTTTCCGTTTCGATCTGATGCACATGTTGTAGCCTTTTGTTTGAGCCACATTGAACGTAATTTGCTGTATTGCATTGTAGGCCTATAAGTTTTGTTGCTTTGTTATGTTCAATGTTTCATTGTAAATTTGTAATTAACAAGGGAGTTGAACACCATGCAGATTCGAATTTACCATATCGATGGTTTAGCAATTAAGCCAATAACAATAATAATATTTAGTAATAATATTTATTATAAGCTACTGTTGTGAGTTCCGCAATCCTTCTTTATACGTCTCTGAATCCCCGACATTTATTCAGTCATTCAGCGCCTTTATCTATAGCGCCTCACCAAGGTAACTATGTATGTTTGAAGTCGTTTTCAGCTCAAAAATCGAGTAATGGACGGAAATGAATGATTTTTAAATACAAGGTGTGTAGAAAAAAATTAATGACACATAAATTACCGAGTAGATCTATATGTTATGAACGATGAATGGATTCCTTTTTAATGTGTTACGGTGAAAGGCGTTATAATATATATATATAGACATGACATCTGTATGGAGGGGCTTTGTATACGCTTGGCGTTGAATAATGAATATGCGTCTTCATGTGTTCTGATAGTCTCCTATAACCTGTCGTATAAGGGTCTATGATATGCCCTATCATGGCGTTGAATACATTTTAGTGATGATGATGATGACGATGATGATGATGATGATGATGATGAGATGATGATGATGATGATGATGACGATGACGACGATGACGTTGATGATGACGATGATAAAAAATGATAGCAGCAACAACATTTGTCTTTCAATTGAATCTTAGAAAAACGATACTCTTCCGATCTTTCTACTGTTTTCGAATTACCAAAAAGCGCTACATAAATAATTTAAATCTTACAATTATTGTGTTCTAATCATAATGAACTCTCGTGTATATAATATAATAATTATGTGTGGCTGTGTATGTGTGTTCTGATCGTCTTATAGGTCTCTGGCGACTGTAGCTGTTGCCGATCGGTTGCAGGAGGAGACGGGCTGCGACCGGCTGCAGGGTCTCGTGCGGAAGCAGAAAGGTCTATGCAAGAGAAACCTCGAAGTGATGGGGTCCGTGAGGAACGGAGCAAAGATGGCGATCGACGAATGTCAACATCAGTTCAAGAACAGACGATGGAATTGCTCCACTGTTGACTCAGTCGCTCTCTTCGGCAACGTACTCAAAACAGGTACATTTATTATAATAGTACGAAACAGGTACATTTATTATAATAGTACGAAACAGGTGCTTTCGCGCGAAACAGGTACATTTATAGTATGAAACACGTACATTTATATTACGAAACAGGTGCTTTCGCGCGAAACAGGTGCGTATACGAAGCAAAACAGGTGTGCATAGACCTAATAAACAAACGGTTACGTACCACGGTACTAGAAGTACATACCGACAAAAATTCTTGGCCTTGGGTCTGGAAAATGTTTATTTCGTATCCGCCAAAAAAGCTGATGACTTTTTTAGTCATCTGGTCGAAATTTCGGGAAAAGGATACCATCTTGTCCGCCAAAAAAACTGATTACTTTTTTTAGTCATCCAGTTCAAATGTCCTCAAAATATACCATTATACATTGTTCGAAAGCTTGTTGAAACCAAACGGGGGAGGCCCACGGTAGATACATGTAGGCCTACATGGGCATTTCTAAATGGGAGGGGCATGGCCGAATTGCCCTCTGGATCCGCTTCTGGTAGAACAGGTGTTTTATACATCTATATCAAAAATCAAAATTTGCTTGAAGTACGGATTCCTCATGCGACTTTTGGAAATAAGTGAGCAAGTATAGCAGCATATAGCACTATATACTCTAAAGTGTCACCCTGCAGGAAGTATACTATTTTATATAGGACATACAGACAGAGGATGAAGTTGGGAGAGATGAGTTTCGCTGACAAGACTGATCGCAGTCAGGTTATGTTGCCAACAGCTCTGATATGAAAGACCGATGCTATACACTGATAATAATAAGCGCCACAGGATTCTCGTTCTCGTCATTCTTATCTATGGAGCTGCTCGAGCCAAGGGCTCCTATATATTTAGATGCTAAAGTAATCTAGAAGTCCATGCTCGAGCATGCAGGTGCAGTTAATTAATCAACTGATATGAATGACGAAGAATGCATCAGTCATCTACAGACGAATTAATTATTGAGGACCAAGTTATTCACGTGACTCACGTGCATAAGAAGAATGCTGCCTTTTCTGTGCTAGCGACAAAGTTCCAGTATAACTATAAAAGACAATGGCATAACTCCTATTATATTCCATTATCTCAAGACTATTCTTCTTATCCGAAGGCTGGATTTTTGGTAAGCTGAGTGGCGCATGTATATGAAGAAGCGCCATATAAATTTGAGTCAAATATTTTAAGTTTCCTGTTCTGTATATACTGTATATATATATATATATATATATATATATATATACAGAGCATGTATAATTGTCAAAGTTTTATCAGCAGAGAGATCAACCTGCAGCGTGGATCTGCAACAATAAACCCTTTAGACAGACAGACAGACAGACAGACAGACAGACAGACAGACAGACAGACAGACAGACAGACAGACAGACAGACAGACAGACAGACAGATAGACACAGACAGACAGGCGGATGGAAGGACAGAGAAACAGATAGAGACAGACAGACAGACAGAGATAGAGACAGAAATACAGGGACAGACAGACATACAGACAGTAACATATACAGAGACAGCTTTAGAGTGAAAGTGAGACAGACAGATAGATATAACATATACAGGCAGCTATAGGAGGAGTAAGTCTATGTGCAATGCATGGCTACAGAGGTGCTTTCGTATAGGCCTGGCTACAATGTGGAAGTGTTGTAGCTGTTATAGAGTATAGCCTACATGTCAGAAGCATGCTAATTAACACCATATGGCAACGATGCCAAGTTAGACTGCAGTGTCTAATAGCAGGAGACACTAATCTTACTGGGTTGATTAAGAGTTGATTAGGAATCGTCGCTGCTGTCGTTATCATATCGCTATCACCGAACTTATTTTGCTCATATTCTTTCGTACTATAGGGCCTGGAGATTCAGAGTTAATATATATATATATATATACACATGTATATGTAATATATAGCAATGAAAGCCAAAGTATCATTCTTGTCTTGCGTGGATACAATTATACATATAGATGTGTCTTCATTTTTATATGTCATAGACGTGTCGGCTTATATATACAGCGCTCGATAAATATATGTATATATATGATTATATATGTATATGTGTGTATATATAATATCGCTTAAGCTGCTTCGCGTTCAAGTGTTTTGTAGCCGAGTAAGCGCTGACCCACCATTCCTCCTTTGATGTAAGAGATGCAAGGAATAAATAAAGGGAAAGAGGAATTATCTGGAACAACCATCTATACAATTATACGCATGCTGTTAGTCTAGCGAGAAGCTGACGTTGATTGACTATCGTTGAAGCGCTAGACTTTTGATCAATCAATAAATCAATCAATCAATCGATGATCGACGAATCAGTCAATCAGTCATTCAATCAATCAATCAATCGATCCGTTAGTCAATCAATCATTCAATCAATCAATGAATCAATCCGTTAATAAATCAATCAATCAGTCAACCAATCAGTCAATCAATCAAACAGTCAATTCAATTGTTCGTTGCATGCTGCAGTTCAATTAGGCTAATTATAGGTCTAAAGTTACACATAATTATGAAGACAGGTAGCCTAATCGTCATTTTTCACCAGCTTACGTGGTCCTATAACTTTCAATCAATTGTATACCGCTTTTGAACTGATTCAGTCGTATTGTAGGGATGCAATCAGCCCTAGTATAAAGCTATAGTATAGGGTATGAGCGGGCAGTGAATTACATAATATCGCTCCAAAGATACGAACAGTGTTTTGCCTTATATCATTGCGTATATACATTTGTATGCTGATGATACTTAGTTGTCATTCACTTTAGTGTTTGTATATAGACCAGAGAAACATCTGTCAAAACTTTCGGGTACTATAGACGCACATGGAACTTGTAGATAAATAGATCAGTCTGCTGTTTGTTTACATTTTCAAATAGCAGTGATATATTCTCTGTAGTTACGATATATTATTTGCTCTCATGCATACGGGCGCATTGCATATGGCGCTCATGGCGCGTTTCTGAAGAGATAGATGTCAGACAAGTCAAGCGAGTGCGATATGCAGACATTCAGTATACTATACAAGATATAGGTAGGGATATATCAGCGACTCACAGCGAGTAGTATAGGCTATAACGCATGTACAAGAAGCACTATAGGTATATTATAGGCCTTAGAAGTGAGTAGGCCTATACATTATTTATAGGCCTGCATCATGCAATGCAAAAGACGCTGCAGCGTGCGAGAGATAGTGCCAATGTTCTTAGCTATATCTTTTCCTATATTTGGATTATAAGTGCCGTTCCCGTGTTAGAAGCTCATCAATGTGTCCCCCAGAAACTTTAAAGTAAATCCAATTGGATAAAATAATAATAATAATGATCATATTTATGATATTAATAACGATGATCTTTCAACAAATTCTTGGAAAATCGGCACTCTTCTGATCTTTCAATATCGCCTTTCGAATCGGGCTGCTACACGTAATTTCAGCTGTGCATGGAAGTTAATAACTGTCCTGGGTTTGCTGACAGTCGTGATCTACGCTTTTCTATTCTTTTCATGGGAGAAATTTAGAAGATTTTAAACAGACTCGTTCTTTTCCGCAACGTCTCAATAGTCATTTTTTAATCGTGAAAGCAAATGTATGAATGGCAGCAACAAGAACTATTGTGTGGGTGAAAGGTGTAGGCCTACATAAACTATCTGACAATAAACCACAGTCATGTGTTGCGGTCTGATAGTGATGTCTATTGGTCTTTAGAACAGCCTGCATACTATTATAGACTACTTTCTAAATGATATTTAACATTAGTCTTTTCCAACAGAGGTACATATATTTGGTGAGCGACTTAGAATAGAAACTGAAGAGGAGATTGGTTACCCTTGGGCTAGCATGGGTATCAATTATTAGCGACTTCAATTTCTTAGTCTCTTCATATGATGGCTGGTGACCAGTTCTCTCCCTCGCCGATCCATCTTCCCACCGACAGTGTACAGTCAGTGTACTCATTATGGCGCAGTTCCCTAGGTGGCGCAGATGTAGCAGAAATCTAAAAAATTCTGTACCGAGGGGGTTAGAACCCTCGGCCCTCGACTGACAGCCCAGCAACTCTAACCACTGCACAATCGAGCACCCTGGTCAATGACCTCATCAAAGCATTTGTGAAACACTTCCCCCCCCCATGCAGTGTATATGAGGATGAAACCATTGAACAGTCGATGTTTATGTAATTCTAACCTTGCTCGTTTGTTTACTAATATCAGCAGCGTTATAAGCCATTGAAGAGTGTTATGTTGTTATGTATATATATATATATACATATATATTATATATATATATATATATAAGCCATTGAAGAGTACTCGTTGGTCGTTAAACAAAGTGTTCAGCTCTGAATCAATGTCTACCGTGTCGTGGAATCTCTCGAACTTAATCACTTCCGCTCATGTATACACACACGAGGAGGGAGGAACTACTTTCGCGCTTCAATGTAAACTGGCGCTATAGAAGTTGCGAATTAATGCACAGCGGTCCACTTGTGGAACCAGCGTATATATCTATATATATATATAAATCTAACCGCGTTTGGCACCTGACGAAAGATCTCCGAACTTTCTTCATTGATTGCTTTCGAAACTTCACCAAAACGTTTAGTTCCAACACGGCCGGGTTTGCAGAATGCTTTTTGGGAAAAAGCGCAATCTTTTAAGCTAAAAAAGCAACTTTGCAAATTCCGCCGTTTTCAACACATAGCCTACGCCCGTCAATAAGCCTTGCATACCAATTCGGGCATGTTTGTTCCGTAAATTTCTTTAGCGCATTTCATTACGGCCTTCGCATTTCATTACGGCCTTCTTGCTCAAGCGTTTTATGGCGTGATCCGCGTCGCCATCGCGGAGGGGGAGGGGGAGGGGAAGTCTTTTTTGCCACAGCAACGCGTGGCTGGGTACAGCTAGTATTATATATATATGCTCTGCGGGAAGCGGCAATTTGCTCACTTCCGCTTGCTTTAGCTCTACTATTATAACTGCAACAATTAGCTCTCGCGTGTGGAGTTGGGTCGTCATAGTGCAGCGGCGTCCACGGCTCACAAGACAAGACCATGCAGCGGGAGATGTTGTAGCCATCCATGGGTGGCTCGTGAGAGTCTGAGAGACCGACTGAGAAGTCTGACTGGTTAACTCTCTTTCAAAGATAACCGCGGGACTTCTTCTTGAGATGTGCATGTCTAAATGATCGTTTGCCAGTAAATCACGATGACGGGACCGAATTCCGAGCAGTCTTTAACTGAACGGGAGGATCTGTAAACGTACGCGCCTCCTTCTCTATTCCTCCAATGATCATCATCATCATCCCGACTAACTGCATCTTCTTCTTCTTCCATCGCATCCAATTCTCCAAGTGCCCTATTATCGTTCGCTCTCCCATCACCTCGTGGCACCACCATCACATGCAGAAACGGCGGCGTCTGGTTTCGAGGCTATCGGCGGGTTCGAGGCTATCTGTTCTAGCGCTGCATCACTTAGTTCCTGCTGTGGATCGATCTGTCATCATCATTCGCATTGCTAACATCGAGAGGGGAAGAAGCACTGCTGCTGCTGCCGCTGCCGCTGCTGCTGCTGCCGCCGCTGCTGCTGCTGCTGCTGCTATCGACACGGGTTCGATGTGGGTTTCGAGACTGCAGCAGCGATCTTAATTCGGATGGAGTCTGATGATGATAATGCTTGGCGGCTTTGAGGCTATTAATTGCTAGCGCCGCAACACTTTGCACGCTCATTAGTCAACGTCGTGGACTTGACACTCATCCAAGAGAGAGGTCCTAGTGATTCCTGATAACAACAGTCAGCCAGATACAACGATCATTGGTGGCTGAGAGAGGATAGCTGCTTTCGAAATGCATTCTTCCTCCTTAAGTTTAACCAGCCGCTATATAAAATAGTTTAGACTTTTACGCAGGGCGAGAATTTCCCGGGGGTGGGTTGTGGGGGGGGGGGGGTTCAGCCCCTCTATAATCTTTCTTATGACTTCCAGAGTAAAGTCTTGATTGCACATTCCAACTCCACATATATTAAATCAACTTCCGTGGCTATTTTTATACAATTCTCATAAACTGCATTCATTTATACGAAGTCCGTTTCACTTGCATGCAAGCACCCTCTGAAGGCAAAGCAAGCATGAACGGTCAGACGGACAACTGGTTTGATGTGGTCAACAAAAGATTATATACAGACAGATCAGAGCTGATGTATATAGCCACTGAAGGAGGAAGTGTATGACGACGTCACGATTCTCCACCGTGATGACCTTCACGGTGGCAGCGATATCTCTTCGTGTTGGGTCCAAGATCTGTTCGCTCGTATTTAAGTCACTTCACGAGACTTTCTTCTGAGTACCTGCACGATTACTCTATCGGGATCTACTCGGATACTCGGATCCGAGATCTTGCGACTACAATCGCTCGATAAAAAGGACCTTCGCGTATATGTACACGGAGAATGGGAGAAAATCGATTTCCGTGAATGCGTCTTCTCGGAGGCTGGCCCTACAGATGTTGGAACGGTCTGCGCTCTCCCTTTCCAAAGATTGCCTCCTTCATATCTCTACTCCAGACTCATTAATTTCTGTTCTCTAAAGCATCTACTATAATATTATATGTTGCTACATGTATAGTTGACTGTGAGGCGCCCTTGTAACGGCGTGCTACAAGGGCGCCTCATAATATATTCAGCAGGGTGCACGGGACATATAATTACAGAGAACAAATGATGGCCTGGAAAAGGCCCTGGTTATTGCGGAAATGATTTGAGAAATTTCGCAGATTAGTCATATACGTCTTCGACTCTTCATTGTATTTGCAACTAGCCTACAGTTCTTTCAATGTTAATTAGGCCTCCCGCAAAGGGCCCTTTACATTTCTTGATTCCTTAGTGGAATTGTCCCTCTGGTTGCACCTTTCAGTGCCTGCATATACTAACGCTATACTACATGTGATTGACTGAGGTATTGATTGCTATTATGGAAGTTCAATCAACTAATTTATTCACTGATCAATCATAAACTGGTTGTGACTTACAACTGCTTATGCAAATGAACGATGTAGGCGGAGTTACTCATGCGCAATTGTATCTTCCTGACAGGAAGTTCCTGCGACATTAGCCTATGTATTTGAATGTATGTAGCCGAAGTATAGCCTATGTTGTAGAACTGTTGAAATAAATATATTATGCACTGTCACAAAGTTTCATTTATGTATATAGGCCTATATAATTAAATAGGAACCTATATGTACTTGTATATACATGAATACGAGCAATAACCGAGGCTCATTGTGTTGGAATTTATCGCCCTTCCATAGAATGATACTCGAATTTCGGTCGTTTTACGACTTCGAACTCAGATACCTAATACCAGTCTGTACTCGAGTCCTGACTTTTCGGTCGGCTTCGAACTTCGAAGGCGGGTGGTACAGTACACTTGACGGCCATGTAAGTAAGTAGGCCTACAGGCCATTTGGCGCCTCTCATCATCCGGGCATTCGTCACTTTGAAGTGCCGAAACAAAATCACTTCTTTTCGCTCTTCAGCCTCCCACTGGAGGCACGGCAACCCCCTCTCTTCTCAGTCTACCTAGAACCTATTCCCTCTGCAGACTGTGGGTATATTATGAGCTCTCCAGATAACTTCACGTTTATTAGAGGTAACAAAGTTATTTATTTAAGGCGATTGTAATTGGAGTTAATGAAACTGACTTTCTGTCTGTCTGTATCTGTCTTTGTCTGTGTCTGTATCTGTCTCTGACTGTCTCTGTCTGTCTCTGTCTGTCTGTCTGTCTCTGTCTCTGAAATTCTGTCTCTCTGTCTTTCTCTCTGCTTCTGTCTCTCTGGCTTGCTGTCTCTGTCTCTGCCTTTGTGTCTCTCCGTCTCTCTCTGTTGCTGTCCATCTGTCTTTGTCTCTCTATCTCTCCACCTTCCTGTCTCTGTCTGTCTGTCTGTCTGTCTGTCTGTCTGTCTGTCTGTCTGTCTGTCTGTCTGTCTGTCTGTCTGTCTGTCTGTCTGTCTGTCTGTCGGTCTGTCTGTCTGTCTGTCTGTCTGTCTGTCTTTCCTTCTCTTTCAGATTCAGAAGTTTGTCGATAGGAAGTTAATGCGCATGGAACACTTCTATAGATCGTGAAAGCAACCGCGTCTACTTAGATTAGCCACTTATGCTGTGTGTGCTGCTGCAGACCTATTTAGCCCGGCAATAAAGCCAGAACGACTGTAGACAAAGCTGCTATTCATTGGCACATAAGTGTCAGCCTTGAGGCAGGGCTGAAGACGTGTTCTTTATTAATAAGCTGCAGTTTCAACTGCTGCAGCTGTGTGTATCATGTGAGTCTCAGAACGCTTTCGTTGTAAATTAGGCCTATATAATACTAGGCCTGTTGTCCCGGTTCGTTGTCTAGACCTAAAGGCTTGCACAGGAGTAGAATTTCTCCGTAATGTTATCAAATAATATCAATCTGCGCATGTAGCATATATACTGCTTTTCTTGCATCTAGATCTAATAGATCCGATAGGAAAAGATTGTCACGCAATTTTTATCGATCATTATTATACCGTAGTCTAGCAATGGATGATTCATGCTTGCACCGATTAGGCCTACACCTACGTAATTTTTTAAACATAGGTCTATGCGTGAACACTTACATGTAGGCTATAATATACGTATCTGAATGAACGGACAAAAATAATAATGTACGGATTTATGACTGGATGGATGGATGGATGAATGGACATAAAAATGAACGAGCGAAGAAAATGGTCGCATGATTTCACGAGAAATTAAAGAATGAAATAATGAATGAATGAACGAACGAATGAATGAAAGAGTGAATGAATGAGTGAATGAATGAATGAACGAATGAATGAATGAATGAACAAATGAACGAACGAATGAATGAATGAATGAATGAACGAACGAACGAACGAATGAATGAACGAATGAACGAACGAATGAATGAACGAACGAACGAACGAATGAATGAGTGAATGAATGAATGAACGAATGAATGAATGAATGAACAAATGAACGAACGAATGAATGAATGAATGAACGAACGAACGAACGAATGAATGAACGAATGAACGAACGAATGAATGAACGAACGAACGAAAGAATGAATGAATGAATGAATGAATGAATGAATTTCGAAGTCGCATTCCAGACGTCAAAACTTGAGTCTGATATAAAGTGCACTAATTATATATTATATATACTTATTACATATGCATATATATACGTATAGATCTACTGTCTTTGATGTATTTGCTGAATAGGTTACATGTGTCAATAATATTTGCAGGCCCTATCTATGCGTGAGTGTGTAATATGTTTATGACGTTTGGCATCGTGATGCATATGAGTCGTTTATTAGCAGAGACCATAAAAAATTTTCGAGCGGGAGGGACTATCAACCTGTCGAAACTGACAAATGACGAACTGTTAATCATTATCCACGGTGAGGGGCCTCAATTTACCCTCAAGGGATGACTTGGCTTTTGGTTTCCTCATCAGACGCCTCCCAGGCAGTTTATATAGTCGCCAGGATCCGTTTACTGGTGTTTATGTCCAGGTCTATTGTGTTATTATATGCCTATTATGTTAAATTAGGAATAAATGACCCGGACCACCCACAAATAGTTGGAGTCTCATGACAAAGTCGTGACCAAGTGTTTCCTGCGAGTCGTAAAAACGCCCCAAAAGTAATTAATAATTATTGGAGGCATTCTCGTTCAATTGTATATCGCTTACCGTTTAACTCTCGTGACGAGATGTTGTCGCCGTTAAATGATCAGATCAGACCAGACTAGATTAGATTAGATAGTTAGATTAGATCAGACTATAGGTTAGATTAGATTAGATTAGACTAGATCAGGTTATAGGTTAGATTAGATTAGATTAGACTAGATCAGACTAGCTTAGATTAGATTAGATCAGGCTAGATCAGGCTAGGTTAGATTAGATTAGACTAGATCAGGCTAGGTTAGATTAGATTAGATTAGACTAGATCAGGCTAGGTTAGATTAGATTAGATTAGACTAGATCAGGCTAGGTTAGATTAGATTAGATTAGACTAGATCAGGCTAGGTTAGATTAGATTAGACTAGATCAGGCTAGGTTAGATTAGATTCGATTAGACTAGATCAGACTATGTTAGATTAGATTCGATTAGATTAGACTAGATCAGACTATGTTAGATTAGATTCGATTACATTAGACTAGGTTAGATTAGATTAGATTAGACTAGACTAGACTAGCTAGTCTAGACTAGACTAGACTAGACTAGACTAGACTATAGTCTAAACTATAGACTATAGACTAGATTAGATTAGACTAAACTAGACTAAACTAGACTAGATTAGATTAGATTAGATTTGTCTACTTGGAATTAGGCTGGAAGAGTGATGGTTATATTCAATGTGCGTTGTATATGTCTGTTGCATAGGTTGTCGTGAGACTGCGTTCGTCCATGCTGTGTCGTCTGCTGGCGTTGCTCATTCGGTGACTCGCGCATGTAGCTCGGGAGCGTTGGAGAGGTGCGGCTGTGACCGGTCGATCAACGGACGGTCGGCAGAGGGCTTTGAGTGGGCCGGATGCTCGGACAACATCGCCTATGGAAGCGCATTCGCAAAGACCTTCATCGATGCAAGGGAGAAGGTGAAGAAGGCGGACGTCGCGTCCAGGGCACTCATGAACCTCCACAATAACAACGCCGGCAGAAAGGTATGCTGGTCCTTCTGCTTTGTGGGGCGCGGTGGTGTAGTGGGTATGTTCGTCGCCTTGCAGCTGAAGGGTTGCAGGTTCGAATCCACCGCAGGTCGCCGCGTAATGACCTTGGGCAAGTCCATTTACTCGCAATTGATCATGCAGCGCTTCGGCGTGAAACACCGATGCAGTGTCCGCTCTGCTGTCGGGAGCGCCTCTGAGTAGTGAGCTTGAAGGGGCGCTATAACAAGTGAACATACAAACAAACTTTGCAGTGCGCACACTCATCTTAACCACTATCCTCATCCTTTTACTCATCCTCTGAACTTCGTCCTCCTCATTATTAACCTATTCCGATAGCCTCATCCTTGTTGTCATCGCCATCCTCACCGTCGCTCTCTCATCGTAATTCGCTTCATTTTCTTCATTCGTTCTAAAACATTTAGCGTTATTTGAATCAGGGCTTAAAGTGTGGCAGAACGGTCATGGACGGCGTCCTGGCACTTATTTTCAAATCTCTGTGCCGTCCTGCCACGTATTTGGCCAGCACACCTAAAAATGTAAGGGGCGCTTCTTTTGGAAAGGTAAAGAGCGTCCAGGCACTTATTTTTAACACTTTTAGCACTGCTTTGAATGCGATCTGACACCACACTGATTATGAGTTTAATTATGACAAACGTAGGTACAGTTATAATGAAAATCATTGACTTGCAAGAGCAGGCTGAACTGCATTGCAAGTCATCAGGATTGCAAGAGTATACCTACACCGCAACTCATCAAGATTGCGACAGTAACAAGATTACAACTCATCAGCCATGCACTAAGAGTTAATTACACAGTTAGGTGTATACATGTGTGCAATGTGTGCATTGGTTTTGGGCTAGATGGGCCTATAATGTTACGCATATAACTAACCTTTAAAAATCTAGGATCACCTGTAAGTTTATATGGCGCTGTTTTTAAGATCTCGCGTGCGATGTGTATATACATTTGTAATGTGGAATGATTGTGGAGACTGGTTGATTCCCATTTCCAGGAAGCTGCTTGTACAGTTGTTTTTGCTTCTCGTTAAGCTGCAGAGGTGCGCGACCTTTTCATTAGAGAGTCTCAAATTCTCATCACGGCCGCGAAGAAGTCTGCTCTTAGGTTACTTAAAAATCAGATGCATTTTGTGATGAGGAATATGATTTATTAATGAAGAGTTTCGATGTTCAGAAAAACCTTTGCAGATATTATGCTTACTGGCGTCCATTCTCTCCCCAAGAGAGTCAGTGTATAGTTTGTATACGCCTATATATAAAAATAAACCATGTGTTTTCCATCACAAGATTAATAAAATTTCGCCCAATCTTTTCTACATCTTCAATCTTGTATACCCAACTGCATTGCAATAGTGTAATTTAGGACCAAAACAGTATTTCAAACTTAATAGCTGCAGCACTTGTCGTCGATATTGGCCGAGAGGCATTAAAAGTCTGGAGGCCTTGAAAGTTGAAACGTATACTCGATCCGGACTCCTGATTGTTGTTCATCAATTATTGAGTTCATTAGGGAGAATAATTCGGGCACATCTTACGAAATGGAGGATACGAGTATTCTTGCCAATTCTCGAAGTTCAGGATACTCAGCCGCCAACTTTCACGGTTCCAGTAAATCGGTTTCGTCCTCCAATTTCCTTATCAGTCGCCCGTCGTTCTTTAACTCAGTTATTTCCACATGGAACTCCATGAACGCATTTCTTTATCTACCATGCAGATGAGGAGAACATAGAGTCGGATGATGGCAAAATATGATTAAAGTCATCGAAGAAAAGGTTCAGTTAATTCTTGCAGCAGTTATGAGGCATGCATCAAGAACGACGGTGAACGTACAAAGTAGTAATGCTACCAGAAGGTGTAGTATTTCGTTGCATTCCACTAGAGACGTCGGCTTGGCATGCATGCGTGGGAAGTGTAAATAGCTTAATTTTAATGAATGGCCTTTGAATGAAATTTAATATCTAATAAAGTTGCCTTTGTGTCCGCTTATAGTGCGCTACATTATCTCGAGGAAGTCTCCCTTAATTCCATGCAGATAACAATTGGGGTTCGGGAAGTTCACCCGCTGAGTCCGTTTAAGCAGGCATTTTGGTGACAATAAGGGGGCTGTTGACCGGAAGAAAGCATACCCACCTCGTCTGTCTGCATGTTATTGACCACGGCATGCAGTCTCCCAGAGCGCCTTGATAAGTCGTTCAATGTTGTGGTAATGTGGTTACACCTAGAACTCTCCTGGTGTATATTCGGGCTGCGGTTTTGAATCAATACACGGTCACACGGTGTGAACGATACATTGTTCTACATATATAATAATTTTGCATGCCATAATAATTTGGTCTCTTTTCGAGCTTGCTTATTGCTGATGTTTAGCGACACTGTGTCATGGTAAGGATGATTAGTGCTACCCTCCTCCTCTTTTTCCAGGCTTGGGACTGGCACTGCCAAAGTATGAGCCGTGGCAGAGTTCTCTCTTAAAGCCACCACTGCATGTGTTATATACAGCAGATTTCAACCATGCGGTTCCTTAATTGTTGTCTGTGTGGGTAACGGCTCCATGTTACAGCTGATAGGATATATATATATATATATATATATATACGTAGTGGAGGATGTCTGCTTAATGGAGCAAATGCGTCAGACGTCTAAGACGCTCATATATATATATATATATATATATATATATATAATTTATATATATATATATATACACATATATATATATATACGTGTCGAAGTCGTCCAACTAATTCCGGCTGAATCCTTCCCCTCCCCCCCCAAAAAAACTTTGTTTGTCTGACCTGAAGTACATGTATAGCCTATATTATTATGCAGCAATGGCGTGGACAGCTCTGTATAGGCCTACAATCAATCTGCCATAATTTGCGACATAGTTTTCTCGTGGAATTCCTATTTATATTACGCAGGATACATGTGATCTCGCCTCCGAATATACATGTAAGTGGGAAGAGTATCTTTAACAGCACTTTTATCGCCTGCGTCGGAATATATCGCTAAATACTCCGATCGCTTACAAGTTACAACTCATGGCGATAAAATGCGTTTAAAAGCTAAGAGGTTGATCATAGCCAGTTAACCACCATTTCTATGCAGTTCCCGCATGCAGTATAACCATTAACCAACTTGCAGCCTACCAGAAATGCTGCTATAGTACCATAGGTGCAATCACGTCCTAAAAGTTGGGGGGGGGACCAAAATGAATCACGTCCTAAAAGTTGGGGGGGACCAAAATGAATCACGTCCTAAAAGTTGGGGGACCATAATAATAAAGTTAGGGACCACTCAAAAGTTGGGGGGAACGCGTCCCGTGGGTCCATAGGGTGGTTGCGCCTATGTATACTGTTTTATAGTACCCGCCTAGACCTTTCCGAGCTGCATGTATACCCACTTTTTTATCTGGCCTCAAGCGGGATGAATTTCGTTGGTTGTAGATAATAATAATAATAATAATAATAATAATAATAATAATAATAATAATAATAATAATAATAATAATAATAATAATAATAATACAAGACTTCATTGAATTTAATATTTAAATGCTGGTTTCAGTGATTTTTTGTCTTATTCTTGACATACGATTTCTTTCCTATGCTGCACATGTCATAAGGGTGACCATAGTTGCTGTTGCGCATGCTTGAAGTCCCGATCTTTCACAGTACAATACTTATTCTAGTAAGCCTCTCCTACTATATAGCCTACACTCTACAGCGTTTAGTCTCTCGGTTCGCCATGGTTGAAATTTTCCTTGCGTGGGGAAAAAAGGAATGAATGAAAAGCATATACTAGCCTATAGATGTGGCAGAGGAGTAAGTTGGTGAAGGAAAAAGGTATAGCGTTGGTCAGAGGTATACGCCAACGCTGCGTCACTTGCGTACGAATCGCTTCCCGTTGTTGGCTGTATTACTTCAGAGATTTAAATCTCGGCCATGATAGTAAGTTTATAATTATGGGGTTCTTGCACGTGGACCTTAACTGCTGGCGTGGCGTCCATTCGACCGACAAGCTGTGCAAAAGGCTATGATCCATAAATTCATTGAGAGTGAGCAACGTTTAGACCTGGGAGTGACTTTGGTCAGCTAATCTGACCCCACTTGACCCTAAAGTGACTCGAGGTCGACTTGAAGTCGACTTCTTGCTGCTAAAACGACTTGACCCGACTTGGCAGAAAAACAACCGACTTCCGACTTGAAGTCGACTTCTGACATGGTAATAGCCACTAGCCTATAGGTCTATATATGTAGGCCTATACGTATGGCTACTAATGACAGAGGTCAAAGCCAACTTTTTCTGCAAGCATTAATTTCATATAGGCCTAAGCCTACTAATTGATGCATGAATTTGTTAAAGTTTTATTAAGCCCATTTCAGACTTTTGTGTTTCAGTTTGAGTAGTTTTGTGATGCTTTGGGCCAATCTAGTAGCCTAGACCATACGACGACAAATTATTAGTCCTATAAATTTTACCTTGACCATTGTCTGTGGTTAGGCCCTAATAGGCCTTTTCAGATTGCACTCATTATTATTATTTTTTTGTTACTAATAAATTTTTTAAAAAATTTTTGTTGTTAAATAAATTTGTAAAACGCGCAAGGTCTAAGATCAAATGGGGGGGGGGGCCGCGGGCTGGTTGCACTGAATGGCGTGTTATGATAGGCTTCATGTGTTGGCCTAATTCTGTTTTCATAATTGATCGGCCGCTAACATCATTCCGCAACTTAGCAAATAGCATTGCAAGCGCATCATTCGGCAGTAGGCTACTACATGTACTATAGTAGCCTATAGGCCTACTCACTGACAGTTCTGTAGTCTTGCATTGTCCAATTGGCCCGCATGAAATAGCTTTTTCGTCTGCAGACAACTGCAGATGCAGCGTACCAAAGTAGCGCCAAAATATCGATTTATTACTAGGCCTAGCTTTCTTTGCGCCGAATTCACCGACCACTAGAACTTCACTGATTTGCTCATTATCATGTTCATGTCTTGAAAAGACAACTTGCTAATATTTTAGTAACATCTTGTTTCATCATTTTAATTTGGCTAAGCACATGGTACTTGTCGGTTAATTCACCGCCACAGGTTTCGACTGTCTACCTTGTCGGTTAGTTCACCGCCACAGTTTGCAGTAGGCCAGCGGTGCGCAACCTGCGGCCGTACGGCCGCATGCGGCCGTGAGAGGAATTATTGGCGGCCGTGGACGCAAATCTAACTATAACATACTGGCGGCCGTTTGTAGATAAATTCATAAAATTTTTATTCCATTGTTTTGAAACTAAGGTTATGTGAAGCAGTTAGTTGCATTTGTGCTTTTTAGTGTGTCCGTCGCATGTGCGCACGTAGGCCTATCTTTGAGGTATCAGCTGTGTAGGCTATGTGTCCTCCAGATATAGCTCAAAGAACCCGTCAAAGTACTAATATTTCATACCCAGCCCTGGAAGTCAATCGTTGCATACGATATGGTCATATGGACCAAGGTTACTCCAATTAATGAGTGGAAAGATCTTGATATTGTACGAGCCAGGCCGACCGTCAGTCATGACCACTGCTGGCGGGAGAGAGTGACCAATGAAACTTACACCACAGATCATTTTCAAGTATATCAGGTTATAATGTGCAACTGTATCTGTGTAGTGCAGAATTCAAAACAGGTGGCGTAGAAAGCTGCGTGGGGCTCAAACCTTGATCATGAGTTTGTCTGACTTCATGAATAGATCACCCACTCACTGCTGAAATTCGAAAAGTTCAAACCCTTCATTTTCCTTCTCAGCGTCACGCTCCACAGCGATCGTCTGCCGGACGCTTCTTTGCCCCTCCCAGAAACCTCGATTTTACCCCCGCCCCCAGACGGGGGACTAGATTAAACATTGGCGGCCGTGGTAAGAATGTGAGCCTTTGATGCGGCCGACACTGAGGAAAAGGTTGCGCACCCCTGCAGTAGGCTATAGGCCTATTTATTTACGCACTGCAAATATTTATCCACTGGTTTTAGTCACGTAAAAAACGTAGGCCTAGCCTAATGGTGACATCCGATAAACTTATAGCACGTGTTTATTTCTTGGACGCCGTCATGAACGCCATGAATTTCTTAAGAATTTCGGCTTTAGTTAACGATAAACAAAGCAGCGTTAATTTCTTGCATCAGCATGGCATCCTACGACCTACATGCTGCGAGACAGTGTGCTAACAACCCAATGGTGGGCATAGTTGTAGTAAGCGGGTCCCTATGAATGACTGCACTAACCCTATGCCTAACCCCAACCAACCCTCACGATGCCTAACCTGACCCTAACCGACCATTACGATGCCTAACCTGATCCTACCGACCCTTACGATGCCTAACCTGATCCTACCGACCCTTACGGTGCCTAACCTGTTCCTAACCGACCCCTCACGACCCCTATGGTCCCGCTCACTATAGGCCTAACTAAGCCCCATTGGTTCTATGTTTAAAGGATCGGCAAGACAGATGAAGATGTCGTAGCTGTAGGCAAAACATCCCACTGCGGCAAGGCACGTGACTACAAGGATCGCTCCTCACTTACCGTCAAAATCATCCTCTTCGTATATTGCTGGTCCAAAGAAATTAGCTAGGCTACGAGCATTCGTTTTTGCGAGTGTGAACTGGAAATTGCGAAAGAAACGGGAATAGACTGGAATAACTATCTGCGTGCGGCGGTGAATTAATTTCTGCATGTAAAATTTCGTATATAGGCTTTCTGTGTGTGGCGGTGAATTAACCGACAAGTAGGCTACCAAGCACATACCTAAGCGTGACGTTTTAGCATAGAATAACAAATATTAGATATATGAACAGATCGACAGATGGCAGTCTGCACAATAGCCTACCGGTGAAATAATCAGTATAGGCTAAGTCCCTGTTTAGCAAAAGTGAAAATTTTAACTATGTTTGTGTCTCAAGTCGGTTTAAGTCGACTTGGGGTAAAAACAACTTCAAGTGACTTCTCTCTACAAAATTCGACTTGGGGTCAGTTGCGGTGACCAGAAACGACCCGACCCGACTTGGGATGACCAAGTCGACTGGGGTCGACTTATTGGGGTCGACTCCCAGGTCTAGCAACGTTGACGCCATAAACGATCGTCGCAGTGGAAAAAATTTGCGCATTTGCAGACAAAACATGATCAATGATCAATTGTATCATGTGGGTATAGCCTACATAGAATAATTATGCATGAAAATGCTTTACATGGTTTTTGTATAATACGGTTTGCATTTTTATGTCACTGCGGGTGTCTGTCTGCATGCGATGTGCATATAATTATTAGTTGTATGTATATCCTCACTTTGTGAAATAATTGATGGATCTATTAATTATTAATATGATGATGATGGCGTCGTGACTCTTGATGTTTATATTAATCACGTGGCGTTGTTTTGATTGCTGCCGATCCCTAAACGACTCCAGCGTCGTTCAATCAGAAGCGGCTGACGTTTGATTGACTGTGCTTGATTGAAGTCGACGGCGTTTGACCCCCGGATGCTCACGGACAATGGCCGACCGTCACCACCCCCTCCCCCCACTGGGAGTCCCCCCATTTTCAGACTCACCCGTCAGCCGTTAGTCACATCGCACCCCACTGGGGTACGACGTTGACGTGAACAACAAAGGACGTAATTAGCAACCCTCTCCAGAGGGCAGGACTGCCTCACCCCCCCCCCCCCCCCCCCCCCCCCCCCATTTTTACATCCCGCCCCAATTGACGACAGGCAAGAGAAAACGGTGGCACGGAAACGGTTTGTGAAATTGTGACCTAAAAACGACAAGTTTTGCTATCGTGCTGTGTAATGTAATGTCGTAGACTTCCATATATTTGAATAGAATACTGATGAGCACAATAAGTTATGAGAACAGGAAGGGGTGATAGCGATTGTACCTGAGGAGGAGGAGGAGGAGGAGGACGAGGACGAGGAGGAGGAGGAGGATAAGGAGCAGGAGGAGCAGGAGGGGAACAGGAGGAAGAGGACGAGGATCAAGAGGAGGAGGAGGAGCAAAAGGAGGAGCAGGAGGATATGAAGAAGAAGGAGGAGGATAGGTGGAAGAGAGGAATAAGACGAAGAAGAAGAAGAAGAAGAAGAAGAAGAAGAAGAGGAAGAAGAAGAGGAAGAGGTGGAGGAGGAGGAGGAGGAGGAGGAGGAGGAGGAGAAGGAGGAGGAGGAGGAGAGGGAGAAGTAGAAGGTGGAGGTCCCAGAGAACAGGCAAGGGAAGAGGGGAAGAGGACGACGATACAAATTTAGTACACGCACAAACGTACGGCAACGTGTGAACGATAAAAGATGTCAAAGGTCGTCACCGTATTTTTCAAAGCGAAGTGGAATGATTCTTCACGTATATACCCCTGGGAGGAGACGGAGGACGGGAGGAGCGCCGGTAACAGGTGCATGAGGGAAACTGTTTTGACGTGCAGTAATAATTGACGCATTCTTCGTTCTCTTCCTCGACCCCCCGTCCCTTCTCACTTCTGGCGAGAATTTTGTCACTGAGGAGGTGTAGGGGCGGGGAGAGAGGGTGGAGGAGGCACTGGAAGGTGAAGAAAGGCGAGGAAAGAAGGTCGGTGGGGATAATTCAGTGGTTCTGCGTATGAAAAGTCTTCTGAGTTAAAGAATTCTGACACCATCATCTATCATCTATCATCCATCATCCATCATCCAGTTCAGGATGACTAAGATGACGGCCTCTGTCTTCGACGTGATCCATCTTGTCCACCCTCATGCAGTTCAAGATGAGTCGTACGACCCAATGTATGATACATTCATCGATATACAATACATTAATGTATAGGTAATACATGTGGGTATACACACGTGTTACACGTAGCCTACGTGTAGGCCTATACATAATTATGTATAGGCCTACACGTAGGCTACGTGTAACACGTGTATTATAATACATACATATTAGTGTGGTTCCATCGACAATGACAACTTTTGAAGTTGGTTCTTCTTTATTCTCCAACCCAGCATTTGGTGATACGACTTATAGAGACTCTTTATCCAAAATATTTTCAAATTCCAAACGTATTTAGGACTGGCGCGAACCAGTTGAAGTTTTGATGATTGCGCATATTTGGCAATTTCTTACTAATGAATAATGAACTACTTTGATACTTAGTTTTAGCATAATATTTGTCATGGTCAGTAAAACAATCAGTCAATCAATCATTCAATCAATCAGAATTTATATGTTGCTCTTTCAAGATGCCAACTCAGAGGTGCTCCCGGCCGAGATCAGGCGAAAAACAGTATTCAAGCGTTTTTAAAACTGAAAACAGTTTGGGAGGTGTCGAATAGTCAAGTTCCAGGTTGTAGGACCAACGCATAGAAGAAATGGCTCTGCATTGTCACGTTGTGAGTGAAAGTAGCTATTGAGTTACCATAGACAGCAGAGCGCAGTGCGCGGCGCCCAATGCAAATGAAAAGTGGGAGGCAGAGCTCACGCAGATAAAACGGTGATCAACATGATAAGAGATGCAAAAGATGCAGTCCTTAATTAAATGCTCTGCGGGAAAGGAAAGGCTAAACAGTATAGTACCAAGTCAAGATGCTACTGCAAGTTGCTTAGTTTGTAGTGCTGCTAAATGTTTAAGACTTCCGAATGTGGCGTGTGCTCATTGTCGTAAAGAGAATTAGGCTGAGAGCTCCTAGATTTGGCATGCCACCACAGCAATTCTGAAATTATGTTGGAGAAGGTCTTAGGTCTGTAGCCTATGATGCATCCAAGTTTTCCAATATGGAGCAATCAAGTCATTTTAAAGATTTCCGGCCCATTATACATCATGTAGATCAGGCATCCTTTTCCACATCCACAGAAGATGAGCAGATGACGACCAGATCCCATGGAAGGACGAGGTTATTGAGTTTGCGGTGATGACTACTAATGAACTTCTTGAGCTACATGTACCTGCCATTTTTCTCGGTGCCATTGAACCACATGACTATGTTTCCGGTATCCACCAGCTGTGTGTCGGGTGTTATGTTGGTCAGAGCTATTTACCCATTTAAAATCCGGATATTCCTCTCACAATATGAACCTCGACACGGTCTGCGGCCAGTATCAACGAAATCACGGAAGTCTCGTGTCTTTCGTGTGGCAAACAATCTGGGAGCATATGAAAGAAGTATCACTCTTTGTGACTATCCTATAATACCAAGTAGGCCTAATGTTTCCAGAGCGCATGCAGCATCAACAGTAACCCCCCCCCCCAAATGACCTGAATTTTCTCTCCGTGCCCTCCACCGACAAGAACAGCAATGTTGCTAAGGATGCCACTTGTCATACACGTTTAGCTTTCTCTTCTAGGACTTGTCTGAGCTGCTGGTTGGGCTTTCTACAGTAGGCCTATGATCCAAGCCGATATTAATGGAGCTCGAACGTGACAAAAGAGCCATAGGCCTATAATTCTCCAATCCATTATGTTGATATTATTCTTTGACGATCATGTTTAAATAAATAAGCAGAGACTCATGGCAATGCCCCTAAACGAATATTCAGGTTCTGCGAGATCACTAAAACGAATCCCACCATTTGATGAACCTATAATAAAACAGGACTCCACAATAATAATTTTAATATATTTCCGTCGTTAAATCACTCATGATATTTTTCAACACTTTGGAACTCTCTGATGGCTTTCTACAGTAGGCCTATGATCCAAGCCGATATTAATGAGCTCGAACGTAACAAAAGAGCCATAGGCCTATAATTCTCCAATCCGTTAAAGCGGTTAACTGTATCGCAGAAGTAGAGTAGACACCCCAGTGCAAAAATTGAACTCTTTGCCAGCACAAAGTGCAGAACAAAAGTAACCTAGTTCTTGCTACAGGTCGTAGGGAAACACAAGAGGCTATGCTATGAGCCAACCAAAACGGCACCCATCTATTTGGTCAAAGTCAAATGGCCGACAAATTCAACGGAAAATGTTGATATTCTCGTCTACAATTTTACGACATTGTTATCTTCTAAGTGTTGCAGTCAATATATTAAAAATACATAAAATTTACTCATTCCGGCATGACTTTGGTAATATTATTCAGAAAATTAATTAAATTGCACATCTCAGAATTTGTATTTAGATTGTATGCAATTATTACCAACAGTGCCATTAACCGATGTCTAGATAAGTTTTATGCAAACCAGTAGCAAAATATGAATATTTCGTCAGCTCCGCGCCAGTCCTAAATATTAATATATTCTTATAATTTTTTAGCTGTGACCTACTGACACCTGGCGTCACCAAATGGCGGGTTGGAGAAATTTTTTAACCACTTTCATTTTTTAGAACCACACTAATACATATGATATATGTATGCAGAATTTGCAGATCGACATTCATTCTGTCTATATACTGGTGGCAAGTAGGATGCATGCACACACGTAGGTAAGCCTAAATATCTAGCTAAATAGATAAGCCGATAAATAAGGTGAAGAAAGCTAAATTAATTATAAGTAGGCCCTAAATATAATTTATACGAAAATAATTATATATGTATATGTGTACACTGTGTAGGCTATATTGGTAAGTTGGTATAGGTGTGTAGATAGGTCTATAAGTATAGGCCTATGAGTCCTTATATCCAGCCAATGTTACGCGGTATACATAGATAGCCTAAACTATGCATGTGCGCTCGTATGGATCCATGGATGTACACATGCTTGTATGTAAGCATAGGTATCACTTACACAAACGTGTATTCAAATATGTATCCGTGTGTTCGTGTACACAAGGCCCGTGTGTGTTTGTGTGTTTGTCGGTTTGTTGTTGTTGTTGTGTGTGCGTGCGTGTGCTTGCTCTTCGGTGCTTCTCTGATAGGTTTCATAGCAAACTCCATTTCATAATAACGACGAAACACGACTGATTGGCCAAATTTGAACCATGCGCTGGAATGTTCCTCTATGGTGTATAGACCAGCAACTGCTCTTTCCCTCTCCATCTCCATCTCTCTCCATCTCATGCCTGTCATCGCTACAGCATATCCCGCATCGGCCAACTACCAATCAACCTCCGTACCCAATACTTCCATCGACCATCCTAATCTCCAGCAAATGTTACCTGCCGAACTACGGCGGTCCCTCCCGTCAGCAGTCGGGTGGGGGGCGTGGGTGAGATGCGCGGCCAGTTGCTAGGGAAGGCGGAGGCTGATGATGGTTGCAGACTTCATCAGTCAGATGGGGGATGGATGGGGTGGGGTTGAGGGGGGCGGTTGGTGAAGGAATTGGGAGATGAAGAAATGCGAAATAGATGTCGCCACTGTCGGAGAACGACGTGCCGACATCTGTTGATGAGTTAGGGCGACAACTGTCGTAGCCTACAGTGCTGGTATTATATGGAACGGATGGGATCAGTTGTCGATTGGGTACAGATCATCATCATTCGTTTAGCCATGATAGCTGTGGGTCTGGGTCGACTACTCATCCCACTTCCGCTCGGAACTTGGTGCTTGAACTTCGCCTAACTGCGCATGCAGATGAAAACGGAAAGCATGTTCGGTTACAACTCTGAAATTTCACTATTTATTTGAAATAATTTCAGTTTCGACCATCAGCAGTTTAGGTTAAAAATTCAGAGGAAGTTGAAACTGAAAGTGGAGACGAATTGACGAAAGCAACAATTACAAATAGTTATAGAAAAGAATTCAACGAGCAAAAAGGGCTTATAGCATTACAAAGTGACTATTAGGCTACCTGGTACTAATGCATGTCTTTTTTATATCTCTGTCTGCCTGCCCACTGCCCAGTCAACTCGTGCATATGAATGTTTATGTCTGTCTGCCTGCCTGTTTGTCTATCTGTCTGCATGCAATGTTTATAAAGCTTACAATGACAGAAAATACCTCTTTCTGTTGGTCTGTCTGTGTCTCTGTCTGTCTGGATGACTCGCTTAGTGTCCGTCTGTAGCACGATTGGCTATTAGCGTGTATGTGTGTGTTTGTGTGTGTTTGTGTGTGTGTGTGTATGTGTTTGTGTGTGTTCCGTGTGTCTTTGCGTGCGTGCGTGTCTTCTTTTGTGTGTGTGTCCGTGCGAACGAGAAGCTATTAACACCAGTAACTACATGTAGTTGGGGCAGAATATACAGTAGTGGCCATATTATTATGGTAAAGGCTAAAAAACCAGTTATTTTCACATTTCGCACTTATTTTATGCAATCAAAGGACTGAGAACATCATATAACATACCAAATTACATGGCACGGCATGGCATGGCATTGCCTGACCTGGCAAGGCATGGCAAGGCATGGCATGGCATGGCAAGGCATGGCAAGGCATGGCAAGGCATGGCAAGGCATGGCATGAAATGGCATCAAATGGACTGGAATTGCCTGGCATGGCACGGCATGACCTGGCATGGCATGGCATGGCATGGCATGGCCTGGCATGGCATGGCAAGGCAAGGCATGGAAAGGCATGGCATGTCAAAGCATGGCAAGGCATGGAAAGGCGTGGCATGTCAAGACATGGCATGGCATGGTATTCATGGCGTGGCATGGATTTGCCTGGCATGACATGACCTGGCAAGGCATGGCAAGGCATGGTATGGCAATGCAAGGCATGGAAAGGCATGGCATGTCAAGGTATGGCAAGGCATGGCATGTCAAGGCATGGCAAGGCATGGCAAGGCAAGGAAAGGCAAGGAAAGGCATGGCACGGCCTGACCTGGCATGGTAGGGCATGGCACGGCCTGACCTGGCATGGTAGGGCATGGCATGGCCTGGCCTTTCATGGCATGGCAGGGCAAGGCATAGCATGGCATGGCAAGGCATGGTATGGCAAGGCATGGCATGGCAGGAAATGGCATGGCAAGGCATAGCATGGCAGGGCACGGCATGCATGGCTTGGCAATGCATGGCATGGCATGATATGGAATGGCATGCATGGCATGGCATTGTATGGCAAGGCATGGCAAGGCAAGGCATGTCAAGACATGGCATGTCAAGGCATGGCAAGGCATGGCAAGGCATGGCAAGGCATGGCAAGGCATGCATGGCATGACCTGGCATGGCAGAGCTTGGCATGGCCTGGCATGGCAGGGCAGGGCAATGCATGGCAAGGCACGGCAAGGCATGGCATGGCAAGGCATGGCATGGCAAAGAATGGTATGCCAAGGCATGGCAAGGCATGGCATGCCATGACCTGGCATGGTAGGGCATGGCTTTGCATGGCCTGGCATGGCATAACTCGGCAATGCATGGCATGGCATGGCATGGTATGGAATGGTATGAATGGCATTGCATGGCATGGCATGACATGGCAATGCATTGCATTGCATGGCAAGACATATCTAAACTAGGCTGAGACAAAAACAATGCTCAAAGGCCTTATTACTTACAGAAACTACCCGTTATGTACCAAAAACCGTTTTTTAGCCTTTACCATAATAATATGGCCACTACTGTATATTATGGTGATTGTCGGCAAAGTTTACACCATTTGCGAGACCGTTACGAGCGTCAAGGACGAGAGAAAGATAGAGACAGAGATAGACGGAGAAGGAGAGACAGAGACAGCGACACGCAGAGTGTCGTTTTATGACTGAGTTTAATCTCAAGTATCCGAAGGTGTTGTGGTTAGTGTCGCCGAGTCCCTCTGTCTCACTCTGTGTGTCCCTCAGTCTCACTATGTGTGTCTCTCTGTCTCACTGTGTATGCTTCCTGTCTCGCCATATGTGTCTATCTGTCTCCTCTCCTATTTGCCCCAAATGCGCATCTGCCTTATTCTATCTGTCTTTCTTTTTGTCTTCCTCTGTCTGTCTGTCTGTGCTTTTCTTCTCTTTTCGTCTCTATCCATCTTCTCTCTTCTGCTAATTTTCTCTGACCAGCCAGATTTTCGTTGTCTTCACCTCTCTTTGTCTTTCTTTTTATTTCTATGTCTGTCTGTCTGTCTGTCTGTCTGTCTGTCTGTCTGTCTGTCTGTCTGTCTGTCTGTCTGTCTGTCTGTGTCTCTCTCTCTTCCCCATATCTCGTCTGCAGATACTTTTAATTGGCTCTGTTCGTCTATTCGCGCCCTGCCTCCTCATCTTCTCTCGCGTGTAATATACCCGCTGTACCCGCATCTATGTGGGTTGTGTATCCTTCACATTCCATGTCTAAGATAATGTGCTTACATGTGAGTTTCATGTAGCATATACTACATGTATGTGGATAGACGAAAGAATGGGAAGAAGCTAAAAGGAAGGTTTGTGTCTGTATGTGTATAACTAGTTATGTACGTACGTACCGTACATGATACGTACGTATGTATGTATGTAGCCTATGTATGTATGCATGCACTCCCCCTCCCCTCCCACTCCCCTCCCCTCCCATTCCCCTCCCCTCGTATACTGGGTCGGGAGCGCTTCTGAGTAGTCGCCTACAAGGGGCACTATATAAATCCTCGTAACGAATGAATGAATGAATGAACGAACGAACGAACGAACGAATGAATTCATTCGCCGTGTAACACATGTTAACCCCTTGTGTGCTGCAGGCGGTCGAGGACAACATGCGCATTCAATGCAAATGCCACGGCGTGTCCGGTTCCTGCGAACTGAAGACCTGCTGGCGCTCCATCCCTCCGTTCCGCGACGTCGGTTCCGCTCTGAAGGACAAGTTCGACGGCGCCACCGAAGTGGAACAGCGCAAGATCGGATCGCGCCTCGAACTGGTCGCGCGCAACAACCAGTACAAACCGCAGACGGAATCCGATCTCGTATACCTGGACGCGTCACCGGACTTCTGCGAGCCGGACGTTAAGACCGGATCGCTCGGCACGCAGGGCAGACTGTGCAACAAGACGTCGAAGGCGATCGACGGGTGCGAACTGATGTGCTGCGGTCGAGGGTTCAACACCCGACGGAAGACGACGGTGGAGCGGTGCAACTGCAAGTTCCAGTGGTGCTGCCAGGTGAAGTGCCAGCGGTGTCGGCGCGACTATGAGGAGTACGTCTGCCGGTGAACTTGACGTCATCGCCGTCGCCGCCGCGAGAGGATTAGAGCGCCGCCATCTTGAATTCGTAAAAGGGTTCTTCCCCCCCAACCCCCCAGCCCCACAGATCCGCTGCTGATACCCCCCACTACACTCAACATGCGACATATAGTACAGTACCGAGTATATGTGATGTGTATACGCGCTGCTGCATGGACAATCTTACAAGTAGTGTGGCTAGAACACCTTCAGACACTGTTGTCGCCTAATAGGCATAAGTGATGGTTATGGACACTGATTATCTGCCTACAGTTACTGTCTGTCGGTGTGCCACATATTTGTACTTAAAGTAAACGGTGCGTGCGTAATTGCGAACGTTGTAGCCACACTTTTTTGGTGTCTGCAGATACCAGATGCTTTTTGAGTATGTGCATTTGATACTCTACAACGTAAATAAATTAAATGTAGGACTATGTACATACAATGAATGGGTCGCAATGTTTCTAACGTTATGGACACATTGTCACGATCTGTTCGAAGTTCGATTGAAAGCAAGGGCGCAGACTTAATTTAACAAAACAATTAGGCGGGGGCAGTGGCGTCTACCAATGGGGGGGTTGGGAGAACGTTCTCCCACGGTTTCTGAAAGTGGGGGGGTTTGACGTTTTTGAACGTAAACTGGGGGGGTTGGCGATTTCTAATGTGATATTTCGGACCAAAGAATCCAAGGTTCACTTGAAGTAACTGCCAACTTAAAGGAACATGATCAGTGGTGAAACACATAGACTGGGGTGGACCTCTTAACGCTTCAAATAACACCTACTGAGGAAGTCAAGCGGAGGCCGAGCCATAGCAGGTGATGAAGACGACATAATCAAGATGGTCAAGGGTCATTAAACAGCACAGACACGTCTTGCTGTGCTTAGCCTATGTCCCACAGTCTTCGGGCAGAGTCGGGTTCTTCCCCTTGTGAAGCTAATGACATTGATTACACTGCAGCTGCTTCGCGTTAGATGCCCTGCCAGCAAATCTCTGTTGGTCCAGTGACTAAGATCAGCCACATTTAGGATGTAAACACGTGCCTTTCAATGTTAGAGAATGATGCAGTCGAAAGTGTTAAGGGTAACTGGTTTCTGACGGTGATAATCCTTTTGCTATAGACTTAGGGACTTCACTGTTTTTCGCAGTGAGATGCAATAATAATATTAAACATAAGCTTAAACATCAACCGAAATTCTTGACATCCAGCCAGAGATACAGAAAATCCGTGGGATGAGTTCGGACTATCAGTTTCGTGCTATTAGGCACAATATTTGCAGGTAGGCCTACTATGGCCAGCAACATGAAATTTCTCGGCGGTGAGTTATAACAATTAACCCGGGCCAACGTTCCCTCTAAGGTGCGCGCGTGCGCGCAGTTGCTCTGATCGTCCGGCGCAAAACAATTTTCATCAGCCCAGATAATAATTATTTAATTCATTCACTCTTCGAATTGTACTTGATATCTAACTTCTGGAACATGTCTTAATGTCTTAATGCAACAAAGAACGAAAAACCCAGTTCTAAGCAGGTAGTAATGGTTGAATTCTTGGTATCCGATCTCCAATAAAATAATATGCAACTATAATGCAGGACTGCAGAGCATAACTAATAGGGCTCATTAAGCCCTCCTAGTGATGCTCTGCATTCCTCTTCCATTGCTTTACGACATAATTCTTAAGCTTTCGTTGAGCTTGTGTATAAATTCAGCCACTGACAGTTGACACCCCCGAGTTGCTCTCTGTTTGCATCTGTTTCACACTAAATTGTATATATATTAATATATAATGGTATATATATATAAGTGTCACTGGGTGAATGTCCTTTGAGACTAGCCTTTGATGATACCAGCAATGGTGTGGGCTCAGCCAGTCAAACTCCAGAATAGCATTCTCCTCTGTAGGTTTGCCTGGCCGTGTTAAGATGTGTAGAATTTATGACCGTCCTGATCTTTATCAGTAGCTCGAGGGATTAATTACCAACTCCGAATCTCATTCACCAGTCCCTCCTCTGTAGGTTTGGCGGGCCACAGAATCTACACCCCTCGCTGTCCTCCTCACCATCATCATCGTCGTCATGCACCGTGAGCCATGTACGGTACTCGCAGGTGTCCAGCGTAAGCTTCGTCCTATCTCTCTTGTTCTGAAAGGATCATTATATCTTATTGGTGGCGCAGTTTCCAAAACGGGCAGAAAGAAATGTCATTGTCTAAGCCAGTTAATTAAACGAAAAACTCATGACGATGAAGACGGTAAAACGCAGAGGGAAAGAGTTGCCTCTAGGCTAGGCCTGTATTCAAAGCCTCGAAACAACGAAATCGACTTGAAGGCAATCACTTGGACATGTTGATGAGGATGAAATTTTATCTGACGAGTGGAGGTGGACAAACAGTTGACCTGGGTAAGGTGTACAATTAACCTATCATCGGTCCACGTGGGTTTTTAAAATAATAAAATACGTATTTTTATTATAAAATTTAAAAACCTTATATAATACCATTATGAAAATAATATTTAATGAGCAACAGTTGAAAATAGAGTCCTGATAAAAAATTTGTGCTCCGGTAATTTTTTAGCTTGCTCAGTACTATCTGCTCAGCGCGCAGCAACCTTCTACTACACAAATTCTCGACCTATCTAAAACTAACTAAACCTGTTTATTTAGTTTCAGGTCGGCCTAGGCTCGAGCACTGCGCATTGACTTAGCCTAACTTAGTTCAAATTGAAATTTCTTTAATTTCTGTTCGATTCTTTTAGGAAATAGACTGTCTGCGCTGAACGTTCATAGCAGATTTCAAGCTGTTAGCAATTGTTACACTATTGTTCTGCATGGTCAAGCAGTGGCGGAGTCTGGGGGGCTAGGGGGCTAAGCCCCTAAATGCGCTTAGGCCCCCAAAATTCTGGAAATGTCTACAAACACGGGTGCGCAGCTTACACTCACCTCACAAAGAGCAAAACCGGGGGAAATAAAGCCTAAAAACTCTAGCGATCGTCATGGCCAGCCTTCTCCATTGCTTTCTAAAACCATTGGATGACTAAAAAAGTTGTCACAATTTTCGTCCGAGTCAGCCCCATAGTTAAAATCCTGGCGCCGCCACTGAAGTCAAGAAAGTTAACCATAAGCCTAATAGCAGATAATTGGCTGTAGTTTATTAAAAATCGTGTCAAGCTAGCCTGCTTATTCTGTAAGCTTATGCACCAAATAGCGGTCGTCAACGAAAGGCGGCAAATGCATACAATTCATGGTTAATGTTGCTGACAAAATTTGTCCAAGTACGCGAACGCCTACAATTTGCTTTTGAATAGGATGCGATGAGTCTGCTCTGCAGATTCTCAACAAGAATGTCTTACCTACTTAGCCTAATAGTATTTAAAAAAGATCAGTGGCGGCTCCAACTATCAATTTTAACAGTTCACCTCAGGGTCATGGGAGTCAATCAGCACCTGAAGAAATAATAACACATTATGCAAGGAATACATTAAAAATTCCAAAGTATTTTCGACAGGCCAAGAGCAAAATTGGCAGGTCATAATGACCTACCGAGACGTATAGTAGCACCGCCACTTAAATTAATTGTGTGAGTAGGCCTAGGCCTATAAGCTGAAGATGTCAAAATTTAGGATGATTGCCTTTTTGTTGCTAGGTTGCAATTCTTGCTGTCCATTTGTTTCCAAATACATGTAGGCCTGTAATTGTATATGCAATGTTAATCTATGATTTATGATGTAGGCACCTGACTTTTGAGCAGAAAGATTTGTCCCACCCATGCAAAAAATTCTGTTGGCACCTAGGCTATGCCAAAAAATATATATCCGTTACAATATGGCAATGACAAATCTGCATTATTAGGTTACACTGGACTAAAATAAGAATCAAACTGCTGGTAATATAGTCACAAAACTTATCACTGTTGTCTGTTTTTTTGAATAAAGAATTAAACTATGCCCTGAAATCGATAAATTGTAAAAAAAAAATGTTTGTGAATTAATGGATCTTTATTTATTATTAAGTAATTTAATTTTGCCCTTATAATCACTTTTATTATGGACTTTGCTCATAATATATAGGCCTATTAATGTACAGTTGTGTGCCTTCTGAAGTGCCAAATCTTTTATAAATACAAGTCGGCCAAAATGGGGGGGTTCGTTCTCCCACGCCAAGTGGGGGGGTTAGACGCCACTGGGCGGGGGGTGGTAATATGCAACGTTTACATTTTCACGGCCGGCATGTTGGGTTGCATTAACGCCCTGTTTGGTTAGGCCTGCATCTGGCCATAATATATGTTTGCATGTACATATTTGTGTACACGTAGTGTATGTATATATAGGTGTTTGTGTAGGCCTGTGTATATGTGTAGGTCTGTAAGAATCTGTCGGGGATTTATTACGCTCCTGAAGTTCTTGTAACCTAACCCTGACGCTGTACATTATTAGGCCTACGCCAGAAAGATTCCCCAGGCCGAACCAAGAAAATGATGTAGCTTACAGTGCAAGTAACTCAATATAGATCGTAAGATATATATATATGATATATATTATATATGATATATATGATATATATATATATATTTCATAACATAACAGAACATCCGGAAGGGGTACATAAGCAAATGGCCTGGAGCCATTATTATTATGCTTTTTTGATTGCGATTAAATGTAGGCTATAGACTTACACTTTAACCGTTTGAGCAGTTGTGTCGTTTTCAAGCAGGCCTAAATAAATTTGATCGTGCAATTTTACAATGCAGTAATAGCCTATAGGGCTTTATAGGCCTATAAAATTATCATAATATCAAAATGTATGCGATTTTCACGGCACATATGAAAGATAACCCACTTAGTAATCGTTGTTTTTCGTTTTATAGCTAACTATCGTCCTTTAAAAATCGTAGTCTAAATTTTTAAAAAAGATTTAAGCTACAATGATTCAATGAACGAAGCACAATTAACAGACGCATTGTAGGCCTACCCAGGCCCGGATTAAGCCCTCGGGGGGCCCGCCGCCATATTCTCAGGGGGGCCCTTAATTCACCATTACTTTCCGTCACCATACTCTTCCTATACAGCCCCACGTATTTGTGCGTGCCTATTATTGATTATGTAGGCCTAATTAAAAAACTTAATTATGTGTAGCTTAATGAAATAAAAATAATATGAATGACACTGTCTTTATAAATAGATTATATTCAGTTTAGCGGTTTAAATCCTGCTATGTACCAAATAATTATGGTTCACATTTTTCTACTCTTGGCATTGGCAAACTGGTCAAGAATGTCATTGAAGGAAACAGTATCTAAGAGATCACTCTCAACGCTAAGAAGTTCTAGTGCAGTTAAGCGTTTGTCAGTCATTGTACTTCGCAGCTTGTTCTTTATCAACGCCATTTTGCTAAAGGATCTTTCACCAGTGCAGTTGGATACCATCAGGCACATGTACATACGCAGAGCAATGGACACATTGGGAAATGTAGACTGAAGATCTTCCGTATGCAGCAACATGGCGAGAGAAGCCGGCGATTTACAGTCCCTGTTCTTTGCAAACATGACGAGCTGAACCATTTCATCAGGGAATACCGCGGCTTCTAAATCACCAGAATATGTTCTTGCCAATGCAGAGCACCTACATTTACTCTTCTAAGTCTCGATTAGGCCTACATCTGACCAATGAAACTGTTTCATAAATCTCTCAAGTTCTTTTTCTTTGCAGCGCTCGGATCCTGAATTAGCTTTCTTGACAGGGCTATATAGGCCTATTTTTATAGGCCTTATTCTATAAAGCGAATGAATGAATGAAGCAAAGTTCTTTGATATAAGTACATAGGCCTATTATCCCCTATATATATATATATATACATATATATATTTTATATGCGACTTAAATCATTTCACAGTTATAACATGAGCAAGGTTCTTGATTAAAAAGCCAACACAAATGAACCCTTACCGTATGGTATGTCTTCGACATAATGATTCTCTGCAGCTGACGATGCAGAATTTTGTGTTGTCATCTCTACGACATGAGACTCGCAAATTTCAGGCTCTTCAGATGTAACGTCAGTGCATGGCACATAACTATCGTCACCATTTCCAATCTGCCCCTGCTCCGACTCATTTGACGTGGCTGTCACTGCAGTGGAGTTCATGAAAAATCTATCCAGTTTTGGAATAGACGAAACGCTATTTCTTTCCCTGTCAGCGCGTTCTTTCGCTACTCGCCTTTTTTGAGCACCAGAACATTGAAATATTTTATTCTTCGGCATCGTTCACTGGTAAATGAGGAGATGAACGGCTGCGCTGCAAACGTCACCAAACTTTCTCTAATGCCTTCTTAAGACCTTTAGCTTCCAAACGTACCAGGAATGTTTGCTGACGACCCGGCGATTTTTTTTATAAATTTTTATAATTCTGCATAGAAAACGCCTGCAGTCTGCAGACACGCTGAAATCGCCATTTTTAGATCACATATCGACTAAAGAGAACGCACGAGAGTGCGCAATGCTGAATAATTTGTCAATTTTGTTATAGATTGCATATCTGTTTGCCTGTCTGTCACTCGAGCCTATTTCTTTAAAAGTAGGCCATTATGGAATACGGACAAAATCATTAATCATAGCTGGCATAGGCCCTAGATACAGGGGCCGACATAAATCAAGTCACTGTTCGCCTAATCGCCTTAAGAAAAAACAATCAGCAATTGACGAAAATTTACACAATGCCCTTGAAGGAAAGCTGAATAAATTGGAAAATGCACATAATTTTTTTTTTTTTGCTCAGACGCGGGGGGCCCCCTGACGACGGGGGGCCCGCCGCCATGGCATACATGGCATACTGGTTAATCCGGCCCTGGGCCTACCATGAACGGAACAATTATGGATTCACAATTGAATTGAACCATTAAAAACAGACTGCTTAACAAAGTCTAGGGACCTATTTTAGACTAGGTCACTAGGATAATGCATGCTTACATTGCTTAGGCCGACTATAGGTTCTGTTGTAGTGTTGTTGCGATGTCCGACTTCATAAATTTTCAATTGCAGAAACCTGTTTTTATATTTTGAGAATGAGAGAATATCTTATTTGCCACAGGCGATACATGGAACAACCGTAGCAAATGAAAAATTATTGAAAATTTATCCACTTTACAATTATGTCGGAAAGAGTATGCCAAGTATGTTATGTGTAGGCTATTCTTTATTACTCCACAGTTTGCAAACGCACACTCGAATACAAAACATCTAGGCCTATAGGCCTACATGGAAGTCATAGGCCTAATTGGCAATAGTCTAAATGATGCATATTAATGCTCACTTACCTACTTCAACAGGGCGTTTTATCGTTTGATATCGACATTCATACGAATCTCTCGGGCCCATGCATGTCGACTACGAGATATAAGATTTTGGAATGATTTTTTTTTATCAAACCTTACTTTGTCTCTGGGAGTGAAGTACGGGTAGAGTGCTGCTCCAGGCGAATAAACTGAAGTCTCAGACTAAAGCGCTATCTGGCGAACGCCATTGTACTAATAATATAAATTGTCGTTGTCAATTATTTCTCTTGTCCAGCAGTTTTAAATAGGCTATGTGTTAGTAGATTGTAACTAATTAATTTTCTACACGAGTAATTTTGAATCACTTGAAATTGTTTGCTTGAAGCAAGTTTTCGTGTGCTTTTTAATTACTGTAATAATATCAATGATGACATAATTATTATGTCTGCTTTTGTATTAGTATTTTTTAATGTCACAAAATAGTTCCATATTCCGTCTTTCCCCTCATTTATCCAACACTAACTTCTATGGTGTCCATGAAGACACACTCACTCACAGATTACAATGATTTACTGCAACATGCCAATATTTATGTAGTGCCTCTTTTGTTTTTAGGATAGTTTACTCTAAACTCAATATGACTTTCATATGTAGTAAAAGACAAAAATAAAGCAAGACCCATCTGGTCACATTTGATCCATCCATAACATACAAACATCCCTAACATCTATATAAATAAAAATGGAACTTTCCAATAGTTTGTGTAAAGTGTTCTCGAAAAGTACCGCACAGATTGTTTTGAAAATTTAACAAAGCCTTCCATTCCTATAGAAGAGTTTCCATTTTGCTTTTTATCCGAAAAAACGCAATATTTTCCACAAAAAGTGAAGTTTTCATTCCGCTCGACCGCCATTTGCAAATTACACAAAGCCGTAGGGTTGCCAGATTTCCGAAACGCGTTGTCCCGGAATCACGTTGTAAAGTCGTCCAAAAGTCGCGAGACGATCAGGGTTGCCCAAAAATTGCCCACAAGTCGCTATAGCGCAAATTTCGCTGTCGGCAAGGAACGGTGTGAGGGGGAGGGGGAAGGGGAGGTCTTTTCTGCCACAGCAACGCGTGGCCGGGTACAGCTAGTTTGGAATAAAAAAGGCACAATATGTCAACTCGCCACTCACATTCAAAACACTTTTCAATACCCACTAGTTATTTAACTCTGGTCTTTACATGACATAATGATAACCATAAAAATAACACAGTGGCATCAGCCTTTCACCGGATAAAAATTGGTCACAGTCGTAATAGGCCTAATGATTAAGAAGTCTTTCGAAATTAAAGTAATGCAAACAAAATCTAAGATAACATCTTTCACACATTAATTTGCTGAAGCATGTTCAAGAACTTTTACATCAACAACATGCACAGCAAGAAATGGTACTAAAATTAATAATGTCCTAACGTAAGTGCATAAGTTACAAATCTCTGCATTCTGCGGCAAATTCAAGACCTAAACTCTGAGCTATAAAGTCCAGGTGCAATGAGTTTCAGTGCCTTGTGCAGCATAAATGCAGTCATTCCCCAGATTTTGTACTTCTGGCCGGTATATACAGGCATCGTATACGTAAGCCTTGCTTTATACGTTGTATACTCAAAGTTTCTTTTATCACATAGCGAACTGATTTTACTTACGAAAACATCCTCCACCTACAGAACAAATCAACACAACATGTATTTACCAATCGGAATATTTGAGTTGGAATTCAAAAGCTACATCCTAGTCAAGGACTCTCTATATTTTACACGACTCGAATCTTGTGAATATTTTGCGTACGTCCTTGACACTCTCAACCATAGATGTCGCTCCACTTAAAATTCCGTTACAATGCTAAAGATTATAAGCTGATTCAGCTGAATCTACAAAGCCAATCGTTTACTTTGCAAACAAAATTATTCGTCAATCTGCCTTCATTAAATGTAATTAATTGAATGCTTTTATTTTGTAAAAAAGAAGCGAAATTTCCGGAACCCTGATTATCATCAAAAATCTTGTACACTGTGTACAGTGACATAAAAAGCTTTCAGTCCTGTGTATAAACGGCCGTTGATCCTACGTGTCACTGTGCTTCAGAAAACCTCACAAAGTCGAAAATACATAATTCTTATAAAGCCCAAAATCACAATGGCACACTTCTTCTATCACTGACAAAAAGAATTTGCCACTTTTGCGTGAGTTTACATTTTCTACTACAAAAGGAAATTTAATCAATATTGATGCCAAAATTTTATTGGCAATTCCAAGAAAAGCATTCAGTATTTATGGCTATTGCAAATATTTTAATAATAAAAGACAGTTGCTTACTTCCCTTTGGTCAACCTTTAGTTTCTTCAGATTGACTTCACCGCAGAAGCCGAGAATTGGTGTCGTAATCATCCCATAGTTCTTGACAAACAAACAAAAAATCAGCAAATGTTTATAGCAACCATCCATGCAAAAACGATCACTAAGTATAGGAAGTTCAACAAATTAATATTTGATTTTAAGCTATAAAGCAAACTTTAGAGATGAATGTGAACAAAGAAAATTTTCAATTTAAAATCTACATCAGACTTTGGTTTAAAGGAAATCTAAATCATCATAAGCAATGGACTAAAGGAAATCCTGAAGGAATCTTAACATCTAGGCAGAGTAATTAATACTATTATTTAAAGCCAACATTAAGTGATGCAATTACTCAATGGAATAACGAGACAGAATAAATGCATAATGTAAAAGAAATCAACATGAAGCACTATAATAAATCTTACGGCAAACAATTGATAAAATACCAACCGCAGCGGGAACGGGATGCATTTGTCCAATCACATCCACCGTTTCACTCTTCAGCCCAATCTCTTCTTCCAATTCACGCAGTGCTGTGTTCGTGCATCCTGAATCCGACTTACTGACCATTCCACCTGGAAAACTGCACACCGTCATCGTAGCACGTTTATCAATCACTTATTCATACTATTCACAAAATTATCTAAAGTTTACAGAAATCAACAAAAACTCACACATAGCTTTACAAAACATCACTTGCAAATAATCGTTCAGATTTCAAATGCATGCAAGCTATGTAAAAGAGTTCCCAACCCAACTGTTTGCCTAAGAGTCTGCTGGAATCTCATGGATAACATTGCTCAATAACATATATACCATTTTATGCTATTCCTAAACTTTCGCTACATTCTGAAATTCAAATAGAAGAACACATACAACTTTTAGTAAGTTTCAACTTATATTGTTGTATTTTCTCTTATGAGAATGAGAAAAAATTAATCAAAACAACACTGCAGAAATCTATTTGAAAGGTGCCCAGGCATTCTGCAGTCTTGATTTTTTTATATAAATTGCATCTATGCCAGCTTATTATGATTAAATAAATGAGCATTTATTGATTGATTGATTGAAATGATCAATCAATCAAGCTTGTGGTAATCATTAGGCTACATGACCTTCCTGAGTAGCATAGGATATGGTTAGGATATTAATCAGTATACAGTTTCTCCAAGATTTGGTCCTCTACAGGCTTTTGAAAACTTACCAAACTTCTCCCTTGTGAGTGGGGAGCTGATTCGACCTTAATGTCAACAGCACAGACGGATGGCCGTCAACCAAACACAGAGGTATCAAAACAGCCGCTGGTCTCATATCGCTAACATTTCTCCCACGAAGCCATGACTGATTTTTGAAGTCAGTGTACTCTTCACTCCGCAGAACGTTCCTACATCGTTCCAGATTCGCAGACGACAAAATGTTACTGAATGCGAGATCTGAAGCGTGACTGGAATACGCGAATGCTTGAGAAACGATCAACGATTTACTCCATTTACGACTGAGAGGTTGCCCAGTGAATGGAAGGCTTAGGCCTACGTGGGTCGAGACTTTTTCAGCTTGTAGGCCTACGGAGCTACATAAAAACTGTCGTTGATAGGCAAATCGTGTAGTTCCATGCAATGTCGTTAATTGATGTCGAGACAATAAAGGCAAATATTGAAGGGAATTTTTAATGCATAAAGACATGTTTAAGGTGGACTGGAATCAATGATAATAGTAAATTAAGACACGAAGTCTTGTAAGCGGCGCCGATCAAAACAACACGTTGAGTCGTTGACCCAACTTTTCACCGTATTACGGTTCCCTGCTTTTATTAGTAGCTTGAGCAACGAATCAACGACCACGATTATAAACGACAGATTATGACAACAAACTTTACAAAGGTCGTCATCAGCCAAAGAAATTGTGTGACATATTAGGCCTACAGAGGGTCGTTTAGATAACAGAGCCTATTATTAATATACGACTCTGGACCTAATAAGACGAACCGCTTAATTTTCTAAATTGTTGTGAGTGAGCTTATTTGTGTGTCCATTTCTGTGTCAAAATCGAACAAATTGAATTAAGAATTCTTAATGGAAAACGCTTGATTTTAATTTTGAGGAGATTTATAGCCTAATTTCTGGGTTTCTTGCAAAAATAAATTGGTTTTGAGCCGTCCCAGCCCACAATAATTCATATACAGATTCATTGTCCATTTTACATACTTATTCTGACGCGTTTATAATCTCGCGATATCTCGTTGCCAAGCGGGCAATATGTCAACAATTTCTTGACTTCCTTAGTTAACGCAGAGTATAAGTGCACGTTTAATTATTACACACATTTTCTGCTGGGAACACTTTAATAAAATTATGGGTATGGACAACTGAATTATTGGAATACTGGTTCATCATGTTTTTGGTGTTTCGAGGGGGGGGGGGGGGCGAGCGGTAGTGCAATGGATAACACGCTGGCGTAGAGTGGCAGCGAGTTCGAACCCCCGTTGGGCGGACATGCTTTTGTAGGCTGCTATTAGCGCCGTGTAATTGCAGAGCTGTCTGTTATGTTAGTAGTTAAGTTTAATTAAGATTACTGCATAACTTGTAAATGTAAAGCGCAGTGCGTCTTGCAGGCGCTTCATTAAAGAAAATATTATTATTATTATTATTATTACTAATTAAGTACTGTGTTTTATTTAATTTGGTTTCGTTTTTGTTTGTCTTCAGATCATCAGAAAGTGAAGACGCGGTGACGAGTTTGCTGTCTTACGCACTTTGCTTTGTGGCGTGCAACATGCTGACCAGGGCTATTCCAGCAAGATTCATCATTCTCATCTTGCACCTCTTTCTGACGATCATCATATTATGGTCTAGAGTAAGTTGTTACTGTCCATTGCAGTCTTGCTTTATAATACATTGTGCTATATTTTTCTTTTAAGTGCACTTGTAGCTATTTAATTCGTTACCATAATCAGCAACGCTTGAATATTCTGAGATATGACACTTCCTGTAATTGCTGCATAAGTCATATAACGTTCAAAATGGCTTCGGATTCTCCATAGAATGCCATTGTGTTCCAAATTTTTACGATCATTATTATTTGTATTTATTAAGTTGGGTTGAATAATAAAGTTCTCGACTTCACTTGTGTTTGTTTCCATTGGATGCAAAGGTTTAGTTTAATCTGTTTTTACAACAAACATATAACTGTTTGCATGTTTTTAGAGCCAAAACGTAAATGCGTGCATGTATGGCAAATACTCTGATAGCCATTACGACACTCTTGACGTCCAGTAAGTTTTTGTTTTATTCCTTTCACGATATCTTATGTAAAATGCTTGAGACCATTAACCCCAATTCTATATGTGACTCGTCATGACGAAATGAGTCGTTACGCCTTTTTTGAGTATTTTTAGTTATGTATTCCACGTTATTCCATGTTCAATTACCTTCAAAATGAGGTATTACGCATCAAAATCGACCAAGTGCTTGTGGAGTTATACAATTTTTAATCAATCGACCTGCCTAACAGACAATGTTGGAAAAACGCGATTTTTTGAATTTTTTTAGGTTTTTAATCTTATTGGTAATTTAATCTGCACAAATAGCATGTTAAAAATAACAAAATAAAGTCAGTCTTAATGTTTTATTGAGACATTATATAATATAGATTAAAAAAATGGGAAAATGGAAAAATTAATAATTTGAAGGTTGGACACCTTTAAAAGCGATTTGCAGCGTTCTGCATTGTGCGACCTCCGACTCATTTTGTCATGACGAGTCACATATCAGCTTTTTTATATGGCCTCAGTAATCAGTATCCATAAAGATTCAATATGCCACCATTAAGAAGTGCTTCTTATTATGACTTTCAAAAACTGCAATAAATAGGCCCCAAGTGATGATCCTGTGTATGACAAAACCTCCTTTTATCTCATAGTTTTATAAGCATGACTACATTGTCAATGTGGAATATATTTTATACTAATAACTTTCCTAGCTGTTCTTGTTAACATACATCTGTAGGTATGCTGTACATTACCTTGTTAAACATTACAGTAACAGTACCGTAATTGTTGATCTGGAGTGCATCAGGTTCTTATTTACCCACTTATAGCTACATGTTTATTGTATAAGATGCTTTGTAAATATCAGATTCTATAGCTCAGAATCTCACTGCTATGGTAACACACTGACATTTCTATTATTTGTCTGGAATTTTGGCCTGTATGATCCCTATGCTCATTGGGAGGGGGAGTGCTCTAAGTCTCGTTTGCTCGTATCTCAATCATGCAAAGCAGACTGTTCCTAGCTCACAGATGCATTCTATAAGCTCTTGAAAACTATTCTTTTTGGCCGTGGTGGAGTAGGGAGCACCTCTGTGTAGTTTCCTTGAAGAGGTGCTATATAAATACTTGAATAAAAATTACAAATGATGCTGCATGATGACTTTTCATTGATTTGTTGTTCTTTTCAGACTGATTATCGGTGTTTCATTTTCGTTCTTTTTCTTTGCGTTGGAATTCTGTGGCTTTCTGAGCGCCTTGTCAATCACCTTTCACTGGCAGAATGTCATCTGTATCCTTATTTGCTTGTTTGTTTGTATGTGCACTTGTTATAGCGCCCTTTCAAGCTACCCTACTCAGAGGCGCTCCCGATGCAGAGCGGACACTGCATCGGAGTTTCACGCCGAAGCGCTGAGCAATTGTAAGTGAAGGACTTGCCCAAGGTCCTTACGCGGGGAGGTGGATTCGAACCTCGGACCTTCCGGCTCCAAGGCAACGACGCCACCACTAGACCACCGCGCCCCACGGAATTTGCTGCTGGATAGAAAAGTCCATTATAATCTGTTGATGTTATAGAGTATTATGATGTTAAATATGTCATTGCAAATTATGATACGGTTGTCATCGGCTGAACTTTAGAAAAATACGAGTAAAAAAGTACGAGTAATATTCTATGAGACTTACCGGTATTATTATTTTATTGTGAGACTTATTATTATTATTATTACGTGTATTCATATAATCATACTATGTTTTTCCCTTGAAGTTAAATGTATATACACTGATACAGTATGATGCTTTTGTCATAATTATTATAATTGTTGTGTTTATTAAGCGTCACTACTTAATGACCTCGGAAACATCAATCAATAGTGCTAAGCATTCTGTAAGAGAAGGACTTGCTCAAGGTCCCTACTATCTACACCACAATGCCCCAAAGTAATCTTAAACCCAGGCTGTCCATTTTAAAAGGTGAGTGTTCTACTATGTCCCACTGTCCTGTGATATACGATTTGGCAAATTGTAGTGTGGGCATTTTTCTTGTGGTAACAAATATTACCTGTTAATGTTATGCGTGACATACAGCATGGTATGATCCTTAATGCCACTTTTCTTTAGCTCTGGTGACTCATGCAGCTGGTATTATAGTCCTATGTTTCTACCTGTTTGATGTCTGGTGTTCCAATAACTACTGGTATGTCTTCGGATTTTGCTGTGTTGTTCCGGGACTCACAGAGCTCGCTGTTATGCGACACACCTTGCAGCATCGCACGTGACACAAGTGCGCCTGAAATGTCGGTACATGGTGTGCAAATACTGGAAATTGAAGAGGCAAACGTTGTGGCCTGCTGAGAGATACAGTTCAGATTACTATAAGAGGCCACATTAAATGGGCTCTGTACTTAATAGATGCTAGACAAGTCTCAGGATGTCCAACTGTGGACAGTCACTGGCTGTAATCTGTTGAACAACTTGTATTGCCTGCTCCTAGGATGATGGACAGTGAAGTTTTATACAGTTGCTATAAATAAGTTACTATATGTACTATGTGTATACAAAAGGCATATTGGATTTTAAAAAAGAACAGAAGTGACATGCATCTTATGAAAGTGTGTGTACATGTATTCAATCAGCCAATCAATCATTTTATTTCATCTTTATTTGGGGAATAACATAGTTACCTCAAGCAAATTGTTGAGTATGTTTACACTTTACATGTGTACTTACAGTTACTTATAATACGCTGGTAGTAGTACTTTGTTGCCTATAAAAATATATGTACTTTGGTGTAGTGCTTGTAAGTACTGCATGAAATGACGGTACATGGTGTGCAAATACTGGAAACTGATGACCTTAGGGAATTTCTGATTTGCTGCTTGAGTGATTGTATGTATGTGTGTGTGTGTGTGTTTCTGTGTGCATATGTAACTGTCCAGTATGTATTAATGAATCTTAGAACTTGCAATATTACTTCAGATAAAGATTGTTAAAACTACCATTCTTGTTGAACTTTTCACAGCAGTAAATAACTTCACAGATAGGTTGACATTATTTCATGCTGATGCCTTCGTGTCTAAACAGAAAGCACACGCAGGCACACACGTAAGGGATTTATGGTTGCTATGTTTTAAGTCTACATGTTAAAACAGCTATTTTATAAAAAATAAAATAAAACATAGAGGTGTCATGCACACACCAAATCTTGTATGTATGTGTATATGTCTAGTTTCATGATGATTAATAACATTAATTTTGGTTCACACTACTGTAATGTTGTCTTTATAATTATTATTTTTGTGCTGTTCTATTTGCTAATTAAGTTTCAATAAGTGCACTGAGATCATCCAGATTTCTTTGGGCCGCAAACAAGCAGCCAGTATAAGCAACAGATGACGACGTTTGGTTTGGATATGTATCGTTCCACTAAATTCCAGTTACTACTTGTACTCTTATTACGGTAAATAAGTTAGTAGGACTAAGTATCGACTTTTATTCGCCTGTTGCAAAACAGCATTGTGAGTTACAAACGACAGTAGGCCTATACATTATAGACAATGTACATGTATATTAAAAAGAAGAATAAGAAAATGACTTATGAATACAAAAGGTTTTTCGCATTCGATCAACTTTCTCTGGGAGAACTCTGTTGTTCGTTCAAGATAATTCTCCTCATCCATAAATTAGCCTATGTCTTGCTTAGGTCAAGACATTAACTACTAGAACGCAAACAGTGGCGGAGTTCAACATTTAAAATTTCGCCACTGTATGTAGTCTGACAGTGCAAGTTCCAAGCCTCCGGGAGATAAAGGAGAAGGGCAACACTAATCATCTTTGCAATGACATTGTCGTTAAACAGCAATAAGTTTTCACGCTCCTAAATAAAAAAATCACTGATTTTTAAAACAATTCACTGATTTTTAAAACACTTCCTGATTGGCGCACATTATAATAAGTATAATTAAGTACTACCTAAAATATAAAAAATGCGCTACAAAATCGTTATGTAAAATCGATCCTAGAATCAATCTTTACTCCGGAAGTGGTAAACGAGACTCACGCAAAGAAATACCAGAAATAATATTAGTTTTAACGAGTTACAAAATGGCTAAAGCTAAGCGTATCCTGGACGATTGGATGGCGAAGCTAGACGGTGCTCTGCACGAAAAGAATTCTTTTACAAATGTGCTCGAGAAACTTGAATCGAAAACTGGCGTCAAGCGTCTGCATATGGCACTGGGTAGGTGCGGTAAATTCGTTGGCCTGGTTACGTGGCAAATTTGTAGTGAATAAGTAAGTAGGCATTTCCATGCAATGTTTGTTATAAGACCGTAGCGTTGAAATAAGGTGAAGAGAAACTAATTTGAGGTGCTATTGATTTGGCCACAGATAAGTACGCGTAAATTGATGATCACACCTTGTCACCTTGTGCCGTCGATTCTTGGAACCCTAGCGACCGCTGTGATAAACCTTTTCCACGTATTACGATCACCTTAATTAAAATGAAATTGTAGCAAAAGCTGTAAATTATTTTGAGCAATGCCACTTGGTTGTTAACCAGTTATTCCTAGTGGTTCAGGTCGGGTTTACCTGCTGTCTTGTGATTAGCATTGTCATTGCATCACGCATGATGTAAAATTGGGGCCAGTAATGAAAACCAATGACAAATCAATTCAGCTAAAAGATGTCACACAGGTTAAATTTCATCAACCTAAACAGTTGTTATTTATAAGTGAGTTTTGATTGAATCACATGTCGGCCTACTCTGTCATTTCTTACCGTTTCCTAATTCCTGATTTCTTTAGATATCATGTGCATGTTGAAATAATTGCTGTCGTTAGTATTCATTAGACATGGAGTGACTTTCGCTATAAAAAATTGATTTATCTATGAAATCTTTTATATTGATTACATTAGTTTTTAACTCATGTTGTATAGTGTATATACATGTATATGCCTTATATATGATGTATATATTTTGCAGTAGATGGAAAAATTAATTGATTAGTTATGAATTGAATTATTTTTTTCTGCAGGTTTGATTGTCTTTTTAATGGTGTATCTCATGTTTGGCTATGGAGCAAACTTCCTTTGTTGTTTCATGGGGTTCCTGTATCCAGCCTATGCATCGTAAGTGATTTACTCTATTACTGAATTTAATGTGTTGTATTGAAAGTGTATTTTATGAGCTACAGTAAATGTAAAAACCAAGTGATATGTTTAAACAGCTAGCCTAGAGAATTGGAATTTTTTATGTTTTGCAGGCTGCAGCCTTACTTATCAATTGCACAGCTCTGTTTCAACATCTTTGTCTACCTACTATTCTCTGTCAGTTTGTGTCTCTTTCTCTCCATTCTCTCCTTATCTCTGTTGCTCTATCTCTCTCTCTCAAGTAAAAACCCAAAGAAATATTTTGCATAGGTATTTTCATTATGTGCATCCTTGGTGCGACGTGATTGTGTCAAGAGCTGCGTTACCATATTGGTCTACGTATATGAGCATCATTTTGCTTTTAGATGCTGCTAAAAGGTCAGAAGCATTGAAGCATAGATCTTGTATATTTGTATTTAGTGACAAATATGCACTATACAGGAAGATGCGTGCAGTTCTATATACGGGTAGTACAGACTTAAAAGGTTTATTAGTTTATTGATTTCATATTGTTTGTGGAAGTTCCAGTATGTTAGTTTCAGATTTCATGTTGTGTATAATATATAAAACGCTTGTATGTTATTAGGTGTGGCCTACTATAAGATGGTGTGACATTTAGCACTGTCTTATCTACTGTTTGGCTTTTTGGCTAGCATGATGTTCTTTGGTTTTCATTGCAGAATAAAGGCGATTGAATCGAAGGAAAAGGACGATGATACGAAGTGGTTGACCTACTGGGTCGTCTACAGTCTGTTTCTGTTGATCGAATTCTTTGCAGACATATTTCTCTTCTGGGTTCCACTCTACCACTTTCTTAAGGTAATACTAATAAGGTATGGTCGGCTAGTCTAAATCACTTCGAGAAATTTGATAAAACGTGAGAAGCCTAGCACTGAATGACGTTGAAAATATTCGCAGCTCTGTAAACTGGTAGAACTGAGACCTGTGGTTTCTGGAAGCATATAGTTAAATTTATATTCATTTTTTAAAATATTATTTTCTGTTCCATGATTTCTTTGATGTAGCCTCTGGAGCCTCTCAAAAGAACCATTCTATGTGTATGCAGGAGGTGGATAATTTTCCTGTTGAAAAGCAGCATTTGTGTGTGTGTCTGTGTGTGCGCGTCCGTGTATGTATATAATAGTGTTTGACTTTAACATCTTTGTTGTTTTAGTGCTTGTTTCTGTTCTACTGCATGGCGCCAACCACATGGAATGGCTCCGTAACCATTTACTACAAGATCATTCGTCCATTCTTCCTTAAGCATGAGCGAACCATTGATAGTGGAATTGATCAGGTCTCTGAAGCTGGTCAAACAATCTTCAAAGAAGGTAATGCCAGAACAAGAGACTACAATGAATACTGTTTGACTACATAACGTTTCATTTTAGCTTTCTTAGTGTAATGCTTGATTATTAAGGTGAATGAGTTAATATTAACTGAGGCTAATACTTCGGAGCTAACCTTTCTAAACTGACTTCATGAAATGGTGCAGTTTTGTGTAGGATTGCAGACTCTATGTCCTTTATTAAGAAGCAGTGTTCATCATAATTATGCTTTCAAAGAGTACTTAGTAACTCTGACAAAATTGTACTGAGTCTGTCTGCCTGTGCAGATTAATTGTTCAGAAATGAAGTGACTTTTGAGTTGAGCAGATATCCGTTCTAATTTAAAGTTGGGATAAACAAGTCATTTGACACTTTAGTGATGAGTTGCATTACAATTGTATTATCTTATCTTATCTGACCATTTATAAAGTGCTTCTTGCAGCAAGAGTCTTTCAGAAGCGCTCAACAACTTACATGTACCAATTATTTTACTTTCTGTTGAGGTTGTCATTGTTAATTATATACTAATGGTATGTTTTAAATTATATTTGTATATATCTGATAAATTCTGTATGTGGAAATTGCAGCTAAAGAACTGTCAGAGCAAGCGGCAGCAGATATTGCGAAGAAGCATTTGGAAGATAAGAGTGATTAGTTCGTTGATGATCCCTGGTCGTTGATGACACTGTTTTTATAATTAAGATAACTATGTGCTCTGTTGTTTTTTCTTATCATGAAGATTGTTTGTTATTGTATCGCATGTTCTTTCAACCACCTTACTTCTGCTCTCGCAAGCTATGAAAAAGACAACTACAGATGTCTAGTGAGAAATGTTTTTTCTTAAGTGTACATTGTCATATATGTGCTCTTCATTGTTCGGCTTGTCTTCTCGTTATGTTATTGTGAATTGATCAGTCAGTCTGCAGTAGCATTTAAATGATGTGTGCTTTATACTTTGGATTTTGTCATCGTATTGTTGACTATAATGTGGCATTAAATGGATTTAGTGAATGACATACAGCTCTTGTTACAATCGTGCTGAACTACTCTTTTTGCATTTTATGGTTGAGATGAAACTGTGAAGTTGTTTTTCTTGTAACAACTTATAATGGTGGCATTGCTAAGAATTGCATCGTGTTAATGAGAATTTATTTTCAAACCGTTTAACCCATGGAAAAGGTTGTCATGTTGTTGGGTCACTCAACCTCAAAACATCCTTGGCTGTGTCATTTATTACCGATCAAGGTGTTCAGTAAGTAAGCAGTTACCGGTAATTTTGTATTGTGTACTGAAAATGTCCAGATTCAGAAATATTTGGCATATTTACATATTGACAGTTCACACACCATTTCCAGGTTGTGACTTCAAAGTCTGTGCACAAAAAGTTACCATGTAGTGTTTTAATGAAAGAATACCTACACAATGTTATCTTTGTTGTATGTTAATTTTGAAAGGTGATTGATATCATGAAGTTTTTGCTCATATAATGTTGTCTAAGGTTAAAGTCTTGACATTCAGATTTAAAGCTCAAGAGTGTTGACGAACAACTGCAGAACTGACGTTCTACCTGGCATTACCATGATTATACATTCCTCAAATGTTTACCATGTCTAGTCAATCTTGTTTATGGTACTCGTTTATAGTGGCCTGTGATAATCCTTGTTCTGTGAATGTAGAGAAGGGTTTATTATTTAGTGAATTACGACTCAAAAAGCATGTGTTCAAGCAATAGAACGTGTTGTACTGATTTTTTAAAGGACTTGAGAACATTATACATACCTAGATAAATACATGATAGAAAAGTCTCACTATGGATGTTTCTTAAATTTACGATGTTGACAAGTTGCTTTAACTACATTGATTATGATTAAAAATAGAATATATGAAACATTTTTCTCTTCTTTTTTGCCATTTAGCCATTTTTCTTCGTTTAGTTAAGATATCTAAGTTTTCCGATCTTTGCTTTACATTTAATTACCATTTTCAGATTTATATTGACTTTTTTTATAACTGTTTTTTTTTTGCTCAAGGTATAGGGGTTATTTTTTGTTAATTTGAGGTGCCCTTGTAACGGCATGGCTGTGTTACTGCGCCATATAAATTGTCGTAATTATTGTTATTATTATTATTATTATTGTTACTTGTCAAGTGCTGTAAGTGTCTGTTGGCATGAAGGATAAAGTACCGGTGCTGCTACTGCCATTGAGTGCTGTTTTGTTAAACTTAACCAGTTTACAAACTCAACTGTAAATTATCCTATAGGTTTTAACACATTGACCGCCAGGTACGAGATAACTCGTAGTTAAACCAGTCATTTAACATGGTGCGTAGGCGGTCAATGTGTTAAGCCTTGCTTTGACAAAAACTGTGAGGTAATGCATGGTGCGTAGAAGTTTCGAGAATTATTTATTTTCTATTTTTTGCTCAGAAATTGTGCTTAGCAACATTGTATATTGGTTGGTTCTGTGTGTGTGCATGCATGCATGCGTGAGTGTGTGTATGTGTGTGTGTGCACTTGGCGGTTTATTCCTACAGTGCAAGGAAATCTAGTTCACCTACAAATTGGGAATATATATTAAAGGAATTTGTCTTTGGCTAGCACAGTCTGGCAATCTCGAATAGTGTAGCTCTCATTTCAGTTTTCACTGGTTGTAAAGGATCTTAACCTGATAAATTCATTGAAAATTAGCAGGATTGTGGCTATGTGGTCACTTTAGAAAAAAATGTATACATACAGGAATAAATATATATATTTTGAATTTAAGACTTGCAACTATATTCCGTGTGTGTGGGGAGGGGGGCAGGGTATTTATTGATGCAAGAGCATTCGAGTGGACATTCCCTGGTTGTGATTTTGTTTGCTAGTCGGTAAGTTTGATGTAATTTATTCCGATGTGATTTATTTGCATTCTCTTGCTAAAGTTTTTCTAGTGGTGTTGGTGCTACAAGGGTTTTAGCCCTATGAGCGACTGTCTTTAAGTGATTATTTATGGAAACATAAATTAAAAGTCATTGATTTAACGAAGTGTCTTGTTTTGTTAACCTATCTGAGAAATTTGCATTCCTAGAGTTCTGTTCGATTACAGTTTCCAAATGATGCAGGACATTTGTGAAGTACTTGGAATATTTGCTTATTAATGTTATCAAATATGCTAATTATGCTCATTGCCATTGTATTAATGCATTGCCTAATTGCATACATACATTGGTGAATGGGACCTATCACTTTGATATAATGTGTTCTAAATGCAATTATTCAGGCTAATATGACATGATGGGTGCACTCACATTCCTTTTAACACAATGCTGGCAAGATTGGTTGAATTTTGGTCAAGTTCCTTAATTGCATTTTGTCCTATCCACCACATTCTGCACAGATTCGTTGATGCACTGTTCCCAATTACAAACAAACAAACAATTATTCGTTCTTGGTACACTGCTATTTTATCAATCAATCAATTAAACAAATGTGCTATTGTAAATATGTAATAACCCTTTATGAGCTCTGCAACCTGTTCTGACTACAACCGAGGCTATGTTTGCTGGGCTTCTTAAGAATGCTGCACGATGTTCAGAATGTTATGACATCAACTGCATCTACAAGTAGAAGATAAGCAACTAATGGATTAAGTAGCTCCTCATTCACCAATCTCTTGCGAACATTTTGACGAAATGTAGACCCCAATCACCCCATCTTATGTAAACATAAGCTCATCATTTTATGTAACCCATATGACAATATTCTCATAAAATTATGCTTTCCCTAGAAAGTAGAATGTTTCACGGTTTTTGTATGTCGAGTATTTAATATCGGAACTCTTCTAATAATTACTTAGCCAAGCACTGGGAAATTAGTTTAACGGGTAACTTACACTCTGTCAATAATTAACGTTAATAATTATCATGAACATTCACTATGGCCCTATGTCGCCGTTGCAACCGCGAAAGAATTCAAAAGGAGCCCAAAACATCGCAGGGACGAAATTTTCAGTAGCGAACGCATTAAAAAGTAGCCCAACTCGCGTTTTTCGCGGACCTGGCACAACTCCATGAGATTAACGGCTCTAGAATGTGCTTATAACAGTGATATGTAAGCTGCTGTAAAACGAAAAGAAAATGCTAATAAGTAATTGGTAGTAGTAGTAGTAGTAATAATGATAATAATATAGCTAATTAGAGCTGAAATTTAAAGGTTGACAAACTGTTTTAATAATTAATTTTTATAATTAAGCTCCCATTATTTTAATGCGGTAACCCCCGAATTGAATGTATAGTCCCGGGTGCAATAGTCGTCAAAAACCCTTTGCTCACAGGTCTAAAATCTAAAGTAGGCCTACAATTTATCTGTCTAAAAGAGAACGTTAGTAATGGAAAAACCCGAAACGAACATTTTATGAGAATTTTAAAATATACGCAGCATGGGTCAGTTTTTAACGGGTATGTTTTAAAATTTCGTTATTGTTAGCAACGCCGTGTGAGCGTGCCTACTGCTGTGGGTCGCTGTGTAGTAGTCTACCTGTATTGGTGAGCTGTCCGGAAGGAAACGAAGAACCGTGCAAAGGCGTTGAGTTCAGTGACGCGTAGAGAAGAATGGCTTGTTGCGTTGTTTAACCGGAGAACGAGAAACAACCGACTCTTTATTTGCGTTTATAGCCCTGTAAACAACCCAGTTGAAGGGGTTTGTTTCTTGTTTCAAGCGAGCAGTGAGTTTCTCGCATACGCGCTGACATCTGATATACCAGCTGCTTGGTGATCGTGCTGACATTTTTAGTTTGGAACTTTGCTGTCTGAAAGATTACACGGTAGGTTTGTTTTTAAATTGTGCGAGGTGGCATGTTTGGGTACAGTAAATGAGAACAGCGATGCTTGTTTCTTCGTTCACGCTTAGTGTGAATAGCATGACAACTTTTGTTTGTTAAAATATAATTAGTTTGTAAAAGAACAGCATTCCCGACGTATTTTAATTTGGAGATCCGGAATTTTAAATTTCTAATGCAAGCAAACACGTAGGTTATTCTGCTCATTGGCCATATATGCCTCCCTGGTGAAGTATGTGAAAATATCTAGCACAAATAAATAAATAAAATTACTGGAATGACGTTTTCGAGCTTATGTAAACAAATGGGCCTTTTTCAGTTAATATGTCTTTCCTTTTTGCAGTGATTTCCAAGGTTTTGGGGCCAGGAACCTCTTACTTTGTCTAGGCATATTGCTAGTTGGCACAAATATTTAAGAAGTAAAATTGTGAATTAAAATTTGAACAAAATAACAAGCAGACTCTTCCAACGATATTTTTAGAATGTTGTATTGCGATCCATAACTATATCCCACGCAGACCCTTCTTGGTCTGCCAACCGCAGTTTGAAAGTCCTGCCTTGTAGAGATGTGCTTGAAAGATCAGGAATTGAAGTATCTGTAGATTTAATCTATTGGAATAATATATGTAGCCTACCCTTGTCATGTTTTAGGCATATTTATGATACTTAGATGTAGAATGAACATATACTGGATCATTCAAAAGATATGATGTGATGATGGTGTAACTGGCTGATTATGATACTATTTTAAATTTCTAGTTATCTTTTTCCCATGTCGATAATTAATGAGTGTAGAATTTTGTTGGTCATCTTGAATATGTCACCTCAGAAAGTAATTGGTTGATTTGTTTTGTAGGCTTGTCTGTGCTGACAGCATGGCGTCTTCTCTGCATTCACATCGGCTTACTGTGAGCTGCATTTCTCTAATGTTCGCCTGTCTTCTCATCCACGTCCTCTTGACTGACTGCGGTCCTATTCGAAAGAAGAAAACCCGAACTAGGAGCGTTTCTGCAACGACGAGTCATGCGACGCGAGATCCGACAGCGAATCAATCATCAAATGTTGACACGAACGTCAACGCTGATGACCGTCTACAAGAGAGCAAGGCAGACAAAGATGTCGTCCAGTTTGACCAGGTCAACTTTGCTGGAAAACGAGTTGCTGGTGACCACGGAAACGACGCGGTGAACGACGACGTCGCTGCTGGGAATGGTCCAGTGCCAGGAGTGCCAGCGCCGCATCAGCCTGTCGTCGGTGATGCTGAGAACGTCGGGCAGTTGCCGGTCGTGCATTCGATGCCTGGTTTGTCGAAGGCAAACGCGACCGTGGACACGACACCCAGAGTGGTGGCTGGTGGTGCGGACGGTGAGCAGCCGCGTGAAGAGCAGGGATTGGCCGTCGGAGTGGGTGGAATGCATCGCATGGTCTCAACAACGACGACGACTCCGGCTCCAGTTTTCAACGATGGGCAAGACGATTCCCTGTACGTCGGTGCGGCCGATCGAGTCGGTTCCCCGGAGAGCAGACCGAAAGCACAGTCGCAGAATGAGGCCGCTGGTGATGCTCCCTCGGATGCTGGCAAAGCAAGAGGAGGTGATGGATTTCATGGGAATCCTGCTCTGCAGCAGCCTCCTCCGCAGGCGAGAGAACCGCCCGACCAGTTTCAAGATAAGAAAATCCAATTTGGTCCGGTGATGCCTGACCGTGATGCTCCTGTGTTGGTACCACCCGGGCAGCAACCGGCCCCAATGGGCAGAGATGAAATCCATGTAGAGAAAAAGTATCCAGTAGCTTCCGAAGCGGGATTAGATGAAGAACAGCCAAAAGAGCGTCCTCTGAAGTTCGTACAGAAGAAGAAGAATGAAGTTGCTAATAAGAAACAGTCGGAAGAGAAGTTGAATGACATCAATCCGCCAGACCACATGGAGGGATTCCGGTTGGAACGGGATGGACACCTCAATCGCGATTACAAGAAGGAGATATTCCTTGGTCATCACGAGGAATTCGAGTGGAGTGACGAAGAGAAGGTTTCCGGAAAGCTCAAAGTCATCTTTCGCCGGTAAGAATCATGCCCTGGCTGAGTTGGGAATATTGTGTCATTGAGGCTGTCTGATTGGTGGAAAATTTGTTTTTCCATGTTGCATCATGGCTTTCAGTTGGGTACATTTTGTAGACATTTAGTGTGAACTTACACAATGCTTAAATTGATGATGTGAGAATAAGCCAAAGTAATTGTGGATCTAAATGATTGGAGTAAAATAAATTGATCTTGGCAACATCAGTAAATTCTTAAATTTTGAAATACTTGAATAAGTTTTGATTTACTATGCACTGTGATAATTTGCAGTGGCTGTTTTTGAATTAATTTCTTGGATATATGCTCTCTGTGCAAAACTGTATTTTCTTTCACACCTCGTGAAACCAGGCATTGGATTGTTGACCTAAATAGTTGAGATGCTTGGTCCTCTTTGCATCCTGTGTAAAAGGTCATTACACAATGGAGTCAGAAACAGAGCTTTCTGATTGCTGATGATGAACTTAAGTTTTGCTTTATTTGAGCTCTCACACACAATAATCAGATGCTGGATGTGAAGCCTGTCTTTATTCTGCCCCTGCAAAGCTGATTCTTGTGACTTTTGAAAGTAGTATGTGCTACGAATAAATATTTTTATCAGTTTAAGTCCAGCATAATTAATATTTTCATGAAACTTTGCATTCAGAGACGGAATAGTTGCGACTCTGCTATTTCGTCTATATTACCACTTGAGTGAATTTTGATTGTTCATAGTGTTAAAATAAAATTGTTGATGCTCTGAAGAATGCAGCTGATAGAGATACTTTGACCAGCGAATTAACGTGAGAAATGCTTTTTTAGGGTGGATACTAACAGCGATAACTTCATCGATGCGAAAGAGATTGAGACGTGGATTATGAAGAACGTCAAAGTTCATCTCGACGATGCTATCAAAGACAATGCAAAAGTCTTCAAGCATCTCGACGCAGACAAAGATGGTGAAGTTGCACACTATATGTCATTTCCAATAACATAACTGCAGTGTACATAATTCGTGAAGTGTTGTAATCATTAAGCGACGAGAGTGTACTACCGGTAAACGGGACTGGGAAACAATGCAGCTTGTTGTGAACGAGTGAAACCATGACTGTTTGCCTGCAGCTCTGGAGCCCTCACTGATTTAATTTAATTATTCAGGTTTAAATGTAGCAATATTTCTTTATTCCAGTTTAGTCTGAATGCTAAATTGGAAAATCAGAACTTTAGCACTGACACAAGTTGATTTGTGAGCAATGACTAACTACTTTACGAGTCGAGATGAGCTAAAGTGCCCATGTCATACTGTAAAGATCTGTGATTACATTTGATAGCTCTGTGACGTTGTGTTGATCGTTGCTAATATAAAATTTCAGGATTTGTGTCGTGGTTTGAGTTCTTCTCGCATTTCCTCGTCGCAAAGGGATACGTTCAGTCGGCAAAGAACGTCCCAAAGAACGAGTCAGACGTCAAACTTGAAACTGAGGGTTGGTTTGACAGAGTTTTTTATTTTTATAGAATTTTTCTTCTGTGTGAAAGAAATGGATTGTAGTTTGATCTAACACCTATTCAGAATGTTCTATTCAATTTTGAGATGCATAATATCTTGTTTCAGGTCTACTCAAACCCTTGCAGAGACGTTGGGAGGTCTAGCCAGTTTTCTAGATTTTTTAGAGAAGCCTATATGAGTAGTAAAAATACAAGGCTTTATACAGGTTGACGCCTGTGGAAATTGGACTCTCACGCAATCTGTAGTATGGATGGATGCCCTGAAGGCGTAAGTCTGCAGCAATGTTGTTTCAAAATAGATTCTGCCCTAGTGAAAGTCGCAACAGAGTACTGTGAGTAAGGTGGAATTTTTCATGTCTTGCACAGCCAGCCAACCTTGAGTTGAGGGATGTAGAAGCCATACGATCATAAGACTAGACAGGAGTGCATGCATTTGCAGATACCGATAACTTCTAAATGCATCTTTACAGTGCAAATTCTGATACACAGTGAGGAACATGGACGTCAATTTTAATCTGTTGAATTGTTCTATGTGATTGTGATACAAAGTATGCACCATAAGGAGAGTTCAACGAGTATTTGCTCTCGTATATGTATAATAAAAGCAGCATACCACAAAGATTATAATAATAGATGCGTTGTGTTTTATTATTGTGAATTCAAGTAGCTTTGTTTAGACTTGGGATCAATAAACTAATTGAACAATGTTACTAATGAGCTGTTGTTCTCAATTATTCAAGACAATGAGCGTATTCTCAAGTATCGATACCGATGGGTGGATGCGGATGAAGATCCGAAAGACGAGAAGCTGGACATCAACGAGATGCTGAACTTTCGTCATCCAGAACAAAGCAGGCTTTCCATCGAACGACTCATCACGGACTTCATCGACAGCGTTGGTTCGTATGAAACAATGCAGATCGTAACAAAAGAAACCTTTGTTTACCTGTGTATGCTGATGTATGTTTGTATGTGCACTTGTTATAGCGCCCCTTCATGCTCTCTCTACTCAGAGGTGCTCCCTAATGCAGAGCGGACACCATCGAAGTTTCACGCCGAAGCGCTGAGCAATTGTGAGTGAAGGACTTGCCCATGGTCATTACGCGGCAAGGTGGATTCGAACCTCGAACCTTCCGGCTCCAAGGCAACGACACCACCACTACACCACCGCTATCATGTAAAGATATAATGACGATGATGCTTATTATAATGATGACTGCGATTGATTTTGTGAAATCGTAAACAACGCTATGAAGGGGCGCTATATAAATTCTTGAAATGAATTCATGAGCTCTATCTTATGGTTTACGTTGCACCTAAGTGAATTGGCATTGAAGGGTATTGAGGGAAAAACACGAGACTTACAGATTCAAGGAATAGGGTCCGACCACGTCCCTTGTGTGCAGTGCTGAAAGTGTCAAAGAAGAAGTGCCAGGACGCCCCTTACCTTTCCAAGAGAAGTGCTAGTACGCCCCTTACATTTTCAGGTGTGCTGGCTAAATAAGTGGCAGTACAGCATAGAGATTTGAAAATAAGTGCCTGGATGCCGTCCAAGACCGTCCTACCACACTTTAAGCCCTGCTTGTGTGTCTTCTTAATCTTGGAGCAGAGCAAGCTTCCATTGAATATACGTTTTGTTTCTGTTGATGTAGATAATTTCTTTAGCCATATTTCATGTTGTATATTTGAAGATAGAGACGCTGATGGAGTTATAACGGAAGCAGAGTTCATTGCGCTTCCGCATGACCTTGGTGGAGAGAATCCACTTCCGTTGGAAGAGGAATGGCAGGCGGAGAGGAAGAAGGAATTCCGCAATGTCATTGATATCAACAAGGATGGGAAGGCCGATGACAATGAGCTCAGGGTATTAGGCCGTTTATTTGTTTATGGTCAAAAGAAATTTAATTTTAACCTGATATTTTTGTAGAGCAATGAGGTGATGATGATGATGATGATGATGATGATGATGATGATGATGATGATGATGATGATGATGATGATGATGATGATGATGATGATGATGATGATGATGATGATGATGATGATGATGATGATGATGATGATGATGATGATGATGGTGATGGTGATGGTGATGGTGATGGTGATGGTGATGGTGATGGTGATGGTGATGGTGATGATGATGAGGAGGATGATGATGGTGATGGTGATGGTGATGGTGATGGTGATGGTGATGGTGATGGTGATGGTGATGATGATGAGAACTTTGCCCTCTGTTATAATGATGGCGCTGATTATATTGATGGCTGTGGTTGCAGACTTGGTGATGGTTAGATTGTAAGTTTCTACTTTAAAATACTTTGGGTTATGGAAACATTGATGGTGAATGGGATATCTGCTGTTTCTTGGCATATCATGATGTTGATGCATTGTGATGGTTACTACTCTTACCTTGGGATGTGGTGGTGGTGGTGGTTGTGATAGTGCTGGTGATGAGCGTGGTGTCAGTTTCTACCTTACCCTTGATGTTAGGGGCTGAGTGTTAATAACTTTGTTGAATATTATGACAATGAAGATTATGAATGCGAACTTAACCCTTTGCCGACCATGGTGTACTAAATGGTATGGGAATCCTATACCCTCGGTCGGTAAGAGGTTAAGAATAGTTGATTAACATGACGACTACGAATGCGAACTTAAGAATAGGTTGTTTAGTAACTAATCATGTTTGTGTGTAGACTTACTTTGACCCTCACAACGTGAATCACGCGAAATTGGAGGCCGACAACCTGATCCGGATGGCTGACACGAACGACGATGGGAAGTTGTCTGTGGAAGAAGTTCTCGATAATACGGAGCTGTTCTTGTTAAGCAAGATGGGGAATGCTGGACGCAAACTTCACGACGAATTCTAGCTTTTTTTGTGATGGCAATTATTATTTATTGGGGATTGTAAAGTCTGTAATGGGACCATCGAGCTAGACTTTTGGTCGTCACTAGCCATTCCAGATATGAAGTTTCATGTCACTGAGAGTTTATTTTGTCGTACCAATTGCGTGTGATTATTATCTGCTGATCAATAGGTTTTAATAATTATTATTATCTGTGGGTTGGTAGTAGGTACAGAACAAAAGGAAAGAACAAAGCATTAAAGATCAAAACGTAACCATTTCAGATCAGCATTTGTCTTGATGGCAAATTTTTGGGTTTCATCTTGTGATAAAATATTTTTTTTTCTTGATCGAAAAGAAATTGCCTTGGGAGACAGTACCTGACTGGCTAGAATGTTTGCCCTGTATTTTGATAGAATGTGTCTGGCTAAAGAATTTTTTTGTTGGGTGGAAATGTCATTTGTACGCTAGCAGATCTGTTGGCACATGAAAAAGAGTAATCCTCTCTGGTCCTTCTGATGCCTTATTTTAAAATGCGATGATGATAATGATGTTATTTTCTCAAGTTTCTTTTTGCTGTGATGTTGGTACCAGATCTGTGTTTTGCACTGTACTGTTAGATTTCACAAAATTTTTGTTGTGCTAAATCTGTGAGTAAAATAGCATTAACAGTGGACCAAAAACTATATTCAGATCTGAGATACAGCGGCAGCTGATGGTATCTTTCGGTTTACTCTTTTATGTTGGACTAACACTGTGAAACATAAATGTGCTGCCTTATACAAGGCTTCTTTTCTGGTAAAAGAAATGATGTATATAGCGTTTTGCAGATGCTGCTAAAGTTTACGTTGTTTAACACGTTGGCTGCTGATTTGCTGTGTTAAATGACTCAATGGGGGACGTGTTAACACGTCCCTTGTGGCCAACGTGTTAACACAAACTCTTACAACTCAGCCAAGGAAAGTAACAGCTAATAAAACTAACGAGAAAGATGTGTGCAAGCTGTACTTCTGAGCTGTTGTCGAGAGATATTTGACTCTAGCTTTTAATGAGTTGTTTGTTAAACTTTTGAATAGTCCGATGCACATCCCACGTTGAAAATGTTTACGTAATATGTGACTGTGAGACCCACCAATCCTAAGATGTAAGTAAAGAAGCCAAACTAAAGTCTCTTATTGATAGGATGTGTTGACCTTTTTTTAAAATATTTTAAGGTTTTGTGTTCAACTGGTGAACAATTAAATAAAAAAGCTACAAAATTTGGATATGAATTTGAGAATAAAGAACAAACCTGTGATCATTGTAATCCAGTTGTGATCAGGGCTGTAATTAGAAGTCTACATGGGTATACAGCATGTACTCACCTTGTAAATATCTGTGTGGTAAAGGGAAAAAATGACCTGCAGACAGGCCTAGGCAACTGCAGCATGTCTATTTTTGCCAGTACAGCCGTGGTTGTGCTACGTTCTACTGTTTAGTTTCTCCAGAAAAGAAGAGCTACTTTGGTACTCTGACCAAATAGAAAACTTGATGCAAATTATTATTGTAAGAAAGAAATTGTTATGGAGCTCCTACAAAGTGGAATTTAAGTGTTGAAAACATGCAAAAGCATGTGTTACTATTAAGCAGAATCGCTCAATTCATATTGCTTTCTTCAAATTGAAGACTGTTGTATTATTTCCTTCAATTCATGGTGTGTGAAAACCAGTTGACCGGCCTGGCATTTTGGTTTATCGACTGCATTTGATTTGATGTTGAACTGCAGTTATTTGTCATTGTCTTATTTTCATTGTTTTTAACGTTATAATGCAGTACTTAAAATGACATTGCCTTCTTGTGCAATACAATGTTCGAGGAATTTCCTGCGAAGTTTTGATTGTCGGCGAATGATTTACTTTTCACAGTATAGTTTCACATTCCGGCTGCATGGATAATATGTACATACGCCATTGTTCTGGCTGTTTGTAAATGTTTTATTCTATTCATGCATCCGGTTAATGAGTAAGTGGACCTAATCTCAACTCAACCAGCCTTTCTACTTGTGAATTACATGTACATTACAGGAGTCGTAAGATGTGGTATAGAAACATGCGTGAATATTACACTGTGTTACGAAGAAGACATGACTTTATTTTCTTGATTTCAATTGCTTGATATGTGACTGAATATCGCTAAGGATATCCATTGATAAGTGAGTGATGAGGCCATGACACTTGACTTGGGTTTATCGTTCTTCCTCCTCATCCTGTTTTGAAGCAGCGCATCTTAGAAAGGGATACACAGTAGTCTGTTGGTTAGCCCAGGGGCTTCTATCCCCCCTAAGCAGCCGGGCGCAATACATATTCTTCCCCCCCCTTATTGGGCCGACCTACTCTCCCGGCAAAATGTAATCTTGTCCCCCTAACTACAGGGAATGAAGATTTCTGAGGGGAGAGACAAACAAGCATCCGCAGACGATCACCGAAACACGAGCGCCAAGACGGAGAGGGGTTTTGGGTGTGGTATGCGTCCCTCCTCCCATTAGAAATTTCTGCAATTTCCGCATTGCAATTTCTGCGATACAATAAAATACAAGGTGGGCCTACATAATAATGATGTTGTTTTTCTAAGTGTTCAAGGAGCAAAATATTTTGAATTTTGACAGTCTGAAATTTGAAAGACAACAATGGATAAAAGCCATTTAGTTCAGTGTTTAATCAGTGTGTTACCTAGTCACACTGCTTTGGGGAATTTAGGTTTTGGGAGGGGTAAATGGCTGTTTTGGGCGAACGGAAACCGCTCAGACAGAAATTTTCTGACAACATTTTTTAGTCTTTCGCCTAATTTTCCTTCTTGAAACATGCATTTACTTTCCCAAAATGCTGATGCATGACCTTATTTTTAGTGGGCCTACTTTGATGCTTTGCAGTCAAATTCTTCTACTGACGGGATAACTGCACTTGTATAAACCTGTCAAATTTATATAGGGGGGGGGGTCAATGTTGCATTATATACTTTTGTGGAGGGGGAAATTATTCTACATAGGCCTACATGTTCACAACACCTATCGATTTTTCTGGAAAATTTTAATTCCTGGGAAACTCCTTCCCAGAGATGTCTAGATTAAACACTGCATTTAGTTGCACAAATATATTATTTGTACAATTATTAACATTAAAATTAATCAATTCATTATAATATGATTATATCATTTATTAAAATAGTAGGCCATAAATAATAATATTATAATTAGATAATAGTAAATTTTATCGTGGCGTATTAAAATAGTTCATGTGATGAAAATTAATAATGTAGATAGTAATAATATTATAACTAATAACTAATACAATGTTGAAAATGTTTATGGGGGGAAGTAATTTCTGGGGGAAACTTCTTCCTAGAGATGACTAGATTAAACACTGCCTCAATGGCTGCCCTTCCCCCCCTATCGACGTGAGTTTTGGCTTCTTTCTGTTTCCCCCCCTGTTTTTCACTGGGCGCAAGTTGCGCCCGCCTATACATGGGATAGAAGCCCCTGGGTTAGCCTGTGGGATTGTCAACTCGGAGGAGAGAGAGCAGAGTGCAGAGAGAGATACAGACACACAGAGAGAGACAGACACAGAGAGAGAGAGAGACAGAGAGAGAGAGCTGTGGGAAAGCTGTGGGAAAGCTGTGGCACATTATGTTAACTTTTATGCTCATTATATTAGCACAATCACCTAATTTTAATGCCCTTAAATGTCATTTCCCGCAAAGCGCTTCTGAATCGTGACTAAACATCAGCAGGCCTACCTACACATGGCTGACAAGCAATGAGGTGAATATTGTGTTTGGCTCTAAAGCGGAATTGCCGTTGGGATCAACGTGATAATAATTATAGTCTACCTCATTGGTTAGGTTCTACAAATTCTAGAGTGCCTACTACCTACGACGACCTTAAAACAGCCCTCTAACTACTGAGAGGTGAGAGGAGGTTGAGATGATCCGTAAAGTAAGTAAGGCGTGATAGGTCGCGTAATTGGGAGCAAAGAAAGAAGTGATATAGGTCAGTGTCTAACACAGAGAACGAAGAAGAAGTCGTGACTGGTAAATAGTTAGCAGACGACAATCAAGGATAAAGGATAAAATGCGAGAGGTGTTCGTGACGACGACATGGATGGCAGATGACGAACCGAAATAGCTACTTTCTCTGAAGTCTAGCCGTCGGCAGGTGGCCAACGTTTCATGGAAACTCTGCAGTCTAGTAGAAAGTCCGTCTATTGCAAGAGGGCGCCATCACCCGCGGCAATAACACCGCCTCATCTATATTTATATAAATAAAAATGTAACTGCGTTTACACGAATCTTAGGGACCAAGGATCTTGGAAAGTCCTCGACCGATTCTTTTCAAAATTGCAGCAAAACGTTCCGTTTCGATAGGCGAAGGTTTGCATAATGCTTTTTTGCTAAAATCTTTTACAACAAAAAAACAACTTTCACTTCGATTCGACCGATTTCGAGTTCAAAATGCGCTATACAAGTCTTGCGGAACCACCGTTTTCAAACGAGCCCGAATTGGGTCAAGGCATGCATAATTATTGACGGTTGGGTCAAGGCATGCAGTTACATTTTTATTTATATAGATAGGCCTACAGACCTACAATAACAGGGCGACAGACGACAGTCAAAGTCTACAGCAGTACGAAGTCACACAACACGAATATGAAAATGGCCTAATTAATTGAACAAATAACATTAGAGCTTTGTAGTTTTATTACAATGTAATCACTGATTGCTGGATTTTGCGCCCAACACTGTTCACTGATTCTATTTGCAAATAATAATCTGTTTGAGTTCGTGACGAAAAGTTTTTCTGCCAGATCGGATAAAATAGTCGTCCACCTCGTTGTCATGAGGTTGATCTTCTCTTGAGGCTGTTTCGATATCGCACTGCCATCTTGCGCCACGTTCACCATGCACCTCCCTCTAATCGGCGTAATCGCACCGTCCCTTCATTTCCCCTTCTCACCCCCGGCTCAACAACGCACACCACAAAAATAAAAGATAAATTCAAAATTAATAATAATGGGCTTGCGGGATATTAATTAGGCCTAGGCCCCTAATCCGCGCCAGGGGCCCTCCTGCCTTTGCGAGGAGCTTACGGGGTTTTAAACCACGCCAGAGGCCCGGCAGGTACTAATAAAAATAAACTACAAACACACAACAACAACAAAAACAACACAGAACCACACAACCGTCACTCATCACAATCTCCCCCAACCCATTCCACTGAGGCCAATCTTTTCAGGCAGCCATCATGTAACGGTTCCTAAAGCAACACAGAAAAATTCACGTCAGAATCTACATTAATAGTTTATTACAAAATATGAAAATGACAGATATGTAGCATAGTAGGCTATCATTACAGGAAGAAATAAAGTAGACTCCAATACTAATATTATAAGACTAATGACTATTGAATGGGTGAATCGCGCTAGCAATTTTCACCCCTCACTTTTAGATAGTGGTTGCGCCTCTGCTTGTTAACCGCTTGAAGCGACGTAAGTACAAAAGAGCGACAAATCGGACTGCAGTGTAAAAAGAGCGACAGGAAAATGACCAATCCTTTAATCAAGCGCAAAATTTCGCATAACTTACATTAGCAAGTTCGCCTTTGTTCTCCCACTTTAAACATCTGCAGAGCGTATACGTAGCCTACATTGTATTTCATTCATCTTCGTGCGTTCTCCATATTGCTTCAGAATCGTTTCTTGTGTCTGAATTAAATAAGACAGAAAAACGTTCACGCAAGGTCACGAATACATAATTATCTCTGTTGCCCGGATACTACCTATGACGTCATAATTCTTGGTCCACTGAATGACGTCTATGCCACTCTATGGTCAAAGAAATACATATGATATGACGTCAGGTTAGACTTCTTCACATGAATCTACATTAATAAATTGCACAAATATAAAATGACGTCATAATACTGGAAGTAAGGGCAGCACGTCAGAGGCAAACAACGGAGGAGTCCGTCTAACACTCTAACTGTATGCCTTCATCCGGCTGGCGTCCGTGTATTGCTGCCTCTGTGCATCTCTGTAGTCGACACGTCTCTCCATGGTCGTCCATTGGTCGCTCACTGTTGCTATGGGTGACGTGGGTTTCGACTGTTTACGACAACGACATTCATGCAGGCAGGCCCAGATTAAGCCCTCGGTGGGGGGCGCCACCATAGTCTCAGACCCCACTCTAATCCTCCTTCACCTTCCGTTACCATATACAGTCGGATTCAGGGACAGAGATTGAGATAATTATAATTATTATAATGCAGAATCAACTAGAACAACTTCTGTTGCAGAAACAAGTCTAGTACTTTACTTTCATATTCACTTCTTAGTACTTGCATCAAATTGCTCTTCATTACATTGCTTCACTTCATGCTTAGCCACACTTCCTTACTTATTTTCACAGAAATAACGGTGATAAAATTTCTGTCTCTTTTTTTTAGTTTCTTTTTTCCATTTCGATTTGCTGTTCAGTTCCAGATCTTTGATTGTCATTTTTCTTCGCCATCTTCGTCGAATTTAATTGCAGTTTATCGTCGTTTTAATCGTTTTCGTCGCCTTCTTCTTCGTCTGCGGTCTTCGACAGAAATGAGAAATGAACAAAGACAATATGCATCAGTTTGCGATGACGTCATATTTGACAATTGTGACGTCAATTGATTTTATGAAAAAGAGGCAAATCGCAACGGGTGTAGTATAATATTGGGACAACTTCTGCTATTCTATCGTATCTAAACTAAGTATTCGATGTTATACTAAGTAACAGCGCAGTCTAGAGGTCTCAAGTCAAATTAATTTGAAATATAAATTGCGTAGGCCTATAGAACTTTGAATTATGAACACGATTCAATCGGTTTCTTTCGGAAAAACACGACCTGCTTATAAATGTCTTGCCAAGTTCCGTTTTAGGTTGCAAGCTGTTAGGACATGCCATGGTGCACTTTAAACAAATGAACTCAGGCAGATTTTCATAGATAACTCAATGTAATCACCCTAACCTCCAACACCCAACACCCCTCTAACAACCC
>OX243819.1:27687151-27734651 GCA_945859605.1 Lumbricus rubellus | reverse complement strand
TCAGGATCCACTGACGTCTGCGTTTCGTCTATTCGTCAAAAAATCAGTGACGTCATCCGTGACTCATCTCTGATTTGAGTAATATCACGATGGGCGCCAGGTTCAGCTTAAGTTTCATCTTACTCGTCTTTGCGTGGACCGTGTTAAGCGCCCAAGTTTGGACTGGACAGGTCATCGAAAGGTCATCATCATCATCATCACCATCAGCATCAGACCACCACCCTTCGCTCAACCGCATCCTTACATCGAAAATGTTCGACACGGATGAGAGAAAAACAGAAGACATCATCAATTACTACCAAGTATGCAGTTATATTAATCTAATCTGTCAGCTCTCGTGAATAAGCTGGTGCCCTGCGCTTGGCTATTGAGTGGCGCTTTAGAAATCTCGAGATTACGATTACGACATCTATATCTATAAGAAAGGATGTGGGTATGTGACTTTGTCCAGAATGCATGATCACAGTTTTGCAGCTACTAACGTGAAACATTGCATATACATAGATGTTCACCCGGATTAACCAGCAGTGCTGTTTTCAGCTCTTTATTCACTTTAAATCCCGAGATATAGACATTTTAAAATTTCGCTGTGTGTTTTACGATATCGCTGAAATATATGACACCATGGCATATTGTAATCGTTTTTGAAATAATAATAGTCATTTTGACGTCGTTTCTCGCCAAAGCTTAGCATGAAACTCGAGCGCTCTCAGCGCAACAAACCTGGGAATAGATAACTGCCTTCGGCCATGGAGTAGGCCTATAGCCTAAGAGGAGTCCATACAGACATTGAGAAGACCTTCCAAGGAGAGGGGAATAAATTGCCATTTATAAACTCCAAATGGGCGGCGAAACCGCCCCACAGGGGGGGCCGGGTGGAGCTAGGTTTGGGAACGAAAAATCTAAATTTTCCGAGTAACGCCGGGTACCCCAGCAATAGTACACTATATAGACCTAGTTATAACTTATAAGTTATCTATATCTTAGAACTTCTATAGAGATGCTTACAATGATCAAGATTGAAGAATCTGTCGACGGTAGAGACTGTGCACAATTGTTGTGCAGACTTGACTCCATGGCGAATTAATCCAGTCAAAGGTGAAGAAAGGAATCGGAGAAGACACGAAAGCCGCAGCCATGCACGGACGAAATGAATCTTGAAAATATCGAGCGTTTGTTGACGTCTGGGCATAACTGTATTATCGGGGATCTTAGTGTCGGTTAGGGTCATGTTAGGCGTCGTGATGGTCGGTCGGCTAGTGTTATAGGTACAGGGCATGGTGTTAGAGTACAGGACTACGGGGTTAGTGTCGTCATAAGATAGTATAGGGCTATAGGCCTATACTGTCTACAGATAATTATTGTATATGCTTCGTTCTCCGATACTACAGTTACGCCAAGATCTGAATGCCAGAACATGTAGAGTAGGCTTGGCATGGCGAAATTTTTCCGGAAGAGCCTTTGAGAGTATAATTTTATATATACGCTATATACACTGTGTCCGGTTAAAACGTAGCCCCCAAAACAAAGTGTCATAACTCGGTCAAAACATTTGGGATTTGTCTGAAATTTCAAACAGAGCAGCAGGGGCCATATTTACACGAGATTCTAAAACCGATTAGAAATATACGTGAGTTTGTCAAATTCATAAGTGTTTGCGTTAATTGGAGCACCGACAAATTGAACTTTCCAACATGGAAAACTTGAAACGAAGTGAAATTCAGTTAAATATGCTGTTCAAAATGTCCACCTTGTTCACGGACACACGACCGTAGATTAGACGCTACTGTTTGATGGTCCTGTCGATGATCACCTGGTTAAACAACTGCCAATCTTCAAACAGACGCGCCCTACGCCCTACGGTTATCGATGTCATGAATACGCGTGAACAAAAAACGCGCTCCTCCAGTACATGTACTCCGGATCAAAGTCTGGACTGCTGGACGGCCACAGCTGCAGGATATGAAGCCGAGTGTCTCCCGGGATAGCTATTAACCTACTACGTCTACGATCGTGTGTCCGAGAACAAGAAACACATTTTTTGGCACTATAATAGCTGAATTTCACTTCCTTTCAGGTTTTCCATGTTGGAAAGTTCAATTTGTCGGTGCTCCAACGCAAACGCTCATAAATTTGACAAACTCGCGAATATTTGCAAACGACTTTGGACTCTCGTGTAATTGTGGTCACTGTTGCTGTGTTTAAAATTTCAGACAAATCCCAAAAGTTTTGACCGCGTAATGACACTTTTTTGTGGGGGTTACTTTTTAACCGGACACAGTGTATATATAGCGAGAGCAAAAGAAACTGCGTGCACTGCATGGTGAATCGGTGATGGATGTGCTAAGATAATAGTATAATTCTTTCACTTACCATGAAATTGTTATAGGAAATTTGGTGTACAGACATTTAATAAACTACATAATCAAGACAATTAAATATTTAGAAAGAAAACACATAGTTATTATCCTAAATAATGTCTGGGATCTAGGACTCATTCAGGACTAAGAACTGTCGTGCATAATAGGCCTACATGTAAGTATCACGTCACTGGCTTGATCCTGATCTAACATTGGATTGTCTCTCGCACCTTCTCTTCCTCTCAAACTGCCACCTTACTTCATCTGTTCATCACTGTTCATGCCTTCATGCCTTCATGCCTTCATGGATGATCGATTCGACCGACTTCTGCTATTCCCTATAATTCTTGACTCCCACGGGTCCGATTGCAAACCTTGGAGCGGCGGCTGTTCGCTTGATTGGCCATTTCCATATTTGCATGCGGGATGTCCGGTTTCACAGGATCTCTGACCATGATGATGATGATGACGATGATGATGATGATGATGATGATGATGATGATGATGATGATGATGATGATATGATGATGATGATGATGATGATGAGGATGATGAGGATGATGAGGATGATGATGATGATGATGATGATGATGATGATGATGATGATGATGATGATGATGATGATGATGGTAGTGGTGGTAGTGGTGGTGGTGGTGCTGCTGCTGCTGATGATGATGATAATGATGATTATGGTGGTGGTGGTGGTGGTGGTGATGATGGTGGTGGTGGTGCTTCTTCTGCTGCTGATGATACTGGTGGTGATGATGATGATGATGACGACGACGACTACGATGATGATGATGATGATGACGATGACAACGACGACGACGACTACGATGATGCTGATGATGATGATGATGATGATGATGATGATGATGATGATGATAATGATGACGACGACGACTACGATGATGCTGATTTTAATTCGCTGTCAATCTGCAGATGGAAGAATATCTGCGATCGTTGGGTTTGCTGCTGAAGAGAACAGCTTCCGAGCGAGAAGCAGAGGAGACGAATGATGCGGAGGAAGATGGAAGAGAGGCGCAGGAGTCGGATGGAGAAGATGAGGATGAGGATGATGATGGAGTGAGAGAGAAGAGAACGACAGATGAGCTGCTGAAGCAAGTGAAGCCGTGCTATTGGTCGCTCGTCTCGTGCTACAGACGCAAAAGAAGAATGCTCGCCAGCCTCCGTAACTCCATCTCATCCTCAATCATTCGACGACGATGACTAACACCAGCAGCTACATATTTATTTATATATCGATAATTCTCATGGCGTAGCCTACAGCATTATATATATATTATATATATATATATATATATATATATATATATATATATATATATATATATATTTCTACGGCACTTGCCAGTTGAGGAATGCTCTGAAGATCGATTAACTTGATTGACTGGCTGATTGGTTGGTTGATTAATCGATTGAATGAACGGAAGTTAGGAAGATGTAGCCTATGTATAACATTGTATGTATGTATGTATGTATGTATGTATGTATGTATGTATGTATGTATGTATGTATGTATGTATGTATGTATGTATGTATGTATGTATGTATGTATGTATGTATGTATGTATGTATGTATGTATGTATGTATGTATGTATGTATGTATGTATGTATGTATGTATGTATGTATGTATGTATGTATGTGTGTGTATGTATGTATGTATGTATGTATGTATGCATACATGCATGCATGCATGTATGCATATATGCATGTATGCAGGAATGTATGCATGCATGCATTTGTGGTCATTTTGCATAAATGACCACCAATGCATGGGTGGATAAGTTGGTTGATTGGCTGATTTACAGATCAGTCTTTCAGGTTAATAATTCTTTGAGTTTCTGGAAAAGACATTAGCATCTATGTTTTGTTGACGTCGGAATAAACGATTACTGTTTTTGTAGAGCATTTTCTTCAGTTCGTCTCTGTGTTTTTCGTTCATGAATTAAATCGGATAATTCAGTTTAGAATCTTTCGCAAGGTGGCGACAGTGTTCACTCAGTGTACCACACAAACTGCTATCATGGTCAAGCGATGACTGGTTAAACACTGCAGACGAAGACAGACAGAGGCCGAAGGACTGCATGACAGTGGCAAGGAGACGTCCAAAGACAGAAATCCACAGGTCCATGTGAAAGGGCGACAGGCCGTGGCAGTCTAACAATTAATCGATGTCAGATCTCCTGTTAATTTCTTAATGCATAATTGCCTGTCAAGTTACAAATTAGCTAGGCTATAGGCCTACTTGTTACCTGTTACCAACATTCATGTGAGAATTATTAATGGCGTCTACACGATGCAAACGTTTCGCTGAAAATATTCTGGGTTCAGTGTCTTTAAAGTTTTAACAGCTCTAGCAACTAGGCCTACATAATTATGAAGTCTGGAAATTTGACAATGTTTTCGTGAAATTTAGAAACATGTCCGCCGAATGTTCGGCTATGATAATTATTATTATTATTATTATTATTATTATTATTATTATTATTATTATTATTATTATTATTATTATTATTATTATTATTATTATTATTATTATTATTATTATTATTATTATTATTATTATTATTATTATTATTATTATTATTATTATTATTATTATTATTATTATTATTATTATTATTATTATTATACGCACGGGTGTAACGTACCAAAGAGAAAACCCGGCGTTATGCCCATTAATTCTTGGCGAACGGTGCTGCTGCGCTACCAGTGAGACATCAATTTAACAGTCACGACCACCAAGAGAGGAGTCAATAATAGGACCTACAAATCATGCAAGTCGGTATTTTTGCTATCACTCCGAACTCTTTCTCGAAGCCGAAATCATTATTTTTCACAAATCCTATCCCGTCTCCTCAACTTCCCCACCTCCTCTGTCGCCGTTTCAACTCCATTCAATCCACTTAGCTGCCGATCGATTTTGTTCTGATTGACTGCCTGTGAATAAGCCAGATAGATGCCGACGCTTTGTACTTTACGATTGTACAATTTAATTGTACTTTGTCATGATAAAGATGTCTAGCGTCGCCCTCCCTCTTTATCCAGACTTCGGACTGGCACTACCATGCACTGGACTATAATTGCACATCACATCCCGCATTGAGGAAAGACCAACTGAATCGGATGTGTAAAAAGTTAATTGGTTCCAAATGGATGAACCGACATGACGATGGATTGATGAACGGATGGACGGATGGACGGATGGACGGATGGACGGATGGACGGATGAACGGATGGACGGATGGTCGGATGAACGGATGGACGGATGGTCGGATGAACGGATGGACGGATGGACGGATGGACGGATGGACGGATGGACGGATGGTCGGATGAACGGATGGACGGATGGACGGATGGGCGGGTGAAGGCTGACAGACGTTAACTGCAACTATAGCTTCTAGATAATTGTTATTGTTAAGCAGAGATTAGCCTACTATTTTCGACTTAAGCGTAAACCGAACACCTCTGTAAGGTTTCTGTAGCTCCTAATTCTACATCTTTACGCGTATGCCTGCAATTAATTATTACGTAACTTCTTAGCACGCCGGAGAGAAAGCGGCTGAATCTGATGCGCGGATTATAAAAAAATTGCACAAGTCTAATGACTAACAGTCGGAGAAGAAGCCAATAAAATACGTTTATTTCAGCCTAAGCCGACAAAGGCTTTACGCCGATGACAATGGCGGTTCTACAGGGGGGACCAGCGCCCCACCGAGTGCATAGCGGTGTAGTCCCCAAATTCGTGTCCAATATGTTATTAAATTTGGCATTGATTTTGATATTTTTCAAATGTATGACTTGCTTATATAATTATGTGCTTAAACATGATGAAATCCGACTTTATGCATTATTCGTCATATTTTCACATACACGAGCTACTTATTTGCTTATAGACGCTGTCCCAAAAAGACTCGAACATGGCAAATATCTTAGAACATTCATACTGTTGAGCAGCTGATTGCTCGAGCATACAAGAAGCTCTTCCAGAAAGCACAATTCTTTGGTCAATGCATCCATCGTACCTTTGCCACAATGTAGAAACATTGAAGTCTGTAATGCATTCGTACATGTCATTGTTATGGTATACAAAACTATACATTTATACAAAAGTCACACAAAATATTTGTTTTCCTGCTTCACGCCACGGAATCAGATCGCAATAATATTCAGATCAAGTATAAATCAGATCAATTACAACATAGACTACAAAGTAGATTAGAAGCAGGACGAACACAGACTATAGAGGATGACAATCAAGACATTGAAACAATCTCTGCAATGCATCAGTTTCCTCCGTCGGTCGCCATGGGATCGTTTCATCACGACCGCCGTTGCCATGGCGACCTCGACCAGCTGCAGCGGAACTGCGCATGCGCACGACGGCGCGCATCTCAACGCCAGAGTAATAATGGCGAGACGTTTCCGGTGCCATGGGTAGAAGCAAGGGGGAGGGAGAGAGGGAAGGAGGGAGGGAAGGAAGACAGAGGGAAGGGCAGAGAACGAGGGAGGGAGGATAGAGGGAAGGGGGAGAGAACGAGGGAGGGAGGATAGACGGAGGGAGGATAGAGGGAAGGGCAGAGAACGAGGGAGAGAGGATAGAGGGAAGGGCAGAGAACGAGGGAGGGAGGATAGACGGAGGGAGGATAGAGGGAAGGGAAGAGAACGAGGGAGGGAGGATAGAGGGAAGGGCAGAGAACGAGGGAGGGATGATAGAGGGAAGGGGGAGAGAACGAGGGAGGGAGGATAAACGGAGGGAGGATAGAGGGAAGGGCAGAGAACGAGGGAGGGAGGATAGAGGGAAGGGCAGAGAACGAGGGAGGGATGATAGAGGGAAGGGGGAGAGAACGAGGGAGGGAGGATAGAGGGAAGGGGAGAGAACGAGGGAGGGATGATAGAGGGACGGGGGAGAGAACGAGGGAGGGAGGATAGACGGAGGGAGGATAGAGGGAAGGGCAGAGAACGAGGGAGGGAGGATAGAGGGAAGGGCAGAGACCGAGGGAGGGAGGATAGAGGGAAGGGGGCAGAGAACGAGGGAGGGAGGATAGAGGGAAGGGCAGAGAACGAGGGAGGGAGGATAGAGGGAAGGGCAGAGAACGAGGGAGGGAGGGAGGATAGAGGGAAGGGCAGAGAACGAGGGAGGGAGGATAGAGGGAAGGGCAGAGAACGAGGGAGAGAGGATAGAGGGAAGGGCAGAGAACGAGGGAGGGAGGATAGACGGAGGGAGGATAGAGGGAAGGGAAGAGAACGAGGGAGGGAGGATAGAGGGAAGGGCAGAGAACGAGGGAGGGATGATAGAGGGAAGGGGGAGAGAACGAGGGAGGGAGGATAAACGGAGGGAGGATAGAGGGAAGGGCAGAGAACGAGGGAGGGAGGATAGAGGGAAGGGCAGAGAACGAGGGAGGGATGATAGAGGGAAGGGGGAGAGAACGAGGGAGGGAGGATAGAGGGAAGGGGAGAGAACGAGGGAGGGATGATAGAGGGACGGGGGAGAGAACGAGGGAGGGAGGATAGACGGAGGGAGGATAGAGGGAAGGGCAGAGAACGAGGGAGGGAGGATAGAGGGAAGGGCAGAGACCGAGGGAGGGAGGATAGAGGGAAGGGGGCAGAGAACGAGGGAGGGAGGATAGAGGGAAGGGCAGAGAACGAGGGAGGGAGGATAGAGGGAAGGGCAGAGAACGAGGGAGGGAGGGAGGATAGAGGGAAGGGCAGAGAACGAGGGAGGGAGGATAGAGGGAAGGGCAGAGAACGAGGGAGGGATGCAGAGAGCGAGCGGCAACGGGCTGACCGAGTATTAAGCGCTCTGCCCATCACGGCCGAGATGTCGTCACAAAGACGCGCCATGCTCCGCCCCTTTGGGCAATAGGCTAATGGCGAAGTAAGCGCATGCGTCGTGCGTCAGGCTCGAAAGGCCTCCCGTCATACCTGCTCCATGCGTGCGTGCGTGCGTTCGTGTGTGCGTGTGTGCGTGTCTCAGTCTTTGTGTGTCTGTTCGTCTGTTCGTCTCTCTCCCTCTCTCCCTCTCCCTCTCTCTCCCTCTCTCCTCACCGCGGTGGCAGATTCAGTCTTTGTCGGTCTTTACAAAGGACAAACGAACAGCCGCCGGAACAATAAGATTCAGCCTTCAGCCAAAGTCATGTACTTAGCACCAGCGACAACGACGATGACGTCGATGACGACAACGAAGATAGCAACAACGCTGACGATGATGATGATGAAGATAACGATGTCTTACTTATATCATGCAATATCTCTATTTGCACTTGTTGTCATCATCCACTACAACAAGATCAACAAGGTCTGCGACGCCAATAACAACGATGGCGATAACAACGACGACTATGACGCTAACGTTGACGACGACTACATCTGTGCCTATGACAATGACTATGACTATGACTTTGACGATGACGATGACGATGACAATGACAATGACTATGACTTTGACTATGACTATGACGATGACGACGACGACGATGATGATGATGATGATGACGACGACGATGATGATGAATACAACGACGACGACGATATGGAAGAGCACAAAGACAGAAGATGTTTTTGCTGCTGTAGAGATATGATCCGCGTGATTCCTCCTCATCTCAAAACGTTATTGTATACTAATGAGGCAAAAGCAGCTGCTGCTGCTGCTGCTGCTGCAAGTAGCCTGTGACCAGCGAACTGCAGCCTGGCCCAACCGCATTCTCCATCCGCTGTCGTCTGCAATGCTCTGCATGTATATTATTAATTCAATTATCTGATTGGTTGCGTTTCTGCATGCGACACTGCGTCCAAACAGAGACGCTTCTTATTGGCATCATTGGCGTCACCATCCTCATCCTTCGTTCAATCTTAGGACCGGTACAGTCACAAAAAGAACAGTTGCAACGTTATAATATTATATCTGAACCTTATGTATGTGTGTGTGTGTGTGTGGGTGTGTGTGTGTATGTATGTGCGTGCGTGCATGCATGCATGCCCGCACGTAAATCCCTGAAAATTCTATCTATCCTGAGCTGTCGAAATTCGAAGATAGAACCGACTTCTGAACTGCTTACCCATCATCCGTCTGGTGAGCTCACGTACCGCCCTCCAGTGAGAAAGCGTCAGCTTCATTGAGCGCCGCTCGCTCGCCGCAAGAGGCGCGGCGGTCAGTCAAAATGGCCCAGTTATAGCCACGTTGGCTATCATGGAGTGCAGACTGCAGCCTGCATTGCCAACGCCTCTGTGCTAGAGAGCGAACCGATCGCCAGATTCGCCTCTCCCGATGCTGGTTTACTTCAGAGATTTAAATCTCTCCGCATGCACTGCTCGTTCTTGGCAGTGCCAATCCCAGGCCCAGAGAAAGAAGGAGGGCGACACAGCCGACACTTTACTAGGCCTAATCATTTTTGATAATTATGACAGTGTCGTAGCAGCAACAAGCGGGTTTACTCGGCTTCTTATCGTTAGTGTCAATTCGTCAAGTTAGACAATTATTGTTCTGGTTAGTATTTTTAGAGGGCTGATTACAAACACATTATATGCAGAACAGCGTACAATTAAAATTTAATCCACCGAAGACTGACTAGCATTTCTGTAGCGCCAGCCTTCATAGTTAAGGTTCCGTTACAAATTGCCGCCATGTGGCTGGCGTCAGGACTAATGATGATGATGATGATGACGACGACGACTATGATGATGATGATGACGATGATGATGACGATGACGATGATGATGATAGTGAGGACGATGATGATGATGACGATGATGATGATGGTGATGACGATGACGATGACGATGATGATGATGGTGATGACGATGACGACGACGACGACGACGATGTCTACTCGGTTAATAACACACAAAACGAGCAAAATGCAACTAGCCTATAGGATGCTGCTGCTGCTGCATGCTTGCTCATGCATAGCATCTTTCCTTTCTGACTCTATCTCAGTTTCTGTCTTCGTCTGTTTCTGTCTGTCTCGTCTCTGTCTCTCTATGTGTTTGTGTGTGTTTGTGCGTGTGTCTGTGTGTGTCCGTGTGTGTGTGTCTGTGTGTGTGTGTCTGTCTGTCTGTTTGCATCTGTCTGTCTGTCTCTCTGTCTATCTGTCTCTCTCGTTCTTTCTCTCCCTCGAGATTAGCCACACTCTTTAAATCGGCGCTCTTTGCTAATCCGTTTTATGGAAGAAAACCAGAGAATAGTACAGGATAATATCTATGGATAATATTCATGGATAATATTCATGGTGGTCCATGGGGTCCTGGTACTGCATGTAGTGCAGCAGTTGAAATGGCTGCATGAGAAGTGGCTCTTGATGCTTACCGACAGTTTATGACTACCAGTACCAGTACCATTGAGTCCGTGGTCAGAACAAATCGGATACTTACCCTTTGTATAAATACCGCTCTTGTGAAGCGCGTATCTGTCTGTCTGTGTGCATTCCTGCCTGCCTATTATATGCTTCTCTGTCTAACTCTCTCATTGTCTGGTCTGCCTACATCTACTTCTGTATGTCTGCTTGTATATCTGTCTTTCTTTCTGTCTGTCTGCCTGTCTATCTGTCCGTCTCTCTCTCTCTCTCTCTCTCTCTCTCTCTCTCTCTCTCTCTCTCTCTCTCTCTCTCTCTCTCTCTCTCTAATTATTATCTATGTATTTATTCTGTCTGTCTGTCTAGCTGTATGTCTGAACTGCAAGCGGACCATAGCTCAAAGATTGCCAGATATACATATATATATATATATATATATATATATATAGCCTTTATGTGTAAGCATTGCCATTAGTCTCTGTATGGTTCTGCACTGTTGATGGCGTTTTTTGTTTCTGCTGATGATCATTATAGTGGAGCCAGCCTTAAAGACACTGAGGCGTGACGTTCTACCACCGCCCGACAGCCCCCATTCGTACACAATTTGCTTTAATTAATACAAGCATGTAAAATTATTAGGACTGGAGAGCAAACGAGAAAGCGAGAGACAGAGAGAGGCACAGAGAGACAGACACAGAGAGACAGACAGAGAGAGACAGACAGAGAGAGAGACAGACGAAGAGAGACAGACAGAGAGAGAGAGACAGACAGACAATTTTACCGAGTTATCCACAGATCAAGATTTAACCATAACGAAAATAGATGATAATCATTCGAGCAATATTTTGATTTGTGCGGGCAACATAATTATGCTGGGACTTTTTGTGCATTGAACCAGATTGCATTGAACAGAGCGAGTTTAGCAGATGTAAAGACATTGAGAGAGACAGACAGAGAGAGACAGACAGACAATTGCATGCAGCTCCGGTGGACGGTGGTAAATAAGAGCTCGGCCAAAACTGCGCAGCGCCTCTGTCTGTCTGTCTGTCTGTCTGTCTGTCTGTCTGTCTGTCTGTCTGTCTGTCTGTCTGTCTGTCTGTCTGTCAGTTGGTTGGTCGGTCACATCTGTCTGTCTGTCTGTCTGTCTGTCTGTCTGTCTGTCTGTCTGTCAGTTGGTTGGTCGGTCACATCTGTCTGTCTGTCAAGTTCCAAGTTCCATGTCATTCCAAACGGTGATGACAATGCGTGTCCACAGACACGCATTGTCATCACCATTTGGAATGACATGGAACTTGGGGTGATCAAGACAAGAACAGGAATAGGACCAGTGGATCTTATTTGTATGCCTCATCCGATGTTTCAGCCTCCATGCATATTCGATGATCCGGTCTGCTTATGAGTCAGTTGGTCGGTCGGTCGGTCGGTTTAGTTGATTATTATTAGGTTTGGATGTTCAGCCGCTAAATGTTCACAATCTTTGCGACGTCTATCAGCAGTCGAAGGACTTACAAGGGCATGCACACACGCGCGCGCGCACACACACACACACACACACACACACACACACACACACACACACACACAGAGTTGCAGAGTGTTAATGGGGTTGATCATTCTACCCTCATCCTTCCCCTATGTCATTCCTTTTCGGCTGATGCGGTGATGCCTCAATGTCCTCTGGCTGTAGCCACGCCATCTGTCTTTCACCCCCATTACCCCACACCCACGACTCTCCCCATAGAATGGTTCCCGTGGTGAGGAGTCGGACAATTGGGGAAGGGGAGCGTTCTTCCATAATCTCTTCTTCTAATCTCTGACGATTAAATCCTGTTCTCTTAAGTCTTAACATCAAGTCATTAAGTCATTTCTTATCTTAAATGTTAATAGTAATGTTACTGATTCATTTGTTCTTGCACACGTGACAAGTCATTAAGTCATTTCTTATCTTATATGTTAATAGTAATGTTACTGAGTCATTTGTTCTTTCACATGTGACAAGGGAGGGAGTGAAAGGGAGAGGAGGAAAGAGGAAGACAGACAGACAAACAGAGACGGACAGAGACAGACAGAGACAGAGACAGAGACATTTGGGTTGAATTCTGTAAAACTCGATCCCTGAATCATCATAAATTATAGTTTTGTTAATAATTATTCTTCGGACAAAAGGGACGATTGACTTTTGGAGGCAACAACAGCAGTCGCTGTCCTTTCATCACTATGGCACTAATGTCTAATAATTACAGCAAGTACTCATGTGGCCAGAATGATGCTTTGTGTGAATACAAATACAGATTAATAATTTAAGCGCAATCGCTTTTATTCGTTTGGATCTACATGCATGGATGCAGACGTTTTCTTTATTACCATGCGCAATAATTAGATGTAGACCGCGTTCTATATTTCTATCTGACCATGAAGCACTTTATAGCTGCATTGCACGAGCGCCGAATATATGGCTGATATATATATATATATATATATATATATATATATATATATAATCTTTTAAGGCACTTTTATGGTCTTTTAAAGGCGCTATATAAACAGCCAGGTGCAAGCAACACGTAATGCATCTAGCAAAAACCTAGTCATATTGTTATTATTATTTCATTGATCTCATCCGTTTCATTTATAGTTCGGCCCAGGGGCCAGGGCTTAAAGTGTGCCTGGACGGTCATGGACGGCGTCCATGCACTTATTTTAAAATCTGACCGCCGTCCTGCGACTCCTGTCACTTATTTGGCCAGCACAGACTGGAAAGGTAAGGGGCTCCCAGGCACTTCTTTTGGAAACTGGACGCCCATGCACTTATTTTTCCACACTTTAAGCACTGGGAACTTCGGCCTAAGTATTATTAATAGTAAAATGGAATATTCATCTGCAATAAGCCTTCTGTTCCCTGTTGAACATAGCAACAGCTGCAGTGTATTATAGACCTCATCATTATGCATTGCGTTTAATTAGGCTACTCATCAGCCTACTTTGTTTCCGAGTGAAATTGAAAATGAATGCATACATTTCTACACACATGCGTACACTCATACATACACACGCACACACGCACCCACACACACACGACGGACAAGAGCATGATTGCTGAAAGCGTCGCCAGAGGCGCTGCATTCGTTTGTGCCTTCGTTCGTTATTCCTCATGCAGCGTCCAGTGAACGATGTGTAAACAATGGACGAGGCTATGCAGTATGCATGAGGAAGAGCGAACCAATAAGAGAAGACGCAGGGGTGACCAGGTCATGCCATGATGCTCCATTTGTTTAGCCTAGATGGCAAGCGATCCTCTGATATAATTATTGAAGAGAGTTTAATTAAGTGGTCTTGATTCTCACCTCTGAGTAGAGAGAGCTTGAAGGTGCTCTAAGACAAGTGCACATACAAACAATAATATGAAATTAAAACATGAACTTACACGAATTACTTAGGTCAATGGAGGTCACTGCATGTATGTAACTATTATTGTCGTTCCCTATCCCCTGTCGACCCTTAGTTCTTCAGTTCACTTTCACTTTCATTATCCTCAATTTTACTCTTTCGTTCTCCATTTCTCTTTCACTTTCGTTCTCCATTTCTCTTTCACTTTCGTTCTCCAGTTCACTTTCACTTTCGTTCTCCAGTGTCACCCTCGTTTTACGTTGTGTTGTTTCGGCGCTTCTCATGGAATCAACCGTGAGAGACTTATTCCATGATAAGACCCCGTCGGTGATGCTGAGCGGTCATGCATGCCATCATTTGGCCACATTATTATTAGGATACTGTCGGACATAATTTAAAATGTCAGGGTAGATGCTGTTGCTGTTTCCAGCAGCCAGACAATGACGCGTGGCAATGTCAAGGCCGTAGCTAGGGGGTGTTTTGGGTGTTTGAACACCCCCCCCCCCCCCCAATGAAATAATGCAAAATGAAATAATGCATTTTTCTAGCACATGATGTAAGAACTACATTGTGTAATGTAAAATCGCGAAAAATAGCGTTTTTGAACCGCCATGAACGTATTACGAGCCAAAAGGTAAGCAAAGTAGGCTAGGTGACGACTTTAAAATGGTCGTAAGAAAATTTCGTCCAAAAGAAAAAATCGGGGGAAAACACCCCCTGAAATACAATCCTGGCTACGGCCTTGGGCGCTGTTGATGATCATAGACACGATACGTAATTGTAAGTAATGTGGCCTTGACCTACATCTTGTGTAGGCCTACGTAAGGTTACGTATGTACAATTGTAGGGCCTACATGTATGAATGCGTGCTTGATATATGCACGCATAAAGGGCCTATACAAGACTGTCTATAATAATATTGCGGATCGTAGTCCATTGCATCACTGCGCGTTATTCTACCGCAACGCTTAGTTAGGGCAGCTGATTGTATCCAATGTCGGCAATCGAAATAGGTCAACCGAGGTCATGCGTGATGAACCTAATACAGGGTCAACGAGTTCAATTGCTTTCGATTCTAATGTAGCGTGAGCCACTGGCATTTGTTGATTAGCCATTGCACATTTGCACACCACATTAACTTGTAATCTATAACAATTTAAGGGATGTATGTCAGAACTGCTTTTGAATAATCCGAGTCTTTCGTGTAAATGCCTCCTCAGGTAGGCTCGTGGTATTGAGCTACCATGAAACTGGACCGAGTATACTATACCCGGTATACTATAGTATTCCGATAAAATCGCGCACGTATATACAAGTACATATGCACATTCAAACACACACAGACACACACACACGCACAAATGCACGCACGCGCACACGCACACACAAACGCTACATTACCTTCCTAATCTAGTCGAACACTTCTATAGCGCTGCTGCTGCTTTTTATGCTCCTAGTATTGCCACTTTCATCTGGTATCCTAATACGACGAGAATCGCCGGTCGAGACACAACGACCGTTTTAACCGCCCAGCCTTGCCTTCCCTTGCCTGCAGTATTGACTGAGCGCCGACTGATAATATTTCTGAAGAAAGAACACGCCACCTAGCGTGTGTACGAGTCAGCGCGTGTAAGAAGAAGCTCCGCCCATGCGGTCAAGGTCGGCGCGTGATTGACGGCTGGCGCACTGGGCTATGGTGGGCGGAGTCAGCGTAGCGATGACGACGAGGGAGGTACGTGGAATGGCGGAAGCCGTTGCAATCAGTCGGCAACAGGCGTGTCTCGCTAGATTAGAATGGTAATCAATGAGAAGCCGAAGCCGAACAGACTTTTTGTCTAATGGCGTCCGTGTCAGTCGTCAGCTCATAGGGCAAAGGAAGGTGCATCCACACTGGGAATTAATGCTTGACACCACCAGACACCTTTGCACTAAGAACTACAATGGTGTTAAAAAATCGTCGCAGCTACATGTTTTAGACGCAATTATATGCTAGTGCTTGAACTTAATTATATGTATTATAGGCCTATAGCCTATATGTGAGCATATAAATATAGGTGCACCTAGCCACTCGTGCGTGCTTGTGTGTGTAGGCCTATGTGTGCATCTATGTGCGTGTGACAGTGTACATAAGTAGCAAGCAATTTGTAAAACCATGCAATTGTAAATTGCCTGAAACTTTAGGCAATTTGTAAAAGGCTGTGACTAGCGGACCGCCAGGCGGCCCTCGAATTTCAAATACTAGCGGACCACCAGTGGCGCCCGAATACTAGCAAGCCGCCAGGCGGCGGATTCCCTGTCCGGTTAGGGGAATACAATGTGGAAGAGGCGAAGACCATAGGGGGAGAAGGTAGTTGATGTTAGCAGTTATTGGTCAAGCTGTAGGCTATTAGCTTGACCAACAACTGCTAAAGAACCAACGCAAAAATCTTAAAGGCCAAGTTTCTTCTCTCCGAAGAATGTTAATTTATAGGCGTGGCTACGGAGATCTGCGGGCCAATGACCATGGGTTCGAAATCTGGCTGACACATAAGCCCTAGGACAGGTAAACTTGTATACCCGCTAATACAGAGCTGACCATCGAGCCATGCATGCAATATTCTGCTGGCAGGGGTGGGTGAGTTGTTTTGTTCCTCCGAGCCTGCTCCTCAGCTAGACAGCGTGGGGCTTCTCAATTGTTGGGCCTTCGAGTTCTGCCAAGGGCCAGCAATATTAAGGTAAGGTGGTATTACATAACTTTAGACTCCTTCCCTTCTCAACTCCCATATAAAGCTCTAGCTGGTGCCGAGACTTACCGGCCCACAGCTGCACGATGTTTTCTGTGCCACCACTATAGCTAATCTGCATAAGACCAGGTCAGGTTACCAGGCTATACAGTGAGACTGGACAGATGACTGGACAGTTTACTGGCAAGGTGTGTGTGGACTGATCTTGGTTCACCAGCCTATATCAGGGTGAGAATTGCGGGGGATTGGGGGGTTCAACCCCAGTCTTTCTTAGAGCCCCATAGTAAAGTCTGTTTTTCACACCCAAATTCCAAGTGGATAATGGTCCATCCTACGCCCCAGTTATTTTTCCACAATTCTTACACTGCCTACAAACAAGGTTCTTTCAATACATCTTGACCTCCACGTGTACGTATACCTTTGTTTATAAGTCTGGGCACCAGATATAGCTATAATACAGTTGAAATCTCAATTGACAAACTGAGAAGCCAGCCAGTGTAAAGTGATATAATACAACAACAAGGCCCAACAATTGAGAAACTGTCTATATTTGCAAGCCTGCAAGGTGTGTATGGATCTTGGTCTAGTTGAGGAGTATGCTTTGGACGAACAAACAATTCTACCTCCCCCACCAGGAGAGTATCCAAGCATTGGAAGGGCTCGATGGTCAGCTGTATTAGTCTAAATCAAACACGTATACATATAAGTTGGTGTACAGTCGACCTAGATTCTTTCCTCCCACTCCCTTGAGACATGCCAACCGTACGGTCATCCCTGGGATCATTAGTGCAATGATATCGGAATCTGTCAGTCAAACTTGAGGCAGACGGTCATTGCTTAAGCCACGCCTACGCCAACCTTGGGCTTTAAGAATCTAATGACGACACTAACCCTAACACTAACCCTAACCGACCCTCACGACGCAAAAATCTTAAGAATCTAATGACGACACTAATCCTAATACTAACCCTAACCGACCCTCACGACGCGAAACCGTACCCTATACGCGAACGACACCTACGGGTAGGTCTTCTACTCTTCTATGCTATAGCCATGCTTAAATTTAACGATAAAGAGCGCTAAAGTGAAACATAATCACCTGTGCAAAATGTTCCTCCATACGTAGGGTCATTTGTAAGAAATTTTGAACGTTTTACATTGCAATTCGTGTAAAATCGTGAGAGCCTGCCGACAAGCGCGTGTTCTTGACAGTTTACAAAGGGATGGTCAGAAATTGTACTCGACAACCTCCTACCCCAAGGGCGGATACAGAAACTTTGGACGGGGGGGTCCAAAAATTCTTGGTCTTGGGTCCGGGAAAAATTTTAGGCCTTGGGACGGACAATTTTTCTTTCGTATCCGCCGAAAAAGTTGATGACTTTTTTTAAGTCATCCGGCCAAATTTTCGAGAAAATCATACCATTTTGTCCGCCAAAAAAGTTAATGACCTTTTTTTAGTCATTTTCATTCTGACTTTAGAAAACATATGCCATTTCCAAATAGGGGGGCCGCAATGCATGGGTATTTCTTAATAGGGGAGGCCAAATTGTACAATATTGTTCCACAGCATGTTCAATCCACATGGGGGGGGGGGGCACGATACATGGGAATTCTAAATGAGGGGGCATGGCCGGATAAGCCCCCCCTGGATCCGCCCCTGTCCTCCCCCTACGGTCTTCGCCTCTTCCACATTGTTTTCGCCTGAAATTGGACGGCCGCCTGGCGGTCCGCTAGTCACTTCGTTTTTGTAAAATCCCTAATTCACTTGGGCACTTTACAAATTCAATGAAAAGACAAGGGTTTACTGCAGACATATTCAGGGCGGTGCATTGTGGGTATCACATTCTGTCATAAGACGGCTACACACTCACACAGCGTAGAAATAAAACAGGAAGTTCAAACACTTCTATGGTATAACCTCCCCCCCCCCCAATTGTTTAAAACGTCGCCGATAATAGGCCTACCTATATATTACTTAAAGCCTACTTAATCAACGTAGAGCGTGAACAGGCGCATAATTTACAATGGAATTGACCTTTGCCCTGGCAGGCATGGTGGTGGGATCAAACGAAGACCCAGAGGCCATGGTAGTCCGTGGTCACTGCTGCAGGTGCTGGCCTTTGGACCAGAGGATGATCTGAGGATCTAACCCTCTCCCCCGCAGCTAAGCGAAGTCTGATTACGTAACCACGACGGTCTATTCTGGGCTACACAATTCTCCCTGTGTTATTACGAATGAAGTCCTATAGTAAAGGATCAAGTTCAATCCACAAGGAACCTTTGTAAAGGATATAGGCGCCTTTGTGTTAGAGTTAGACATTCCCCAAGATCTTTCCACACACCTTGTATTCAAAGAACCTTGGACATTCCCTGTGATGAATTACAATTGACTAAGGATTCTATAGGCTACACGGCTAAACTTGGGCCCCACGGCCCCACATCTAGACCTAATATATTGAGACTAGTATCGGCTTACAACAATAGAGAATCGTGGGTGTAAGGTCCGCCCAAAGGTTGAATAGAGGTTAAATACTCTCCCATCCTGCACCCGATCCTTGACCCCCCCACGACCGCTGGTGCATGCCATCATAATCGCCTTCCACCAAAGCGCCCCACCGACCTCCGCCCCATCCCACCCTACCTCATCTCTCCAGACCCCGTCCCCACCCCCGGGCCTTGACACCGATCCACACTCTGAACTGACACCGATACTGAGTTCACATTGTTGTCTGTCTGTCTGTCTGTCTGTCTGTCTGTCTGTCTGTCTGTCTGTCTGTCTGTCTGTCTGTCTGTCTGTCTGTCTGTCTGTCTGTCTGTCTGTCTGTCTGTCTGTCTGTGTCTCTCTTTCTCCGTTTATTTTTATTGATTCTGTAATTTGGTCAGATTCTTTACTCTTGATTGTCGGTGCATCTCTCATAGTTCTATTCGTGTCAATGGTATACATGTTGTTTGAAACGATGATACTGAACTCAGAGTCATTGGGTTGTCATCGTATTTACATCGATAAGCTGCAGCAGCTGTCAGCAGCTGTCTGCTGCTCCGTGTTCGACTTTTGTTGTTAGAGGCATCACTTGAGCCATCACCTTTCTCATCCATATTCCAATGCTCCTGTCATGACATGCGACAACCAAGACTGTGTTGTCTTACTCTCATGACATGCGACAACCAAGACTGTGTTGTCTTACTCTAATGACATGCGACAACCAAGACTGTGTTGTCTTACTCTCATGACATGCGACAACCAAGACTGTGTTGTCTTACTCTCATGACATGCGACAACCAAGACTGTGTTGTCTTACTCTCATGACATGCGACAACCAAGACTGTGTTGTCTTACTCTCATGACATGCGACAACCAAGACTGTGTTGTCTTACTCTCATGACATGCGACAACCAAGACTGTGTTGTCTTACTCTCATGACATGCGACAACCAAGACTGTGTTGTCTTACTCTCATGACATGCGACAACCAAGACTGTGTTGTCTTACTTTCATGACATGCAGAATCGCTAGTGCGGGCCAGGGTGCAGTGATTACCTTCTAGTGGGCCCCTTCTGAGAACCCGCCGGTTCACCGCGCACAAATTTATTACAGCGACGGTTTAATTGAGGCATGTTCAACAGGTTTTGTCCTAAAATTATGTCCTTAAATGAACAAAATGTCCATTTTACCATCCTTACACCTCCCAATCACCAGCATGTATATGAACAAAGCTAATGACGTTTTGAATATTATTGTTTTGTATAACAAAGAGGGCTCGTTTTAATATATACGATATAGGTATATTCTAACAACGTAACACGTAGCTATACATAGCTACTGAAGTAATAAGCGCGTTTGTAGAACAAAGGTGGGTCTGTCGTAAGAAACACTATAGCCCTTATTTGCCATTATTCTAACAACGTTACACTATACAATGCTAATGACGTAACAAAAGTGTTGTAGATCAAGTATATGATGTCATAATAGTACAGTAGGCTATATACAAAGTCGTGACATGCAGCAACGAAGTTAGTGACGCGAAAAAATGCAAATTACAAAACAAAGAGATGTCGAAACAATACGAATTTCACATATCAAGGTGACAACATAAGATCATCAAGTTCAAAAAAAATTAGTGATGTAATAATGGTATTTTAGAACAAAGAGATGTCGTCACAAGATAATTGATCATGTGTCCTTTTGTTCTGATTCTGCGTGCTGGGTTCGTAGTTTTTCTGAACAGGAATTAACAGGGTCACGACATTTATTAATCCGGTCAAATATGAACCCCTTAAAACTGCGTACCCACCTTAACGCGGGCCTGATGACATGTCTCTGTCTCTATATAACTCTCTTATTGTCTTGTGTCTCTTTTCAGTTGACTGCGCTGTTGCATCTCTGTGTGTTTGTGCTTGACTGAGTTCACCAGAGGGCACCAGCAAAACCGACATCAGGTCAGCGACGTCTCTAGAGTGCAGACGCTCCATGTCATGTGTGTATGTATATATATATATATTATATATATATATATGTGTATATATATATAAATATAAATAATATTCGTCTACTGAGTGGCAAGATCTTGCACATATACATAATTATATATATATATATATATATATATATATATATATATGACAATGCATAAATAATATATATACATCGTCAACTACAAATTTATCGTCATATATATATATATATATATATATACATGTATATAAACATCTACTTATCCGCTCTTCAAATAGATTTCATCTTTTAGTTCCTCCTACTAGAACGACTATGGCTCAGTCCCGATCCTTTGCATCAATTGGCCCCTCTCTTTGGAATACTGTCTCCATCTACTCGGTCTCAACTTCTATAACTGATAATCCCTCCTCCTCATTTTCTTTCCTCAAAACTTATTTCTTCTCTCGTGGCCTTACGCACTGGAAGCGCCTCTGAACGGTTCACCCTAGTAGAGGCGCTTTATAAATGTTTTAATACGATACGATACGATATAGCCGTCACTTCATCTTTATAATGCGCAAATCAAATCTGACACAATCTAAAGTTCTAAGGTGACGGTGACCGGACAAAACCCCCCTGGACAAAAACCCCCGACAAACCCCCCGGTCAAAAACCCCCGGACAATTTCCCCTGATTTAGCCTAGGACATTAACCCCCCTGGACAATTCCCCCCCCCTTTGCTGGGCAAAGTGCAGGTAGGCCTATAATTTGCTTAAACTTAGGCTAATTCTATTCTATTCTATTCTATTTTTGGATTTATAAAGCGCCTCTCACAGCACAAACTAATCAGAGGCGCTCCCAGTGCGAAGAACTCCTGGAAAAAGAAAAGTCTTGAGACATCTGGCAGAAAAAGTAAAGCCTCCAGATAAAATTTGAGCACGAATAATAGTAGGAAGGCCATTCCACAGTAAAGGGCAGACAGAGGCAAAGGCGCGGTGTTGGGCTGTGGCAGTCCGAGATCGTGGAACAAGAAGATCATGACGATCTAAAGAGCGGAGAGGACGACCAACGGTAGCTGAGAAAGGCTTCCTAATGAGATCACAAAGGTAGCGAGGCGCTAGACCCAAAAACATCTTATAGGTGAGAAAAAGAATTTTATATTGAATCCGGGCAGTCAGAGGAAGCCAGTGAAGGTGTTCAGTCATGAAAGCCGAAATGTGAGAGAAACGAGGGAGGCGAGCAATCAAGCGAGCAGATGCATTAAGTACCGATTGGAGAGGAGCAAGGCGGAGTTTAGGTAGCCCAATGAGTAATGAGTTACAATAGTCAATGCGGGAACAGATGAAGGCGTGGACCATAGATGAAAAAATCGACGAAGAGAGAGATCGCCGAATGGCACGTAAACGACGTAGATGATAGAAGCTGGACCGAGAAATATTAGCAATATGTGTAGAGAAGGAAAGAGTATTGTCAATAGTAACACCAAGGTCACGGACATTTGCCACGAAAGTAAATTGAGGAAAGTGCTTGGCAAGTAAAACGTAATCAAGCTTATTAAGCTGTTGACGAGTGCCCAACCAGATCAATTGAGTCTTGGAAGAGTTAAGCGACAGACGATTTGAGGACATCCAAGAATTGAGATCAGCAGAAAGAGATTCAATAGACTGACAGAGAGCAAGTTGTTGGTAAGAGGAGCCATGAACAAAAGTTTGAACATCATCAGCATAAAGGTGACCAGAGGCTGAGTGCTTAGCAAAGAGAAGAGGAATATCAGCTGTAAACAAGATATAAAGAAGTGGACCCAGTACGGATCCTTGAGGAACTCCAAATTTAACAGGAACCCATGAGGTGCGAGAATCATCTAGTATAACCATTTGGGTACGATCAGTAAGATATGAACGAAACCAAAGAAGAGGAAGACCGCTAAGACCAAAAGAAGTTTCAAGACGATGTAGTAGAATATCATGGTCTACCATATCAAATGCTGAAGATGCATCAAAAAGAGCCAGAAGAGTAATCTGTGATTTATCCATAGCAGAATAGATGTCAGAAAGAAGAGAAAGAAGAGCAGTTTCAGTCGAGTGGTGAGCTCTAAAACCAGATTGTCGGGGAGGTAGAAGGCCCGATTGCTCAAGATAAGGGAGCAGTTGCAAAGAAACAAGACGCTCTAAAGTCTTAGAGAGAAAGGAAAGATTAGCAATAGGGCGATAATTTTGGCACAAGCTAGGATCCAGGTTTGGCTTCTTGAGAGAGGGAAATACAAGAGCACGTTTATCCAGTTCCCCGTGCTGTGTCAACTAATTAGTGTCATACGGGTAAACACCTGTCGCTGTCATTCAGGCGTGAACTAATAACTTGTTAGTGTCATTCAGTCACTCCCATATGAAGCCAGTACCTTTTGGTGTAATCTAGGACAGCATGAATCGTTGTCAGCAATCCAGCTTCCATTTAAGAAAGAGTATTTTCATCAATCCAGCTTGCATTTAAGAAAGAGTATTTTCATCAATCCAGCTTCTATTTAGGCAAGAACATTTTCATCAATCCAGCTTCCATTTAAATAAAATTTATTTGTATCAATCCGGCTTCTATTTAGCGAGAATTATTTTCATCAATCCAACTTGTGTACTTAGGACCACCGTTTTATAGTACGACAACTTATGCGCAATATATTCTACCAGAGGGGGGTGGTTATGTCCTACCCTGGGTTTTTTTGTCCGGGAGGGGGTTTTGTCCGGGGGTTTTGTCCGTAGGGTTTTTGTCCAGGGGGGTTTTGTCCTACAACCCTAAAGTGACTAACCAATGCAGTTCCATTGTACTGTATTTGATTCCATTTCATTCCAGGTTTTCTGTTCAGACTGTTCTGTACAACTCGGCGATCGTCTATATAATCGACTCCATTAGGAAGACCACGGAAGACCACGAAGTAGATATATCTTTCGGATTCCACGACCGAATGCGTTTCAACAAAGTAGAGACCCGCCACCTGGTGACTTTTATCGGAGTCTGCTGCAAATCTACATCGTCGGCCGATAGTGTTGCCAGACACTGTGATACATCATCCCATCTTAGTATAGGATGAGGCTTGTTTACACAGCAGCGACTGATCAAGATGGCTGGCGAAATAAGTGTGGCCTGCTGCCAGACACCATGGCTGGCTCATGCGTGTATAAACTTGCGATTACGAAACGCAGGTAAAAGTGTCTGGTGCTGGGTAAATCATAGGATTACAATACAAACTGTAACCGTAGTCGTAATCGTAACCGCGACATTTCTACAGGGTGGGCCGAAAAAAGACCCCCTCTAAGATTTTTGTAAATATCTTGACCAAAAGTAAGAATTTCGAAATGAAATTTTACAGTCTTAAAGACAATTCATATTTACACCAGATGGCCAGATTTAATTAAAATATTTAAAATAGAAAAGTTACACGATTTATAGTCTACTACATAGTGGGCCAATAATCAGATGCAATAGAATAGAGATAACCTAGAGTCGAACAGTCCTGAACTGCATTGAACCCGCACCCATATAGCCGCACGAATTCTAATAGCGCTTGGAAGACTATATAGAAATGACGAATTCATCACAGGGATAAGCTTATGCACTTAATGCCCTTCACGCAGGGCCGCGTTAAGATTAGTGTGGGCCCGGGTGCTGTGATTGCTCTCCAATTTCTTTTTCTTAGAGACTCCACCAGACTGCACCAGTCCACCATGGCACGCACAAATTTATTTCAGCGACGGAATAAAGGCATGCTCAACATATTATGTCTTAAAACTGAGTCTTTTATAAGTTATCAACATGGACGCTTTGAGCGCAGATAATATAAATAAACTCCTTAAAATGTAACTTCTCAGTCATCTTCACCGCACTTTGCTCGTATAGAATTGCGCGGGGCGACCTATACCCACAGCGAACTGGGACAGGGCATGTCAGTGTCGGGCTGCAGCCCCTAAACCAAGTGGTACTACGGCCTGATTGACCTCTGCAGCTTCTACCCTTCTATAGGCATCTTCCCGTCAAATCATCGCCCCAACTTTATGCAGTTGCGCGTTTTCTTTCTTATAAATATTTGCCCTGCTTTGTAGCGTAGTCTTCGGCTTGTACTAAGACGCAGCTCTGCTTGTTACATACATGACTTGTATGTGTATACTTTTAAAGCCGGAGTTTGGTTCGGCGAATCCGCAATGTGTTCAGTTTAACCGCAGGCGTTGTAAACAAGTGACGATACAGCTGAATGATATGTGTCAGATGACCCAATTATATCTACACGCTGGTATGGGCGCCGCCTACACCTAGCGTCGGTTTCTGAAATTATTCGCTCTTCCATGAAGTTTACATAAAATTATACACCATACTAGATCATCATAATAATGTGATTTAAAATATCGTACTATATATCACGCAATTAAATAAAGTTATATATATATATATATATATATATATATATAATATTAACACGTTAGTGCTTTGTGCAAGATAACGTTAGAAAAACTCAGTTTTATGATTATTAAGCGGATTGCTGGAGCCTGGAGAGACTGAATATCAAAGCGTTTAGAAAAATCCACGCATGCGCGTGCAATGAGTCGTGGAGTCTGTATACTATATAGTATGTATAGTATGTAGCCTACTGCAGGTGTGCTGCTGACTTGGCGGTAATGGGCCTATCTACAAATAAGAATACGGTGTTATTTACGAGCGCAGAGATTGACCGCTACACGCCTGGCGTTCGAATCCTGGTGCATGGACTCATCGGATTATGTTGGCATGCATAGACTACATGGCTTGGTGTGAAATTGGTGGAAATCCCATTCAAGCACACACGCGAGCACGCACACGCACACACGCACACTGCAGAGTCATATTCACGGTTGATCCGGGAATGTTCGAAAGTCTTATATGCTTCAAACCAGTACCAATAATTGTAATCTGTTCTCTTTCGCCGAGGTTGAGTCCGGAGCGTCGCTCCGAAGTATTACATGTATAGATGGCTAACCTTGAAGGGACGCTATATAAATCCTCGTAATGGAAGAAAGAACGAATGAATCAATCAATCAAACAATCAATGAATCAATGAATCAAATCAATCAATCAACCACATCACATATTAAAAAATGGCCAATCGTATATACGTCCTTTTCCAAAGACAGACAAAATAGAGTTTCTCACATTATAGCATTGAAGCATTAGTTCTTGCAGAAGATTTTACTCGTATATAAGCTTATGTCAAACGTATACACCTGGAGTTCTACCGCATGACAGACAGGCATTTTTCAGGTAAGTTTGTACTCTATATACCTGAGGGTACGAAAGTCAGACAGTTGCAACTTGCAGCCGGTATAGCATATAGGCCTATGTCGCCTGCTGTGCGCACCTATATTAGAGTAGGCCTACAAATGCTGAAAATAAGATTCACCGTTCAAGTGCAGGACTTAAAGGTTGACAGATCAAATAAAAACAGTTGGCAATTTGCCGACACACAAAGTGAGTGATCTTGCGGCAAAGGAGTCAGCTCAACGTCGCTGCCATTCGCTGGAACTCGTTGCTTTTGAAAGTGCTAGCTATAACAGGGGCGGATCCAGGGGGGGCCAATCCGGCCATGGCCCCCCCCATTTAGAAATGCCCATGTATCGTGGCCCTCCATTTGGTTTGAGCGGCCGCTGAAATGGTATGATTTTCCCGAAAATTTGGCGGATGACTTTTAAAAAAAAGGTCATCAACTTTTTGGGCGGATAAAACAGTATGATTTTCCCCAAAATTTGGCCGGATGACTAAAAAAAAAGGTCATCAATTTTTTTGGCGGATGCGATTTTTTTTGTCCCAGACCCAAGGTCTCAAGATTTTTTGCCCCCCCCCCCGTCCAAAGTTTCTGTATCCGCCCTTGAGCTATAAGGTGTGTAAAATGTATAGACTGCATTTTCAAGTCTTAGCATTTGTAGGTACGAATTTTTTTGCTCGAGACACTGTTAGAAACCATCTAGATACTGCGCTATATAGGCTATGTGTTGTAGATTAACGTCATATTATAATTATTTTTGGTCCACTAATAAAGTTGCGTTAGGCCTAAGTGCCGATTAAGATAAAATTGCATAAACAAGGCTTTAAGTGTAAAAAGCAGTTTCCGATGTAGCAAAATCAAATATTATTCTCCGTTTCCGTTTTTTCGATCGTTTTTCCGTTTTTATTTTTCCGAATAAAACGACGCTTTTCGTTTCTTATTTCGTTTCCAACCTTTTTACATATTATTAACTAGTTGACACAGCTCTGCAAACTGGATAATTAGTCTAAGTATTATCAATTAGGCTATACATACAGAAAAAGGCTCTTTGCAGTGTATCCATGTATGTATGTTCCACAAAAACTTCTGATCCACGCGACCGATCGCTTCCAAATTTTCCACGAATGCATCTTAGAACCCGAGAACAAACACATAAAGGTGTTCGCGATCTAAAAATATTACCACTTCCCGTACTATGAACATTTTAAACTTCGATGCGATATAGTTAACGTTGCATTTAAGACGCCATTTTTTCGCCGAACGATTGTCAACAAACCCATTGCTTTCTGACGTCATCACTTGACCTCAATTCTCGCCGAGGGCGGAGTTAAGCTAAATATGAACGGTTAATCGCAAGTTAAAATAAAATAATTACAATAATAATAATTATAATTGCAAATTAATTACAATAAATATACCGGTAATTAATATTCTATGCCGTAGCCTATCAAACGAATAAGGACATTATTTATGGCGGTTCGGGTTTAGGAAAAAGGACCAAAATTCATCGGCAAAAGCCGGGTACCCCAAATTGGTGGCGAATCCGCCCCGGAGGGGCGGGTGGGAGCTGAGTTGAGTCGAAAAACCTAACTTCACGGGAAACGCCGGGCATGTGCACATAAGGGTGGGGCCGGGTTGGGACCGCGATGGAAGAGGGCGGGGTGGGAAGGGCGGAGTTGGACCGGCGGTGGGGCGTGGCGGGGAGGGGTGAAAAACCGAAATTTTCCGGGAAACGCCGGGTAATTCAGTTAGTAAATAATACAATATTATATTATATACACATTATCGATTAATGCATATGGCTTATCGTGTATGTACACCTGTATAAAGTGTGTATACTATTATGCCAGTAACCGTGGCATGCAATTGTCCTGTTTCTGCTCACCCATGGACTTCCTGTAAACTTCCAGCCTTCAGCCTTGGCCGCACTCGTTCCATATAAATACACAGACACCGAAAGACGTTCAGGAACCATATACATGTGTGTGTGTGTGTGTGTGTGTGTGTGTGTGTGGGTGGGTGGGTGTGTGGGTGGGTGGGTGTGTTCGTGCGCGTATGTGTTTGCGTATCATAAGTCAGCGGTTGTGAACTCACACGCTGACCAAGAACAGTCTGAGACTAACTCACTCTCTTCTATCGCCAACGAATACAGCAATGGTTTTTAGTGTCATGGCGGCGCCCGCGCTATTCACGTTCATGAAGTTGCGTCAGGGTCATGGGAGTTCTTCAGCAATCAGCAATTCGAAGCAATTAAATGTAAAAGATATTAAATATAATATATTCCAGAGAATACTTGGCAGGTCATAAGACAGGTCTGGAATAGAATAGACAGTATATGACTGTCGCGACCTATCGGTGAAAATGAAATGTTCAGGGCTTAACGACACTGTTTCATATCGAAGATGATTAGTGTCGGAGGCAGAGAACAACCTCACACTCCACGTTTATATTGCGACCGAGCCACCCGCTGTAAAGATCCCCGCCCGGGAATTGAACCCGGGCCGCCGGCGCGGCGAGCGGGCTACAACCCACTCGACCACGCAGGATCTGTCGGTGGTTTCTCTCGCTCTATATATGGCCTATTCTAAGGTTTCCAGCACGACCTATAGCGTTCCCATTATAATAATACTAGCTGTATCCGGCCACGTGTTGCTGTGGCTGAAAAGAACGTCCAACCATCCCTCCCTACCTCAATTCCCCTCCCCTCTCTCCCCTCCCCTTCCCATCTCCTCCCCTCCCCTCCCCCACTCAGTCACCTGCTCTTCCTCTCCCCTCTACCTCCTCCCGTCCCACCTCCCCCTCCTTTCTCCTCCCCTTCCCATCCACTCTACCCTCTTCTTTTTATGCAAACATAACCGGTTTCGGTTTGTCAACCGAATTGAATGATCGAAATTTGTTATGCGGGAGTCAACTATGATGTCACGACACGCGACCTCATGCGAAGTATCGTCTGGCGACGTTTACGGTAAACATTGGCGATGGCGATGAAAATTTGTAAGGTCAAATAGCGGAGGAATTAAAACGATCAATATTGTTGTAAAAGATTGCGCTTTTAAAAAAAGCATTATTAAAACACGCGCCTATTCGAAGGGAACGTTTAGGTGAAATTTTGAATAGAATCGGTGAAGACTTTCGAAGATACTTGATTCCGAACGGGACTGAGTTACATTTTTATTTATATAGATATAATGTATATTGTATAGTATATATATATATATATATATATATATATATTATAGACTCTTGCCCATCCTATAAGACGGTTGAAATGACATTCCTAACTTACCATCACCTCCCTCCGCTTCCCACGCCTCAGCCTCTCCCCTTTCCCTTCATCCCCTACTAACCACCTTCCCTTCACCTCTCCTTCTCTCCCTATACCAATCTTTACCCCATCTCCAAGAATGTTCTGCACGTATACTATACATTAGGCATCTTGAAAGGGCGCTACACTCTAAATTCTACTACGTTACCTGGAACGTACTAGGTAACGTAGTACTACGTTCTATATGCACTGAGTAAGTATACGTTAGATTGACGTAGTGATTTTCTAACGTAGCTCCACTACGTCAGTTATTTAACGTAGCAAACTACGCTATCCCTCTTTATTTCACGTAGTTCAGTATGTTAGAATCTAACGTAGCCAGTGCGTTCCCACCCCTTTATTTAACGTAGTTCAGTATGTTAGAATCTAACGTAGCCAGTACGCTCTCACCCCTTTATTTCACGTAGTTCAGTATGTTAGAATCTAACGTAGTCAGTACGTTCCCACCCCTTTATTTAACGTAGTTCAGTATGTTAGAATCTAACGTAGCCAGTACGCTCCCACCCCTTTATTTCACGTAGTTCAGTATGTTAGAATCTAACGTAGCCAGTACGTTCCCACCCCTTTATTTAACGTAGTTCAATATGTTAGAATCTAACGTAGCCAGTACGCTCCCACCCCTTTATTTCACGTAGTTCAGTATGTTAGAATCTAACGTAGCCAGTACGTTCCCACCCCTTTATTTAACGTAGTTCAATATGTTAGAATCTAACGTAGCCAGTACGCTCCCACCCTTTTATCTAACATAGTTCAATATGTTAGACAGTTAAGTAGGCTCTCGCCTCTTTCATTCTTTAGGCACACATTAATAATTTAACCAAAAAATTAAAATCAATCAATCCATAAACCAAAAAATTACCACCAATCAATCAACCATTTATTGGCTCAAGAAGAAAAGAAATCAGATGTAAACTTATAAACAGTAAGTTCAAAATTAATCTGTTGCAGACACCAACAAAGGTTAAGATAACTCTAAAATGCTGGATTGTCTCTTTCGCATGCACAAATTTACACATGGTCAATAGCCAACTAGTTACGGTCAATGTGATTAAATAAACCTAACATTGTCTGGACCACAAAATAGCCTGCAACTGAAGCAACAGCAGAACATTGCAGCATAGAATAGAAGAAAAAATACAGAAGTGCAAGCACATCATAACATCCATAACTGAAATTTATATAATCCTAAAAGAACAATCAATCAATTTAATTTTATGTAAAAAAATGTTTCAATTCAGCTTTAAAACGTAACATGTGCAGTCGATATGATGAAGAGCTCAAAACTGATGAACCTGAGCACTTATGTGAAAATTATCAATGTGCTGGTTCGTGCAGCATGGATATGATATTTATACTATTTTCTGGTATCCGACCATAGAACTCTCACCTTTACAGAAATATTTATCAAACAGTGAAGGAAGGGGGGTCTATAATCATAGCTGTATATGAGCGGTCCAATTTCCTATTTTATAATATCACTCAATTTTAATATATTGTTTTCGTTCAACAATATTTAATTATCAATTAATAAATTTACGAATCATTAATTAATTAAACATAATATGAAGTCCGACCAGTATCTAAGCAACACAGACCAAGCATTCAAAATCCATCAACACTTTCACTAAGTTAAAACCGCATATATAAATTTCATATATTTCCAAGACGAAGTCAAAATACACCTGCACTTGGTTATTATTTGAGCACTGATAAAAATCAGATATAATAAAGACAAAAACAAATGCAAAAATGACCACATATCACTAAACGTCGATATACTTCATATCTACTGAGTTCACGAACCTTTGGCATAAATGTCCAATCTTTAAAATTAAAGAAGTCTTTTTATTCCAAAAAATTCCGAAATGCTAAAGCGGTCAATGAATACACCATATTAAAATACCTAAAACAGTTTGAAGAAGTTATCAAAGCCACACGATTCTCAAGTCATCTTGGTATTAGCTCTAAAGTACATGGCACCAGCTTATTCACAAGCCAAGTACTGTTTTGCACGATTCAAAAGTGTACTCCAGAGATCGATAGGGCTTATCTCTTGGAGGTCCGAGTCCGAATACTAGACAGAGGAACAGCCGCTGCAAGGACGACTTTAGTTGAGGACGAGAAAGCATCGTTTGTGTCTGGTTAAGAATTCCTGAAGCGCTGAGACCGATTCTGATTGAAAAGACTGTAGGGCAATAAGTCAATGAAGCACTTATTGCAAATGACTGTGGGTATGGCGGCATTGATGGAGATACTCTCGATCTTCTCCTCTGACTTGATCCGACCTATTTTAATCAAAAAAAAGACAATTTTATTTAAGGTGTCGAATTCAGTTACACATTCAAAGCAAATCAAATATGGTCAATTATATATCAATATTATCATCCATAGACCAATTCGACAGAATACAAAAATATACTGTGTAAACAATCTCAACAGCATCTCATGAATATATTAGGTGGATCATCAAAATGGGTTAACCAGAAAAAGGAACAGGTTCCGCTAGCTCTGGGAAACCCCAAACTCAAGTCAATATCATGAAACTGGAGACGCAGGAAGGAAATTCACACAGAACAAAAGGAAGTTCAAGCAGCGAATGGAATATGGCATATATATATGATAAAAGACATATAAAATAAATCTTCAGCAATACGCCAAACAAAAATAAAGAGAATAAAATTATTAATGTAAAAAATTACCAAAGATTATAAGATAAGATTATTCTTTAATATACCAATTGCTATCCGCATTTTGGTGTACAGACATGTCAGACATGGTATAATAACCAAACGTACATAATTTCTATATCTAATCAAAATGTTTTCAAAAAGCACAAAATCCTACGACCAAAATCAATATAATTTTTTACGTTAAAATTAAAATTGTGTTATTTTAATGACCAACTATTCATGCTAAACTATGGTTTATATGGTATTATGCTATATTATAATTATGGTATATAGTCATAATTTAGTAACGGACCTAAGAATCATTAATATTGCTTAATTCTCAACTGCACAAATCCAATTCTGTATGAGTGAAAATGCCTAGCGAATGTCACAAGTTTGAACGGAAATGAAAACAAAACATGAATAACAAGACGTGACATTTGTTTATATTACGTAAGGAGAGTAAATTATGACTTTTAAACAGAGGAGCAGTGTAAACTGTCTGAGAGCAAAAGATTATACTTAATTTTATTGTTCGCTCAGAATGCAAAGTATTAATCAAAATAAAATATCAAATATTGCGAAACGAGAAATATGGAAAATAAGCGAGTTATAAATGTTGAATAGAATTGGATTTGGGAGGCAATGTTTCAGCCTAATTGCAACACCTATATTTTTGCAATTGTGCAGATTACCGCCATTATGTATTCCATAATGGCAACAGAAAGCAGAAAGATGGAAGGCTTCTACCAGTACTGAGCAAGGAGCTCCAGCTTTTGTGGTAGTCATGCAGTTATAAGTGCAACTGTGCATTCATATTCCATGAACAATACTAGTTCATGAAGATACTCAAATAAACAACTAAATCTTGTCTGAACTGAATGTATTGCTGCTGAATGGCAGACAGATCCATAAGGACAACAAACGGGACATGATTGTGTAACTGTATGTTCTGTGCATTGTTACCGAGAGTCACATGTTCGCATCTACAGGGTGCGCCAAAAAAAGGACCCCCCCTAAGAATTTTGCCAATATCTTAACCAAAAGTAAGAATTTCCAAATGAAATTTTACAGGCTTATAGACAATTCATATTTACACATGATGGCCAGATTTCATCAAAATATTTAAAACACAACAAAAGTTATGTCGCTTTTAGGGAGGTCACCCACCGTTTTTTGACGATTCAAAAACGCGACGCAGCAAAAAGTCTCGAACAAATAATCTCATTATTTTGGCCAATATCTTAGCCAAAAGTAAGAATATCGAAATGAAATTTCACAGGCATAAAGACAATTCATATCTGCATATGATGTTCAGATTTCATCAAAATATTTTCAAAGCAACAGAAGTTATACCACTTTTAGTAAGGCCACCCCCCAATTTTTGACAATTCAAAGACGTAACGCAGCAAAAACACGATTTTATTAAGTCTCATCTCAAATAATTATTATAAAATAGCCCTGATATTGACAGCTGATCATTATTATTACTATTTAAAAAATAAACAGGGTACCAGCGTAGCTGCACGTCACTGAGAAGTCACTTAGCAAGATGACGATCATATTCTTAAAATTAGAAATAACAAGGAATCTGTCAGAGAGTCAACAGGTCCATCAAGAACTCTGCATATAGACTCAAAATAAGTTTGGGCACGGGTGGTGGGCACATTGAACACAAGTTGTGAAGCACTACCAAGTTCATTTGACAACAGTTATTTGTGATGAGACTTAAAAATCGTGTTTTTGTCACTTTTTGTTGCGTTTCGTTTTTGAAACGTCAAAAAACGGTGGGTGGTCTCACTAAAAGTGGCATAACTTTTGTTCCGTTTTAAATATTGTGATGAAATCCGGCCACCATGTGTAGATATGAATTGTCTATAAGACTGTAAAATTTCATTTCTATATTTTTATTTTTGGCCAAGATATTCGCAAAAACCCTTAAAAAACTGCGTTTCGTTTTTGAAACGTTAAAAAACGGGGGGTGACCTCCCTAAAAGTGGCATAACTTTTGTTCTGTTTGAAATATTTTGATAAAATCTGGCCATCATATGTATATATAAATTGTCTATAAGTCTGTAAAATTTCATTCGAAAATTCTTAATTTTGGCCAAGATATTGGCAAAAAACCTAGAGGGTCCTTTTTTTGGCGCACCCTGTACATCAAGCCTCTGACTAGCTACCTTGGACAAGTTGCTCACCCAGAATTGTCTGTGAGGAAGGGAATGGAAACCACGCCACTCATGTCATCCCAAGTGACTTTAAAGCCATGGCCCTGACTTCGGACATAAACTCATCATCATCATCAAAGACCAAAGTCACAGCACACAGAAATATCAAATGGACAAGAAATAGAAGAGAAATATTATGTGGTCACATTATTTCGCATATCAAAATGTGCTCAGTCAAAGAGTCGAAGGGACCAGGGGTGTTAACAATACTGGAAAAAAGTATTGGCAATACCAATACCAATACTTAATAATAAAAGTATTGGCAATACCAATACCAATACTATTTCTTAAAAGTATTGCAATACCAATACCAATACTTTTACCAATACTTTTCGTGGGTCAACGTATCTAAAAAATCCTTCTGGCAAATTAAGCTATTCTATCATTAGCCTATCACTTTGTGCTGGTATCGGATCGGCAATGTTAGTGTCCGCATCGGCAACATTAGTGTCCATTTTTAACTCTGCAAAGATTCCAATCTAAATAAAGGACACGTTTCCGGTCATTTGACTATTTATAGATCTCGATTTCCGTCCATTCCGGTCAAAGATCACAGATCGGTGAGATCGCACCAAAGAGTCGCTTATTCAAGCGGATGAGAAACCATAAATTATATAAATATTATCGTGAAAAAAGTATTGGTATCGAGTATCGCTTACAGGCTAAAAAAAGTATCGGCGATACGCATGCGATACCAACAAAAATAAACTATCGCGATACTCGCCGCGATACTTAAAAAAGTATCGGCGATACCAAGTATTGCGATACTTTATCGCGATATTAACAGCCCTGGAAGGGACACAGATGTCTCGAACACTGGAATAGTAACTAAAAGAGAGAAACTTGTGGAGTCGTCTGTATGTCATCCATCATTTTTCAGTATGTAGGACAGCTTTATCACAAACTCATATAAAACATTAAAATATACCAGGAAATGTTAAAAAGTAAGCAATTTAAAGCACTTATGATAGACGCGCCTAAAGGAAGCCTGAGAGACAGTAATGGTAAAGAAGTGTCGTCAACTTAATTTTTTCATTGTCTTGACACATCATATCAAAAGTCAAGTCCTTGTCCTCACAAGCCGAACCTACCCATCAACAACACATGGTCAGTGAATCATAGAAGGAAATTATATTTTAGCATTACACATGTAAATCCTGCAGGATTTGACAAAAAATTTCCTTGCTAATAATTATAACGTGTTTTACTTTCCATTTGCACAAGGAAATATCACTGAGAATAAAGAGAGTAAAACGCATTTGTCCTATTTGGTTACCAATTCGTTGTCGGACATAATGGACATTGGTTAGAGTGCTTGCCTTATAGAATTGAGAATATGGGTTCAAACCTGTCCTGAGGCAATTAACTGTGTTTATGCACCTTGAACAAGTGCTTCACTCACAACTGCTCGACATCAACCACCATCGATATTATAATTGGTTATAGTGGAACAAACCTGCTCAACAGCAGAAGACTGAAGAAGAAGATAGTGGAACTCACAACATGGACAATATTTAATAATAATAAATATTATCAAAACAAAATAAACAGCGAATTTTCATAAAAAATACACATGTCTAGGAAACAAAAGGAATACATGAATGTATATTTACCATTAGCTGCCATCCAAAAATATGCTGCTGGGATTGTGCGATGTGAAGAGTACTTCCACAGCTACATCATCATTGCAGCAACTCTCTGAGGACAGAAGTGTCGGACATCAGTGTTTCAAATTCCAGGTCAAGCTGAATCAGTTTAAGAAGAAAAAAAATTGATTAACAAGTTACTTTGACAGAATGTGCCAATGTAATACAACAGAATTTAATATTATTCTATAAAAACTCAACAAGATTGCTTGTTAGATCAGCACGGCCACAGTTTTGAAACGATCGATCCAAAATCCTTTACAGGGGTCGACCCAGGGCAGGTTATAGTGTGGTTCTTACGGCTATGAAACTTTTGTTTATCAATGGTATGAAATAAAATTATATGGCACCAAACAAATATTGTCTGATCTTCTAAAATTTATCCAATAACAGAAATAAGACACTGAAATTAGTAGCTAAATGCAGAAAATTATCAACTTATAGGCATCTCATTTAGATCAATTAAGTTTCATACCTATAGGCCCATGGTTTTTTTATGCCCGATATATAGTGAGGTGTCAGATTAATATTAGTTTCGACAGTATACATTTTGGGTGATGGAGAAATCCCATCACGAATTTGGGCTGCAAAGAATTTTTCGGTCCGAATTGTCCGGTTCCGAATTGTCCGGTTCCGAATTGTCCGGTTCCGAATTGTCCGGTTCCGAATTGTCCGGTCCGAATTTTCCGGCGCCGAATTGTCCGGGAACCGTGTGAAGTTATGCATAGCAACATGAAAAAGTAGCGAAAATAAGGGTTTTTGCACCCAATCCGGCCCCAGATCATGGGGGAGATTCGCCAACCCCTCCACTGGGTGTCACATGCCGAGGCGGACACAGTAGTGAAGGTTTGGAGTTAAAAGGTGCAAAACTGTCGATATGCATCCTGGACAAACAGACACCGAATCTTCTCTTTATTTATATAGATACTAGCTGCGGTACCCGGCGATGCCCTGGAATTTTATGTAAATAGCCGTGAAGCTACATATGGCGACGAAATGGAAATAGCAACAGTTTGGGTTTTCGGACCCCACCATGGCCCCCTCCACTGGCTGGACTTGACGGTCCTCTGTCTACATGCAATATTTCATATCAATAGCTGCAAAGTTGCAAAACATCTCGTCTCAAAATTTTGTCCACCCGTACAGCACCCTGACCCCACCAGGCCCATACCGGGCGAGGTGTGTGTTGATTTGGGGCGCGGTGGACCCGGTGGCACACTATCGAGCTGCAACTTTTCAAGTGAATAGCTGTGAAACTATATGGCGATGGTACAAAATATGGCAAATGGATTTTGTGCCCCTCCCCCATTCTCCTCTTGGTGTTAAAGATTCGCCAACCCCTCCACTGGGTGGACCTGACGGTCCTCTGTCAAAATGCAAAATTTGACATCAATAGCTGCAAAAAATTGCCCCTAAAAATGTTGCCCCCCCCTAAACAACGCCCTGCCCCACCCGGGCCCTGCGGGGCGAGGTGTGTGTTGATTGGGGCGAGGTGGTCCCGGTGGCACCCTATTTAGCTGCAACTTTTCAGGTGAATAGCTGTGAAACTATGGCGATGGTAAAACAAATGTGGGAAATGGAGTTTTTTGCCCCCCCCCCCCATTCTCTCTCTGGTGGTAGAGATTCGCCAAGTCCTTTACTGGGTGGACCTGACGGTCCTCTGTCTAAATATAAAATAATATTTGACATCAATAGCTGCCAAAAAAATCGTCGCCCTCCCAAAGATTCTCCCACCCTGGCCCCCATGGTGTTAGAAATTCGACAACCCCTGCACTGGCTAATTCTGGTGGAACTCTGTCTAGGTGCAAAGTTTCAGATCAATAGCTGCAAAACTGTGGGCGTGTATTCTGGACAAAGTCATATACATACATACATCCTCAATTATAGATATAGATAGTATATATTACGCATGAGCACTTGTAATAGTGCCCTTCAAGATTCTACTTCGATGAGCTCCCAACTACAGCACCGACACTGAATCTCAGTTTCACTCCGAAGCACATGAGTAATGCGATTGGAGTTGCTCAGGTTCCACACGCATTACGCACCGGCTTGAGGTGGATTCTAATCCGCAACCTTCCTGCTCTAAGGCACAGAACATACCCTTGCACCACCACACCTCACAATATACATGTTCACAACGTCATATCCTGGAGTTGTGAAACTGCACAACTCTCATCCACTGCTAACAACTGTGTGAACAGACATCGGATGAGGGTCTTTTAAAATACCAGACTCTCAATCAGTTTTCCACTTTACTGAACATTGAAGGTATGTACTGATTAAAATCTAGTGATGACCAATCAAAACACATGTCTACTTTGTATAGGAAGCAAAAGAAATACAAATTTAGGTATTTACCATGATCAACACCACCTGCATCCCTAATCAGCAGCAGGAACCATGAAATGAGGCACTCGTTGAGGAAGACGAATGTCTTGAGGATTCAAATACCAGGTTTCAAATTCCAGGTCAATCTGCATCAGTTCCATAAAAAAACATTTGTTATTCAGCCACAACGACATGATATGTAAATGTAACAAACGTGGAAGTCAGAATATTAAAGATTTTTCTGAAATCTTACGAAAGGCTGGAAATGAGTAAAAAATTGCAATTACAATTACAACACAGTAGACAATATAAATCTCATCATAACCCTCATTAATTAGAACTAAAAAATGCCTATGGCTGTCTGTTGTGTTTGTCCATCTGTATGTATAAACCAGCATTCCCACATACAAACACATGCACAGGCACAGACAGAGCCACACACCCACCAACACAAAATTACAACCCACTTGTTTATATCCCATAGCAGCAACACTCATTTTACAATTTAAAAACGACCATATAAAAAACAGCCACAGACCCACACACAAACTCAACTACACACACAGAGACACAGACCCACCTGCACACATACACAATAACACATTTAAATTATATCATATAGCAGCAGCACTAATTTTAATACAATTTCAAAACACACTCCACTGGCCTCGTTAGCTACACCGGTAAGCGAGACGCCATTGGTTGCAACGGACTGCGGTTCAAACCCCTGGCTGGGAGTTGACATTCAGAGATTTAGATATCTCGGGCTAGCACGTGTGGGACGCAGGGGCGCAAGCTGCTGCGGAGCAACCTTGGGCAAGTTGCTTACCCATCATTGTCCGTGGGGAAGGCAACGAGAAACTACCTCACTCATCTGATCCCCCAGGGGCGTAAAGCCAATGAACCTGCATACAGGAAGAGCACCATCATCATCATCACTCCAAATAAACAACAGACGGAGACCCACACACAGTCTTACCAACAGAGCACACCCACAAAACACACAACCAACCGACCAACCCCACACACATGAAATAATGCATTCAAATTATATCGCATCTATAGGCAGTGGCGGATCCAGAACTGTTTCAGGGGGGGGTCACTGGGGGAAAAGTAGTTTTCATCCGCCCAAAAAGTTGATGCCCTTTTTTTCATCGGTCTTTGGCTGAAAGAAAAAGTACTTTTCATCCGCCAAAAAAGAGTTGATGAGCTTTTTTGACACCCTATTCGCATTGCAAATTTCAAACCGAATAAGGGGCCACGTCCCATGGCAGTTTTAAATAGGGGCCATGGCCCGGATTGGCCCCCCTGGATCCGCCCTGACGCACAGCAGCAGGACTTGTTTTAACAAAATTTAAAAACCTCGTCTATATAAAACAACAGCCACAGACCTACAAACAAACACAAACCCACACACAGACCCACACCCAATAATGCATTTAAATTGTAGTGCAAAGCTGCAGGCCTTACTACCTTACAATTTTAAAACATCATTAATAAAAACAACATACAAAGACCAACACACATCCACAAACACACAAACGCCCACACACCCACAAACAAATCCACCCGCACACATACACAATTATGCATTAACTGGTAAATTGTATCGCACAGCAGCAGCAATCATTTTTAATGCAATTTAAGATTATCGTCAATAAAAACAACAGCCGCAGACCCTCACTAACCCACCTAAACACACACACAGAGACACACCCATAAAAGATTCACTCAATAATGCATTTCAATAATATCGCACAGCAGCAGCAATCATTTTTAATGCAATTTAAAATTATCGTCAATAAAAACAACAGCCGCAGACCCTCACTAACCCACCTAAACACACACACAGAGACACACCCATAAAAGATCCACTCACTCAATAATGCATTTCAATAATATCGCACAGCAGCAGCAATCAATTGTAATGCAATTGAAAATCATCGTCTATAAAAACAAACAGCCGCAGACCCACACACAAACCCACTTAAACGCCCACACACCCAGACACACCCATAAAAAGATTCACCCACACAATAATGCATTTCAATTATAACGCATAGCAGCAGCACAAATTTTTACAATTTAAAATCATCATCTATAAAAACAAACAGCCCCAAACCCACACACAAACAAACACAAACACTACAATAAATTTAAGCTTCCTATTGGAAGCATTATCTAGAAATGGTTGCTGAGGTTCGACATCATTGGTGTGGCTCTTGACTTGCCTCAGGTCCAACCTGTGCAGTCTTGTAAACACAAATTGCACGTTCACAATTTTGGCCATCAAGCATTACCCGATCCGCGTTTGTGAATAAGCTGGTGACCTGCATTTGGCTTTCGAGTGGTGCTCTAGAAATTTAGAGATTATGATTACGATCTCAACTGCAAAACCAAATTATAAAAAAGTCTTGAATAAAAAGATAAAATTTTATAGATCATTTTTTATTCCACCTCTCTGTGTATAAGATATTTAGCATCGACAACATAACTGAACAAATGGCGGCAGATATTGTATTGTACTGCCAATTTATAAAGTGCTTCTCTCTGCACAAGCATTTCATAAACACTCTAAGTGTGATCGACACCAACAAGGCTGGATTTGAAGTGAGAAAAAGAGAGAAAGGCTTCGCGACCTTATTTGGAAGTCCATTTCATAGGGATTTGAGCAGACTGACAAGGGATGCAAAGATGTCAAGCCAATCAGAGGATCTAAGAGGACACAGAGAAGTGACAAAAAAGCATGACAAAGCATGAGATGATTAGATCACAAACATACATCGAAGCCAATTCAGAGTTGAGACTAAGAATCAAAACAAGAACTTTAAATTGTATAAGGGAAGAAATAGAGGAGTCAGTGAAGTTGTTCGGTCACGAATGTAGAAAGATGTGGGAGAATCAAAGAATAATCCTCAGTTAAGCAATTTATGCCGTAAAAAGATGTGAAATCATGACACAAATCTGTTCACACTGGCTTATGCATCAAACGTCCTCGAAAAAAGACTTGCTTAATGGTGAGTGCTTATACTCAAAACATTGTGTACTAATATCTCAGCCCAACGCTATCATAAAAAAAAATTAAAATGGCACGCTATCTTCTCCGTAACAATGGCTTAGTCCATAACAGTGGCACTCCATCTTGTCCGAACCAATGGCACTCTATCCTGTGCATAGACAGATTATCGCAAAATATTTTAACATGTGACATCAGCATAACAAGAGGTGCCACATAAATGTTCCACAAGAGCACATCTGGATAAAGAGGAATCTACCTTGTGTGTAACCAGGTTATCAAGAAACGTTGAGAGAAGACCTCGGTATCTGCGCAATCATTCCAGCAGCAGATGCAAACCAGTTGGAGGCTAAAAAATGGATAATTGAACACATTAATTTTTTAATCTTTTACAGACTACACTTAAAAGAAATTGCAATTAATACACTCTCATATTGATCATGCCTCAAGTTCTCATGGGTCTATAATCTGGACCGTCCATCTGGAACAGTCCTACATTGCATTAATATACTGTTTCATTTCTTTCAGTTCAGCAAACACTTAAATCAGCAACATTACCATAAACGTAATGTTTTTCTGATACACATAAAAAGCATCATAATATTCAGTGCAATGACACAGAAATTTATGTTAAGAAGAAAAACGACTTTTCATGCTACTTGAAATACATTCAAACAGAAATACAGTTCATACATAAATACATCCAAATGCAGTCTACACACTCACAGAACATACCTAAGCAACACATACATAAATAGATACATAAATGCAAATTAATTTATATGAAGTACGCAGTTTTGCGCACCTCAAAATTTCTCCATGGCACAACATGTCATGGCACATCAGCCTCACGGTTTGGTGTGACCTTGCACATGCTACAAATTTATATAATAATAATAATAATAACAGTATATTTACACAGAAATGTCAAAGAGGCTCATTTGAAACAGACCTTGGATGCAGATTGATATACATGTATGTAGAATAGATAAATAAATTATAATTATAAACATAAATACATACATCAGAATACAAAACATTACAACATTTGGTAAAAGAACAGCACTACGGCTGAAGTGTTACCAAATAAAAGCACTTGCTTCTCAAACATCTAGCCGCTATCATCGTACGCTTGTCCTGTGTGCTTCATCATCAGCGTCAAATTCTGAGCAGCTACAAATAAAATCAAAATCACAATAAATTAGTGGCACATACCATCATAATTATTATTATTTAACATCATTGTAATGAACACAAGTTATTTTTAATACTTTTTTATTGACAGAAGCATCATCATGAACATATTGCTCAAGAAGGCACATGATAGATTTGACCAGTGTATTTGTATTGTAATTGGTGATAAATCTCTTGCAGCCTAGCCCTTCATAATAAGTATCACTACAATTGCACCAATTCTGATAACTGCCAGTATTGTAATTTATACAACACCACTCACAATAGTGCCCATTCAGTAGCACTCCAAGTGCAAATATCTGGAGAGAAGAATTTCTTTTTGAGGAGAGAGAGATGCAGGAATGAATCCACAAATAGACTATCACAATTGATAACCACAGTAGCATCATGCTGTCTTCTCCTCTTGACTTACTCGGACTTAGACCTGGCGCCCTCTCGTTGTAGATGACCTTAATCTTCTTCTCCAGCAAACGTCTCTGAATCTCAGCCACCCTTGGCCCATTCGTCTTAAACAAAACAGCATCATCATCATCATCAAGTGTCATCATCTATTATTATAATCATCAACCTTGTATCATGCATAATGCATGCATGCCGGAGTGAGCAATACCATGCTTCCCTTCTATTATAACCTTAAAAACACAAGCGAGCTCTTCACAACACCCATGATACTATGCTCACAGAGGTGTCTTTTGTTGTCAAGATTCATATTTGCAGAGAAGAAAAGCAAAAAATAATTAAAGTCTAAAAATAAGAATGTGGCATGAGAGAACAATAAAAAGATCCATGGGGAAAGTTACACATGTGATTGTGTCTGAACATTTTAGGGGTATCAGACATTAATTTGGACAGGCACAATACCCGGATTGACTTGGTATGCATGCATCCTAGCATGCCAAACACAGTGACCAATACCATACTTCCCTCCTATTATAATATATAGGAAATGTTGGGGTTTAACGACTCTTTTTCATATCGAAGATGATCAGCGTCGGAGGCAGAGAACAACCTCGTACTCCACGTTTATTTTGCGACCGAGTCACCCGCAGTAAAGATCCGAGAAATTAATCTCTGATAAACCGACCGACCGGGAATCGAACCCGTGCCGCCGGCGGGGCGAGCGGGCTACAAACCCACTCGACCACCGAGGATCTCTATTATAATATATATTATATATATATATATTTATAACCTCAAACCACAAGCAAGCTCCCTCACAAGACCCTTACATACCCATAAAATGAAGGCGCTACGCTCACTATTGTACACGTCTTTGTCATGAAGAACACACATATTCATTCATTCTACTGACTTGTATAGCGCCCTTTCAAGACACTACTCAGGGCGCTATCAGTCCAGCCACGGCGAAATTTTAAAAAACTTCAAGATTTATTAAACAAAATTTGATTGGACAAATTAAACAAATGCGGCGTAGAAAGGAGTTCGTTCTAGCTTGACGGCCCTGCAACCGAGAAAGCGTGGCGCTGTCTGGCAGCTAAGCGAGGCCATTGAACTAGGAGTTGCCCCTTCATATCAGAGCGAAGAGCCCTACCCATTTGCGCAAAAACGTGAGAAAGCATCAAAACAATCTAATATGCCATACCCGAACACCAAAGGAATGGTGACGCATCGGTTTCCTTTAATTCTCGCCATGATGGTTTCGTCTTACATTGTGATTCTCGCTGACATTGAAAAATAATTTTGTTACAAAATGGCGACCGCATTGTAACATCGCCATTACACATCTAATCGTGATCATCGCGCTACCTTCCCGCTGCGCAGCAGGGCACGCCGCCATCTGACTAAAAGTTTGATTTAGCGCATTTCATGACTTATTGACAACGTCAACACACACAATGTGATGCCATTCGCGTAATTACCTGCCTACACACAAAACAGAGCATTGATTGTAGGTCCCTACCAGCGAGTGAAATCGTAAGAGAAAATCCATTTTAAAAATCTGACCATGCTATAAACCGAATGCGTGCCTGTGAATAAGCTGGTCCCCGCGAACTCGCTTTGTGGGCGCTGTAGAAATCTCGAGGTCACGACAACGTCAACACATGCAATGTGATGCCATTCGCGTGATTAGCCTACCTGCCTACACACAAAGCAGAGCATTGATTGTAGGCCCCTACCAGCGAGTGAAATCGTAAAAGAAAATCCATTTAAAAAATCTGACCATGCTATAAACCGAATGCGTGCCTGTGAATAAGCTGGTCCCCGCGAACTCGCTTTGTGGGCGCTGTAGAAATCTCGAGGTCACGAAGGCGAAACTGTCTGATTTCTACGCAATTCCAGTAGGCTATAAGAAATTCAATGTTATTTTCAATTGTTAAAGAGTCAATTTTTAAAGAAAACATTTGGACTCAACACTAGAATAAGTCTACTAGAATTGTTTAAGAATTCCAATGTAGGATTTTTAATCGAAATCTCTATATGCCTATTTCTAAGACGACACTCGAAAGCCAAACGCAGGGCACAGGCATATTCACAGGCATATTCTAGTGACTCTAGTCAGAATGGTTGTCCAGCAGAGTTGTCCGAATGAGGTCGTAGTCCGGTCACCAAAGGATCAGAGGTGACAGACTAGCTCTAAAGGCGGTTGGCATTTAGGTCTAGAATTGGAAGGTGGAGATCATATTATGAGTAGTGGTAATAGTTAGGCCTACTAAAAAGCTGAAACTACTTTCTAATGGAAAGTGACTCCAGTAGCAATAGGTCTAAGCTTAGGCCTATTTGTTGTGTAATTGACCCGTTCTGTCTGTAGAGGCGTAGGCCTACCTGTTGACATTCCTTCATATGTAAACAGTGGAGCTGTACTATCGGGGCCAGGTCACGTACTTCTTGATTTCGTTCTTCCCAAGCAGGTCACCCATGCAGCATGTGATCGAGGACACTTGACCCTATCCGCCCTAGAGTTGATGCCTTTGCGAAAATAACTTTTATTATGTGAATGCTATATGACTGTTCAAATTGTTGCAATCATGTAGGCCTATAGCTTTGCAAGCTAAATGCGTCTGTTGGCAGTCTATTCAAAAATATTTCTTTCTTACTTACTAAACTATATCTGTCGAATCGCATAATGTACGTAGGTGACAATTTAAACCTCCTACTTTACTGTTTGCCTTGACAACTGGCGTGCCTTGTCTACATCTCTAATTATTGATATTTGTTTGTATGCTTGTTTATCTCACGTTAATTGTTTGCCTGTCCAATTCTTTTTGGAAAGTTGTTTCAAAATGGCCGCACTGCAAGGAGGCCCATCATTGCCGCAGATGTGATATCATTCTTATACCTGGCGAAATTCCTACGCGCCGCATAAGTGCTGTTAAAATATTGCAAACTTGCTTCAATGATGCTGTTTGTTGGCTTTTATTTTTGTTTGTGAAAATATAGTAAAACTAAAAAGAGTTAAATCACTTGCTTAAAAAATATTTAACAAACTTATAATCGACAATTATGCAATCTTAGACCCGAACTATATTGTGGGTTCAAGGCCACAAAATAAAGTTAGCAGGGTGATCTGCTGACCACGAGGAACTATACGCTAGACAGGTGTGATTAACGTGCTTAGTTCACTACGTCAATTGTTGACTTAGGCTAAGTGAAAGTTTCGATTGGAAAGTGATTCCAGATGCCATAGGCTATTTGTGTGTAATTGAACCGTTCTGGCTGAATAGACCTGCCAGTTGACATTCCTTCCTCTGAAGTGAAGTCCTATCGGGCCCAGGTCACGTAGACTTCGTCACAATCTCCTATAACTCCCAGTAAGGTCACATCATGCAACATGAGACCCTACCACAACATAGAGTTGATGTCTTCGCCAAGAGAATTTTAATTATGTGAATGTGCGACTTTATTTAAATTGCTGCAACCGTGTTTATCTGTTGTAAGATATTGTGCACAATTCTGTTGGTCGTCTAACACAGACTATTTCTTACTTACTTACTAAACCAATTCGGTCATATCTCATAATGTCGGCCCACATCGTGAGAGCTTAGACTCATTCTTAACTGATGGCCTTGACAAATGGCAGTGACAGCTGATTAGGCATAGGATTTTTTGTTTTTAGAGGTGTCTGTTTCCCTGTAATTAGGCCTATAATTATGTCTGTCTAATTCTTTTACAAGTCTTGTTTCGAAATAGCCGCACAAAGCTTCGTTCTATCATTGTTCTGCCGCATACCTTGTGAAATTCCTACGCGCCGCAGCGTGGTATTCAAGATGTAAAAATTTCCTTTAATAACGCTTTCCATGCACGCTTATTCTCACATGTGAAAATATTTGATAACGAATGAAATGTCAAATAGCTTGCTTACAAAATTATTCAACAGACTAATAGTCGCAAAATTTGCTTCGTTTTACCCGAACTATATTCCCCGGCTCAATAACTCAAAATGAAGCTGAGAGTGTTATGCGTCTCTCAGCGTACTACAACGTTAGGGCACCTGTTACGTAGAGCTACTCTGTTGAGTTTTAGCTTAGATAAGCGATAGTGACGTTGTGCTGCGTCAAAACTGAGAGAGTAGTGCGTAAGGATATCCTGACGTAGTCAGTACTTCACTTTCCTAGCAAAGTAATATTAAGAGTGTA
>OX243819.1:27668944-27686951 GCA_945859605.1 Lumbricus rubellus | reverse complement strand
AACTATACACTCTAAATTCTACTACGTTACCTGGAACGTACTAGGTAACGTAGTACTACGTTCTATATGCACTGAGTAAGTATACGTTAGATTGACGTAGTGATTTTCTAACGTAGCTCCACTACGTCAGTTATTTAACGTAGCAAACTACGCTATCCCTCTTTATTTCACGTAGTTCAGTATGTTAGAATCTAACGTAGCCAGTGCGTTCCCACCCCTTTATTTAACGTAGTTCAGTATGTTAGAATCTAACGTAGCCAGTACGCTCTCACCCCTTTATTTCACGTAGTTCAGTATGTTAGAATCTAACGTAGTCAGTACGTTCCCACCCCTTTATTTCACGTAGTTCAGTATGTTAGAATCTAACGTAGCCAGTACGCTCCCACCCCTTTATTTCACGTAGTTCAGTATGTTAGAATCTAACGTAGCCAGTACGTTCCCACCCCTTTATTTAACGTAGTTCAATATGTTAGAATCTAACGTAGCCAGTACGCTCCCACCCCTTTATTTCACGTAGTTCAGTATGTTAGAATCTAACGTAGCCAGTACGTTCCCACCCCTTTATTTAACGTAGTTCAATATGTTAGAATCTAACGTAGCCAGTACGCTCCCACCCTTTTATCTAACATAGTTCAATATGTTAGACAGTTAAGTAGGCTCTCGCCTCTTTCATTCTTTAGGCACACATTAATAATTTAACCAAAAAATTAAAATCAATCAATCCATAAACCAAAAAATTACCACCAATCAATCAACCATTTATTGGCTCAAGAAGAAAAGAAATCAGATGTAAACTTATAAACAGTAAGTTCAAAATTAATCTGTTGCAGACACCAACAAAGGTTAAGATAACTCTAAAATGCTGGATTGTCTCTTTCGCATGCACAAATTTACACATGGTCAATAGCCAACTAGTTACGGTCAATGTGATTAAATAAACCTAACATTGTCTGGACCACAAAATAGCCTGCAACTGAAGCAACAGCAGAACATTGCAGCATAGAATAGAAGAAAAAATACAGAAGTGCAAGCACATCATAACATCCATAACTGAAATTTATATAATCCTAAAAGAACAATCAATCAATTTAATTTTATGTAAAAAAATGTTTCAATTCAGCTTTAAAACGTAACATGTGCAGTCGATATGATGAAGAGCTCAAAACTGATGAACCTGAGCACTTATGTGAAAATTATCAATGTGCTGGTTCGTGCAGCATGGATATGATATTTATACTATTTTCTGGTATCCGACCATAGAACTCTCACCTTTACAGAAATATTTATCAAACAGTGAAGGAAGGGGGGTCTATAATCATAGCTGTATATGAGCGGTCCAATTTCCTATTTTATAATATCACTCAATTTTAATATATTGTTTTCGTTCAACAATATTTAATTATCAATTAATAAATTTACGAATCATTAATTAATTAAACATAATATGAAGTCCGACCAGTATCTAAGCAACACAGACCAAGCATTCAAAATCCATCAACACTTTCACTAAGTTAAAACCGCATATATAAATTTCATATATTTCCAAGACGAAGTCAAAATACACCTGCACTTGGTTATTATTTGAGCACTGATAAAAATCAGATATAATAAAGACAAAAACAAATGCAAAAATGACCACATATCACTAAACGTCGATATACTTCATATCTACTGAGTTCACGAACCTTTGGCATAAATGTCCAATCTTTAAAATTAAAGAAGTCTTTTTATTCCAAAAAATTCCGAAATGCTAAAGCGGTCAATGAATACACCATATTAAAATACCTAAAACAGTTTGAAGAAGTTATCAAAGCCACACGATTCTCAAGTCATCTTGGTATTAGCTCTAAAGTACATGGCACCAGCTTATTCACAAGCCAAGTACTGTTTTGCACGATTCAAAAGTGTACTCCAGAGATCGATAGGGCTTATCTCTTGGAGGTCCGAGTCCGAATACTAGACAGAGGAACAGCCGCTGCAAGGACGACTTTAGTTGAGGACGAGAAAGCATCGTTTGTGTCTGGTTAAGAATTCCTGAAGCGCTGAGACCGATTCTGATTGAAAAGACTGTAGGGCAATAAGTCAATGAAGCACTTATTGCAAATGACTGTGGGTATGGCGGCATTGATGGAGATACTCTCGATCTTCTCCTCTGACTTGATCCGACCTATTTTAATCAAAAAAAAGACAATTTTATTTAAGGTGTCGAATTCAGTTACACATTCAAAGCAAATCAAATATGGTCAATTATATATCAATATTATCATCCATAGACCAATTCGACAGAATACAAAAATATACTGTGTAAACAATCTCAACAGCATCTCATGAATATATTAGGTGGATCATCAAAATGGGTTAACCAGAAAAAGGAACAGGTTCCGCTAGCTCTGGGAAACCCCAAACTCAAGTCAATATCATGAAACTGGAGACGCAGGAAGGAAATTCACACAGAACAAAAGGAAGTTCAAGCAGCGAATGGAATATGGCATATATATATGATAAAAGACATATAAAATAAATCTTCAGCAATACGCCAAACAAAAATAAAGAGAATAAAATTATTAATGTAAAAAATTACCAAAGATTATAAGATAAGATTATTCTTTAATATACCAATTGCTATCCGCATTTTGGTGTACAGACATGTCAGACATGGTATAATAACCAAACGTACATAATTTCTATATCTAATCAAAATGTTTTCAAAAAGCACAAAATCCTACGACCAAAATCAATATAATTTTTTACGTTAAAATTAAAATTGTGTTATTTTAATGACCAACTATTCATGCTAAACTATGGTTTATATGGTATTATGCTATATTATAATTATGGTATATAGTCATAATTTAGTAACGGACCTAAGAATCATTAATATTGCTTAATTCTCAACTGCACAAATCCAATTCTGTATGAGTGAAAATGCCTAGCGAATGTCACAAGTTTGAACGGAAATGAAAACAAAACATGAATAACAAGACGTGACATTTGTTTATATTACGTAAGGAGAGTAAATTATGACTTTTAAACAGAGGAGCAGTGTAAACTGTCTGAGAGCAAAAGATTATACTTAATTTTATTGTTCGCTCAGAATGCAAAGTATTAATCAAAATAAAATATCAAATATTGCGAAACGAGAAATATGGAAAATAAGCGAGTTATAAATGTTGAATAGAATTGGATTTGGGAGGCAATGTTTCAGCCTAATTGCAACACCTATATTTTTGCAATTGTGCAGATTACCGCCATTATGTATTCCATAATGGCAACAGAAAGCAGAAAGATGGAAGGCTTCTACCAGTACTGAGCAAGGAGCTCCAGCTTTTGTGGTAGTCATGCAGTTATAAGTGCAACTGTGCATTCATATTCCATGAACAATACTAGTTCATGAAGATACTCAAATAAACAACTAAATCTTGTCTGAACTGAATGTATTGCTGCTGAATGGCAGACAGATCCATAAGGACAACAAACGGGACATGATTGTGTAACTGTATGTTCTGTGCATTGTTACCGAGAGTCACATGTTCGCATCTACAGGGTGCGCCAAAAAAAGGACCCCCCCTAAGAATTTTGCCAATATCTTAACCAAAAGTAAGAATTTCCAAATGAAATTTTACAGGCTTATAGACAATTCATATTTACACATGATGGCCAGATTTCATCAAAATATTTAAAACACAACAAAAGTTATGTCGCTTTTAGGGAGGTCACCCACCGTTTTTTGACGATTCAAAAACGCGACGCAGCAAAAAGTCTCGAACAAATAATCTCATTATTTTGGCCAATATCTTAGCCAAAAGTAAGAATATCGAAATGAAATTTCACAGGCATAAAGACAATTCATATCTGCATATGATGTTCAGATTTCATCAAAATATTTTCAAAGCAACAGAAGTTATACCACTTTTAGTAAGGCCACCCCCCAATTTTTGACAATTCAAAGACGTAACGCAGCAAAAACACGATTTTATTAAGTCTCATCTCAAATAATTATTATAAAATAGCCCTGATATTGACAGCTGATCATTATTATTACTATTTAAAAAATAAACAGGGTACCAGCGTAGCTGCACGTCACTGAGAAGTCACTTAGCAAGATGACGATCATATTCTTAAAATTAGAAATAACAAGGAATCTGTCAGAGAGTCAACAGGTCCATCAAGAACTCTGCATATAGACTCAAAATAAGTTTGGGCACGGGTGGTGGGCACATTGAACACAAGTTGTGAAGCACTACCAAGTTCATTTGACAACAGTTATTTGTGATGAGACTTAAAAATCGTGTTTTTGTCACTTTTTGTTGCGTTTCGTTTTTGAAACGTCAAAAAACGGTGGGTGGTCTCACTAAAAGTGGCATAACTTTTGTTCCGTTTTAAATATTGTGATGAAATCCGGCCACCATGTGTAGATATGAATTGTCTATAAGACTGTAAAATTTCATTTCTATATTTTTATTTTTGGCCAAGATATTCGCAAAAACCCTTAAAAAACTGCGTTTCGTTTTTGAAACGTTAAAAAACGGGGGGTGACCTCCCTAAAAGTGGCATAACTTTTGTTCTGTTTGAAATATTTTGATAAAATCTGGCCATCATATGTATATATAAATTGTCTATAAGTCTGTAAAATTTCATTCGAAAATTCTTAATTTTGGCCAAGATATTGGCAAAAAACCTAGAGGGTCCTTTTTTTGGCGCACCCTGTACATCAAGCCTCTGACTAGCTACCTTGGACAAGTTGCTCACCCAGAATTGTCTGTGAGGAAGGGAATGGAAACCACGCCACTCATGTCATCCCAAGTGACTTTAAAGCCATGGCCCTGACTTCGGACATAAACTCATCATCATCATCAAAGACCAAAGTCACAGCACACAGAAATATCAAATGGACAAGAAATAGAAGAGAAATATTATGTGGTCACATTATTTCGCATATCAAAATGTGCTCAGTCAAAGAGTCGAAGGGACCAGGGGTGTTAACAATACTGGAAAAAAGTATTGGCAATACCAATACCAATACTTAATAATAAAAGTATTGGCAATACCAATACCAATACTATTTCTTAAAAGTATTGCAATACCAATACCAATACTTTTACCAATACTTTTCGTGGGTCAACGTATCTAAAAAATCCTTCTGGCAAATTAAGCTATTCTATCATTAGCCTATCACTTTGTGCTGGTATCGGATCGGCAATGTTAGTGTCCGCATCGGCAACATTAGTGTCCATTTTTAACTCTGCAAAGATTCCAATCTAAATAAAGGACACGTTTCCGGTCATTTGACTATTTATAGATCTCGATTTCCGTCCATTCCGGTCAAAGATCACAGATCGGTGAGATCGCACCAAAGAGTCGCTTATTCAAGCGGATGAGAAACCATAAATTATATAAATATTATCGTGAAAAAAGTATTGGTATCGAGTATCGCTTACAGGCTAAAAAAAGTATCGGCGATACGCATGCGATACCAACAAAAATAAACTATCGCGATACTCGCCGCGATACTTAAAAAAGTATCGGCGATACCAAGTATTGCGATACTTTATCGCGATATTAACAGCCCTGGAAGGGACACAGATGTCTCGAACACTGGAATAGTAACTAAAAGAGAGAAACTTGTGGAGTCGTCTGTATGTCATCCATCATTTTTCAGTATGTAGGACAGCTTTATCACAAACTCATATAAAACATTAAAATATACCAGGAAATGTTAAAAAGTAAGCAATTTAAAGCACTTATGATAGACGCGCCTAAAGGAAGCCTGAGAGACAGTAATGGTAAAGAAGTGTCGTCAACTTAATTTTTTCATTGTCTTGACACATCATATCAAAAGTCAAGTCCTTGTCCTCACAAGCCGAACCTACCCATCAACAACACATGGTCAGTGAATCATAGAAGGAAATTATATTTTAGCATTACACATGTAAATCCTGCAGGATTTGACAAAAAATTTCCTTGCTAATAATTATAACGTGTTTTACTTTCCATTTGCACAAGGAAATATCACTGAGAATAAAGAGAGTAAAACGCATTTGTCCTATTTGGTTACCAATTCGTTGTCGGACATAATGGACATTGGTTAGAGTGCTTGCCTTATAGAATTGAGAATATGGGTTCAAACCTGTCCTGAGGCAATTAACTGTGTTTATGCACCTTGAACAAGTGCTTCACTCACAACTGCTCGACATCAACCACCATCGATATTATAATTGGTTATAGTGGAACAAACCTGCTCAACAGCAGAAGACTGAAGAAGAAGATAGTGGAACTCACAACATGGACAATATTTAATAATAATAAATATTATCAAAACAAAATAAACAGCGAATTTTCATAAAAAATACACATGTCTAGGAAACAAAAGGAATACATGAATGTATATTTACCATTAGCTGCCATCCAAAAATATGCTGCTGGGATTGTGCGATGTGAAGAGTACTTCCACAGCTACATCATCATTGCAGCAACTCTCTGAGGACAGAAGTGTCGGACATCAGTGTTTCAAATTCCAGGTCAAGCTGAATCAGTTTAAGAAGAAAAAAAATTGATTAACAAGTTACTTTGACAGAATGTGCCAATGTAATACAACAGAATTTAATATTATTCTATAAAAACTCAACAAGATTGCTTGTTAGATCAGCACGGCCACAGTTTTGAAACGATCGATCCAAAATCCTTTACAGGGGTCGACCCAGGGCAGGTTATAGTGTGGTTCTTACGGCTATGAAACTTTTGTTTATCAATGGTATGAAATAAAATTATATGGCACCAAACAAATATTGTCTGATCTTCTAAAATTTATCCAATAACAGAAATAAGACACTGAAATTAGTAGCTAAATGCAGAAAATTATCAACTTATAGGCATCTCATTTAGATCAATTAAGTTTCATACCTATAGGCCCATGGTTTTTTTATGCCCGATATATAGTGAGGTGTCAGATTAATATTAGTTTCGACAGTATACATTTTGGGTGATGGAGAAATCCCATCACGAATTTGGGCTGCAAAGAATTTTTCGGTCCGAATTGTCCGGTTCCGAATTGTCCGGTTCCGAATTGTCCGGTTCCGAATTGTCCGGTTCCGAATTGTCCGGTCCGAATTTTCCGGCGCCGAATTGTCCGGGAACCGTGTGAAGTTATGCATAGCAACATGAAAAAGTAGCGAAAATAAGGGTTTTTGCACCCAATCCGGCCCCAGATCATGGGGGAGATTCGCCAACCCCTCCACTGGGTGTCACATGCCGAGGCGGACACAGTAGTGAAGGTTTGGAGTTAAAAGGTGCAAAACTGTCGATATGCATCCTGGACAAACAGACACCGAATCTTCTCTTTATTTATATAGATACTAGCTGCGGTACCCGGCGATGCCCTGGAATTTTATGTAAATAGCCGTGAAGCTACATATGGCGACGAAATGGAAATAGCAACAGTTTGGGTTTTCGGACCCCACCATGGCCCCCTCCACTGGCTGGACTTGACGGTCCTCTGTCTACATGCAATATTTCATATCAATAGCTGCAAAGTTGCAAAACATCTCGTCTCAAAATTTTGTCCACCCGTACAGCACCCTGACCCCACCAGGCCCATACCGGGCGAGGTGTGTGTTGATTTGGGGCGCGGTGGACCCGGTGGCACACTATCGAGCTGCAACTTTTCAAGTGAATAGCTGTGAAACTATATGGCGATGGTACAAAATATGGCAAATGGATTTTGTGCCCCTCCCCCATTCTCCTCTTGGTGTTAAAGATTCGCCAACCCCTCCACTGGGTGGACCTGACGGTCCTCTGTCAAAATGCAAAATTTGACATCAATAGCTGCAAAAAATTGCCCCTAAAAATGTTGCCCCCCCCTAAACAACGCCCTGCCCCACCCGGGCCCTGCGGGGCGAGGTGTGTGTTGATTGGGGCGAGGTGGTCCCGGTGGCACCCTATTTAGCTGCAACTTTTCAGGTGAATAGCTGTGAAACTATGGCGATGGTAAAACAAATGTGGGAAATGGAGTTTTTTGCCCCCCCCCCCCCATTCTCTCTCTGGTGGTAGAGATTCGCCAAGTCCTTTACTGGGTGGACCTGACGGTCCTCTGTCTAAATATAAAATAATATTTGACATCAATAGCTGCCAAAAAAATCGTCGCCCTCCCAAAGATTCTCCCACCCTGGCCCCCATGGTGTTAGAAATTCGACAACCCCTGCACTGGCTAATTCTGGTGGAACTCTGTCTAGGTGCAAAGTTTCAGATCAATAGCTGCAAAACTGTGGGCGTGTATTCTGGACAAAGTCATATACATACATACATCCTCAATTATAGATATAGATAGTATATATTACGCATGAGCACTTGTAATAGTGCCCTTCAAGATTCTACTTCGATGAGCTCCCAACTACAGCACCGACACTGAATCTCAGTTTCACTCCGAAGCACATGAGTAATGCGATTGGAGTTGCTCAGGTTCCACACGCATTACGCACCGGCTTGAGGTGGATTCTAATCCGCAACCTTCCTGCTCTAAGGCACAGAACATACCCTTGCACCACCACACCTCACAATATACATGTTCACAACGTCATATCCTGGAGTTGTGAAACTGCACAACTCTCATCCACTGCTAACAACTGTGTGAACAGACATCGGATGAGGGTCTTTTAAAATACCAGACTCTCAATCAGTTTTCCACTTTACTGAACATTGAAGGTATGTACTGATTAAAATCTAGTGATGACCAATCAAAACACATGTCTACTTTGTATAGGAAGCAAAAGAAATACAAATTTAGGTATTTACCATGATCAACACCACCTGCATCCCTAATCAGCAGCAGGAACCATGAAATGAGGCACTCGTTGAGGAAGACGAATGTCTTGAGGATTCAAATACCAGGTTTCAAATTCCAGGTCAATCTGCATCAGTTCCATAAAAAAACATTTGTTATTCAGCCACAACGACATGATATGTAAATGTAACAAACGTGGAAGTCAGAATATTAAAGATTTTTCTGAAATCTTACGAAAGGCTGGAAATGAGTAAAAAATTGCAATTACAATTACAACACAGTAGACAATATAAATCTCATCATAACCCTCATTAATTAGAACTAAAAAATGCCTATGGCTGTCTGTTGTGTTTGTCCATCTGTATGTATAAACCAGCATTCCCACATACAAACACATGCACAGGCACAGACAGAGCCACACACCCACCAACACAAAATTACAACCCACTTGTTTATATCCCATAGCAGCAACACTCATTTTACAATTTAAAAACGACCATATAAAAAACAGCCTCAGACCCACACACAAACTCAACTACACACACAGAGACACAGACCCACCTGCACACATACACAATAACACATTTAAATTATATCATATAGCAGCAGCACTAATTTTAATACAATTTCAAAACACACTCCACTGGCCTCGTTAGCTACACCGGTAAGCGAGACGCCATTGGTTGCAACGGACTGCGGTTCAAACCCCTGGCTGGGAGTTGACATTCAGAGATTTAGATATCTCGGGCTAGCACGTGTGGGACGCAGGGGCGCAAGCTGCTGCGGAGCAACCTTGGGCAAGTTGCTTACCCATCATTGTCCGTGGGGAAGGCAACGAGAAACTACCTCACTCATCTGATCCCCCAGGGGCGTAAAGCCAATGAACCTGCATACAGGAAGAGCACCATCATCATCATCACTCCAAATAAACAACAGACGGAGACCCACACACAGTCTTACCAACAGAGCACACCCACAAAACACACAACCAACCGACCAACCCCACACACATGAAATAATGCATTCAAATTATATCGCATCTATAGGCAGTGGCGGATCCAGAACTGTTTCAGGGGGGGGTCACTGGGGGAAAAGTAGTTTTCATCCGCCCAAAAAGTTGATGCCCTTTTTTTCATCGGTCTTTGGCTGAAAGAAAAAGTACTTTTCATCCGCCAAAAAAGAGTTGATGAGCTTTTTTGACACCCTATTCGCATTGCAAATTTCAAACCGAATAAGGGGCCACGTCCCATGGCAGTTTTAAATAGGGGCCATGGCCCGGATTGGCCCCCCTGGATCCGCCCTGACGCACAGCAGCAGGACTTGTTTTAACAAAATTTAAAAACCTCGTCTATATAAAACAACAGCCACAGACCTACAAACAAACACAAACCCACACACAGACCCACACCCAATAATGCATTTAAATTGTAGTGCAAAGCTGCAGGCCTTACTACCTTACAATTTTAAAACATCATTAATAAAAACAACATACAAAGACCAACACACATCCACAAACACACAAACGCCCACACACCCACAAACAAATCCACCCGCACACATACACAATTATGCATTAACTGGTAAATTGTATCGCACAGCAGCAGCAATCATTTTTAATGCAATTTAAGATTATCGTCAATAAAAACAACAGCCGCAGACCCTCACTAACCCACCTAAACACACACACAGAGACACACCCATAAAAGATTCACTCAATAATGCATTTCAATAATATCGCACAGCAGCAGCAATCATTTTTAATGCAATTTAAAATTATCGTCAATAAAAACAACAGCCGCAGACCCTCACTAACCCACCTAAACACACACACAGAGACACACCCATAAAAGATCCACTCACTCAATAATGCATTTCAATAATATCGCACAGCAGCAGCAATCAATTGTAATGCAATTGAAAATCATCGTCTATAAAAACAAACAGCCGCAGACCCACACACAAACCCACTTAAACGCCCACACACCCAGACACACCCATAAAAAGATTCACCCACACAATAATGCATTTCAATTATAACGCATAGCAGCAGCACAAATTTTTACAATTTAAAATCATCATCTATAAAAACAAACAGCCCCAAACCCACACACAAACAAACACAAACACTACAATAAATTTAAGCTTCCTATTGGAAGCATTATCTAGAAATGGTTGCTGAGGTTCGACATCATTGGTGTGGCTCTTGACTTGCCTCAGGTCCAACCTGTGCAGTCTTGTAAACACAAATTGCACGTTCACAATTTTGGCCATCAAGCATTACCCGATCCGCGTTTGTGAATAAGCTGGTGACCTGCATTTGGCTTTCGAGTGGTGCTCTAGAAATTTAGAGATTATGATTACGATCTCAACTGCAAAACCAAATTATAAAAAAGTCTTGAATAAAAAGATAAAATTTTATAGATCATTTTTTATTCCACCTCTCTGTGTATAAGATATTTAGCATCGACAACATAACTGAACAAATGGCGGCAGATATTGTATTGTACTGCCAATTTATAAAGTGCTTCTCTCTGCACAAGCATTTCATAAACACTCTAAGTGTGATCGACACCAACAAGGCTGGATTTGAAGTGAGAAAAAGAGAGAAAGGCTTCGCGACCTTATTTGGAAGTCCATTTCATAGGGATTTGAGCAGACTGACAAGGGATGCAAAGATGTCAAGCCAATCAGAGGATCTAAGAGGACACAGAGAAGTGACAAAAAAGCATGACAAAGCATGAGATGATTAGATCACAAACATACATCGAAGCCAATTCAGAGTTGAGACTAAGAATCAAAACAAGAACTTTAAATTGTATAAGGGAAGAAATAGAGGAGTCAGTGAAGTTGTTCGGTCACGAATGTAGAAAGATGTGGGAGAATCAAAGAATAATCCTCAGTTAAGCAATTTATGCCGTAAAAAGATGTGAAATCATGACACAAATCTGTTCACACTGGCTTATGCATCAAACGTCCTCGAAAAAAGACTTGCTTAATGGTGAGTGCTTATACTCAAAACATTGTGTACTAATATCTCAGCCCAACGCTATCATAAAAAAAAATTAAAATGGCACGCTATCTTCTCCGTAACAATGGCTTAGTCCATAACAGTGGCACTCCATCTTGTCCGAACCAATGGCACTCTATCCTGTGCATAGACAGATTATCGCAAAATATTTTAACATGTGACATCAGCATAACAAGAGGTGCCACATAAATGTTCCACAAGAGCACATCTGGATAAAGAGGAATCTACCTTGTGTGTAACCAGGTTATCAAGAAACGTTGAGAGAAGACCTCGGTATCTGCGCAATCATTCCAGCAGCAGATGCAAACCAGTTGGAGGCTAAAAAATGGATAATTGAACACATTAATTTTTTAATCTTTTACAGACTACACTTAAAAGAAATTGCAATTAATACACTCTCATATTGATCATGCCTCAAGTTCTCATGGGTCTATAATCTGGACCGTCCATCTGGAACAGTCCTACATTGCATTAATATACTGTTTCATTTCTTTCAGTTCAGCAAACACTTAAATCAGCAACATTACCATAAACGTAATGTTTTTCTGATACACATAAAAAGCATCATAATATTCAGTGCAATGACACAGAAATTTATGTTAAGAAGAAAAACGACTTTTCATGCTACTTGAAATACATTCAAACAGAAATACAGTTCATACATAAATACATCCAAATGCAGTCTACACACTCACAGAACATACCTAAGCAACACATACATAAATAGATACATAAATGCAAATTAATTTATATGAAGTACGCAGTTTTGCGCACCTCAAAATTTCTCCATGGCACAACATGTCATGGCACATCAGCCTCACGGTTTGGTGTGACCTTGCACATGCTACAAATTTATATAATAATAATAATAATAACAGTATATTTACACAGAAATGTCAAAGAGGCTCATTTGAAACAGACCTTGGATGCAGATTGATATACATGTATGTAGAATAGATAAATAAATTATAATTATAAACATAAATACATACATCAGAATACAAAACATTACAACATTTGGTAAAAGAACAGCACTACGGCTGAAGTGTTACCAAATAAAAGCACTTGCTTCTCAAACATCTAGCCGCTATCATCGTACGCTTGTCCTGTGTGCTTCATCATCAGCGTCAAATTCTGAGCAGCTACAAATAAAATCAAAATCACAATAAATTAGTGGCACATACCATCATAATTATTATTATTTAACATCATTGTAATGAACACAAGTTATTTTTAATACTTTTTTATTGACAGAAGCATCATCATGAACATATTGCTCAAGAAGGCACATGATAGATTTGACCAGTGTATTTGTATTGTAATTGGTGATAAATCTCTTGCAGCCTAGCCCTTCATAATAAGTATCACTACAATTGCACCAATTCTGATAACTGCCAGTATTGTAATTTATACAACACCACTCACAATAGTGCCCATTCAGTAGCACTCCAAGTGCAAATATCTGGAGAGAAGAATTTCTTTTTGAGGAGAGAGAGATGCAGGAATGAATCCACAAATAGACTATCACAATTGATAACCACAGTAGCATCATGCTGTCTTCTCCTCTTGACTTACTCGGACTTAGACCTGGCGCCCTCTCGTTGTAGATGACCTTAATCTTCTTCTCCAGCAAACGTCTCTGAATCTCAGCCACCCTTGGCCCATTCGTCTTAAACAAAACAGCATCATCATCATCATCAAGTGTCATCATCTATTATTATAATCATCAACCTTGTATCATGCATAATGCATGCATGCCGGAGTGAGCAATACCATGCTTCCCTTCTATTATAACCTTAAAAACACAAGCGAGCTCTTCACAACACCCATGATACTATGCTCACAGAGGTGTCTTTTGTTGTCAAGATTCATATTTGCAGAGAAGAAAAGCAAAAAATAATTAAAGTCTAAAAATAAGAATGTGGCATGAGAGAACAATAAAAAGATCCATGGGGAAAGTTACACATGTGATTGTGTCTGAACATTTTAGGGGTATCAGACATTAATTTGGACAGGCACAATACCCGGATTGACTTGGTATGCATGCATCCTAGCATGCCAAACACAGTGACCAATACCATACTTCCCTCCTATTATAATATATAGGAAATGTTGGGGTTTAACGACTCTTTTTCATATCGAAGATGATCAGCGTCGGAGGCAGAGAACAACCTCGTACTCCACGTTTATTTTGCGACCGAGTCACCCGCAGTAAAGATCCGAGAAATTAATCTCTGATAAACCGACCGACCGGGAATCGAACCCGTGCCGCCGGCGGGGCGAGCGGGCTACAAACCCACTCGACCACCGAGGATCTCTATTATAATATATATTATATATATATATATTTATAACCTCAAACCACAAGCAAGCTCCCTCACAAGACCCTTACATACCCATAAAATGAAGGCGCTACGCTCACTATTGTACACGTCTTTGTCATGAAGAACACACATATTCATTCATTCTACTGACTTGTATAGCGCCCTTTCAAGACACTACTCAGGGCGCTATCAGTCCAGCCACGGCGAAATTTTAAAAAACTTCAAGATTTATTAAACAAAATTTGATTGGACAAATTAAACAAATGCGGCGTAGAAAGGAGTTCGTTCTAGCTTGACGGCCCTGCAACCGAGAAAGCGTGGCGCTGTCTGGCAGCTAAGCGAGGCCATTGAACTAGGAGTTGCCCCTTCATATCAGAGCGAAGAGCCCTACCCATTTGCGCAAAAACGTGAGAAAGCATCAAAACAATCTAATATGCCATACCCGAACACCAAAGGAATGGTGACGCATCGGTTTCCTTTAATTCTCGCCATGATGGTTTCGTCTTACATTGTGATTCTCGCTGACATTGAAAAATAATTTTGTTACAAAATGGCGACCGCATTGTAACATCGCCATTACACATCTAATCGTGATCATCGCGCTACCTTCCCGCTGCGCAGCAGGGCACGCCGCCATCTGACTAAAAGTTTGATTTAGCGCATTTCATGACTTATTGACAACGTCAACACACACAATGTGATGCCATTCGCGTAATTACCTGCCTACACACAAAACAGAGCATTGATTGTAGGTCCCTACCAGCGAGTGAAATCGTAAGAGAAAATCCATTTTAAAAATCTGACCATGCTATAAACCGAATGCGTGCCTGTGAATAAGCTGGTCCCCGCGAACTCGCTTTGTGGGCGCTGTAGAAATCTCGAGGTCACGACAACGTCAACACATGCAATGTGATGCCATTCGCGTGATTAGCCTACCTGCCTACACACAAAGCAGAGCATTGATTGTAGGCCCCTACCAGCGAGTGAAATCGTAAAAGAAAATCCATTTAAAAAATCTGACCATGCTATAAACCGAATGCGTGCCTGTGAATAAGCTGGTCCCCGCGAACTCGCTTTGTGGGCGCTGTAGAAATCTCGAGGTCACGAAGGCGAAACTGTCTGATTTCTACGCAATTCCAGTAGGCTATAAGAAATTCAATGTTATTTTCAATTGTTAAAGAGTCAATTTTTAAAGAAAACATTTGGACTCAACACTAGAATAAGTCTACTAGAATTGTTTAAGAATTCCAATGTAGGATTTTTAATCGAAATCTCTATATGCCTATTTCTAAGACGACACTCGAAAGCCAAACGCAGGGCACAGGCATATTCACAGGCATATTCTAGTGACTCTAGTCAGAATGGTTGTCCAGCAGAGTTGTCCGAATGAGGTCGTAGTCCGGTCACCAAAGGATCAGAGGTGACAGACTAGCTCTAAAGGCGGTTGGCATTTAGGTCTAGAATTGGAAGGTGGAGATCATATTATGAGTAGTGGTAATAGTTAGGCCTACTAAAAAGCTGAAACTACTTTCTAATGGAAAGTGACTCCAGTAGCAATAGGTCTAAGCTTAGGCCTATTTGTTGTGTAATTGACCCGTTCTGTCTGTAGAGGCGTAGGCCTACCTGTTGACATTCCTTCATATGTAAACAGTGGAGCTGTACTATCGGGGCCAGGTCACGTACTTCTTGATTTCGTTCTTCCCAAGCAGGTCACCCATGCAGCATGTGATCGAGGACACTTGACCCTATCCGCCCTAGAGTTGATGCCTTTGCGAAAATAACTTTTATTATGTGAATGCTATATGACTGTTCAAATTGTTGCAATCATGTAGGCCTATAGCTTTGCAAGCTAAATGCGTCTGTTGGCAGTCTATTCAAAAATATTTCTTTCTTACTTACTAAACTATATCTGTCGAATCGCATAATGTACGTAGGTGACAATTTAAACCTCCTACTTTACTGTTTGCCTTGACAACTGGCGTGCCTTGTCTACATCTCTAATTATTGATATTTGTTTGTATGCTTGTTTATCTCACGTTAATTGTTTGCCTGTCCAATTCTTTTTGGAAAGTTGTTTCAAAATGGCCGCACTGCAAGGAGGCCCATCATTGCCGCAGATGTGATATCATTCTTATACCTGGCGAAATTCCTACGCGCCGCATAAGTGCTGTTAAAATATTGCAAACTTGCTTCAATGATGCTGTTTGTTGGCTTTTATTTTTGTTTGTGAAAATATAGTAAAACTAAAAAGAGTTAAATCACTTGCTTAAAAAATATTTAACAAACTTATAATCGACAATTATGCAATCTTAGACCCGAACTATATTGTGGGTTCAAGGCCACAAAATAAAGTTAGCAGGGTGATCTGCTGACCACGAGGAACTATACGCTAGACAGGTGTGATTAACGTGCTTAGTTCACTACGTCAATTGTTGACTTAGGCTAAGTGAAAGTTTCGATTGGAAAGTGATTCCAGATGCCATAGGCTATTTGTGTGTAATTGAACCGTTCTGGCTGAATAGACCTGCCAGTTGACATTCCTTCCTCTGAAGTGAAGTCCTATCGGGCCCAGGTCACGTAGACTTCGTCACAATCTCCTATAACTCCCAGTAAGGTCACATCATGCAACATGAGACCCTACCACAACATAGAGTTGATGTCTTCGCCAAGAGAATTTTAATTATGTGAATGTGCGACTTTATTTAAATTGCTGCAACCGTGTTTATCTGTTGTAAGATATTGTGCACAATTCTGTTGGTCGTCTAACACAGACTATTTCTTACTTACTTACTAAACCAATTCGGTCATATCTCATAATGTCGGCCCACATCGTGAGAGCTTAGACTCATTCTTAACTGATGGCCTTGACAAATGGCAGTGACAGCTGATTAGGCATAGGATTTTTTGTTTTTAGAGGTGTCTGTTTCCCTGTAATTAGGCCTATAATTATGTCTGTCTAATTCTTTTACAAGTCTTGTTTCGAAATAGCCGCACAAAGCTTCGTTCTATCATTGTTCTGCCGCATACCTTGTGAAATTCCTACGCGCCGCAGCGTGGTATTCAAGATGTAAAAATTTCCTTTAATAACGCTTTCCATGCACGCTTATTCTCACATGTGAAAATATTTGATAACGAATGAAATGTCAAATAGCTTGCTTACAAAATTATTCAACAGACTAATAGTCGCAAAATTTGCTTCGTTTTACCCGAACTATATTCCCCGGCTCAATAACTCAAAATGAAGCTGAGAGTGTTATGCGTCTCTCAGCGTACTACAACGTTAGGGCACCTGTTACGTAGAGCTACTCTGTTGAGTTTTAGCTTAGATAAGCGATAGTGACGTTGTGCTGCGTCAAAACTGAGAGAGTAGTGCGTAAGGATATCCTGACGTAGTCAGTACTTCACTTTCCTAGCAAAGTAATATTAAGAGTGTATATAAATTCTGATTGATTGATTGATTGATCGATTTTTCGATTAAACAGTAGAAGAGACACAGACAGCAAGATAAATGAATTATTGGGTTCAACCAAGAATATAGATTCTTCTTAGACTTATAAATTAGGACTGTTGTTCGATTAAAATTTTTAATCGAAATTAATCGCACGATTAATTTTTTTAATCGCAATTAACTGCAAATTAATCGCAACAGGCTATACATTTCCTTCAAATATATCAGTTTTACTATTTTTATAAGGACCCCTGAAGCATAGCTGTTCAAAATCCGTTAATTTTTTCGTTTGAGCAACCTTTAATTAAAATGATATAGGCTTAAATGTGAAAATTATACAACCGTTTTCTGACTATCAAAATTGATTATTTATTCAGCAAATAGACAGACCAGTTTTTTTACATTGGTCGATTCAAGAGATGCTCTCAATG
>OX243819.1:27601444-27663944 GCA_945859605.1 Lumbricus rubellus | reverse complement strand
GTAAAAGATTTGAGCAAAAAAGCATTATGCAAACCCGATTCGACCGATTCCGAGTTCAAATTCAACCCGTCCATTTGCATTCACGGATTTCGGTCGCGTTTCATATGGTGGTTCCGCAAGGCTTATATTGCGCATATTAAATATAGATTCAACACATTCAATAGCGGCCGTCTTGCGTACGCGTTTCCGCGTCGCTGTCGAGAAGGGACGGTGTGCGGGAGGAAAGGAGGGAGAGGGAGCGGAACGAAGAGGGAGGCGACTCAGGCGAGGTAGCGGAGGGGATGGAGGAGGGAGGGATGCAGGGACGCAGAGGAAGAGACGGAGGGAGGGGAACTGGGAGGGGTGCAGGGGAGGTGGAGGGCAGGGTGCAAGGGGAGGTGGAGGCAGGGTCGGATTAAGCAGTGTGGGGGCCCTGTTCGGGAAATTTGTGAGAGCCCTGTTCGGGAAATGTTTGCGGATATTCTTTTTTTAGTTGTCTGGCGAAATTTTTCGGGAAAAATCATACCATTTCATCTGCCAAAAAAGTTGATGACCTTTTTTGTTTTTTGGTTTTTTTAACCTTTTTTGGGAAAATAGTCGTTTGGTCGAAATTTGCTCCTAAAATTTTTTCAAATGTGGGGCCCCCTAAAGTGTGGGGGCCCCTGTTCGGCCGAACATGTTGAACATGCCTAAATCCGGCCCTGGGTGGAGGGGAAGGGAGGGATGGGGACGGGAGGAGGTAGAGGGGAAGTGGAGGGGATTGCACGGGGATGGGTCGGAAGAGGAGGGGAAGGGGAGGATAGGGGAGGGGAGGAGAGGAGGAGAGGGAGGTTAGGAGGATGGTGAGAGGAAGGGGAGGTCGAATGGAGGTAGGGACGGGTGGTTGGATGCTTTTTTCAGCAACAGCAACGCGTGGCCGGGTACGCTAGTATTATATATAAATGTATAAGGCCTGTAATTATAATTGTTGTCTCTCTAAATGTTATTTGCAACTCTTAACTTTATCGCAACTGTGAAATCATTTATATATCGGTTCAAGTATAAAACTTATTTTCTTTATTATTGACAACGAGGAAGAAAAGGATAAATTGGTCATATACCGGGAATAATGGGGAACGGACATTTACCCCCCGGACATATTCCCTCCGGACATATTCCCCCCGGACAGTTACCCCCCCGGACGTTTCCCCCCCCCCCCCGTTTTTGACTAGGACATTTACCCCCCCGGACAATTCCCCCCTCTGTACATATTATAGGTTAGGCATCGTGAGGGTTGGTTAGGTTCAGGTTAGGCATCGTGAGGGTCGGTTAGGGTCAGGTTAGGCATGGTGAGGGTCGGTTAGGGTTAGTGATAGGGTTAGGGCAGTCATTCATTAACATAGGTTAGGCATCGTGAGGGTCGGTTAGGTTCAGGTTAGGCATCGTGAGGGTCGGTTAGGGTCAGGTAACTCAGGTTAGGCATGGTGAGGGTCGGTTAGGGTTAGTGATAGGGTTAGTGCAGTCATTCATTAACATACGTTAGGCGTCGTGAGGGTCAGTTAGGGTCAGGTTAGGCATCGTGAGGGTCGGTTAGGATTAGTGATAGGGTTAGTGCAGTCATTCATTAACATATGGACCCTTATGAGAGGGGGGAAATGTCCTAGGTCGAAGGGGGGAAAACGTCCGGGGGGTAAATGTTCGGGGGAATATGTCCGGGGGGGAATATGTCCAGGGGGAGAAATGTCCTACATCCGGGAATAATCATACGACATGCTCTCAGGCTTAGCCGCTTAGGCTATATATATATATATATATATATATATATATATATATATATGCATATATATAGGCATTTATATAGGCATATATATAGGCATATATATAGATAGGCATATGTATAAATAAACACGTAATTATATGTAAATATATATAAAGACTCGTCTTCTTACGTACTGACAGTATATGTGACAATTACAATTTATTATTATATAGGTCTTTTGATTATTTGAGACGATTTCGTTAATAATACTCATAATTATAAGAGCAGTAATAAGACAATTTATTACTATTAAATAATAGATAATAATAAAAACTACTACCAGTAATAATAATAATTATTATTATTATTATTATTACAGTTATTATTATTATTATTATTATTATTATTATTAAATTATAGATAACAAAGAACTGGTAATTACATATATGATAAATTAATAATGGTAATAATAATAATGATAATAATAAATTATTATTATTACTATTATATTACTATTATTTTCGGACCGAATATTTTGACTATGTATTCTGTGTGAACGATATTGTCAGTTTTTGAAGAAATAAATGTGTATAAAAATACACATTTACAAATACCAATAAAATGAGTTCTAATAATAATAATAGAAATAATAATAATAAAAATAATAATAATAATAATAACAACAATGATAATATAAAATAAATAATAATAATAAAAATAATAACAACAACAATAAAAATAATATTAACAATAATAATAAGTCCCTAAGTCCCTGGGGAAATGAAGTACCTAAGGGCAAAAAACAACAACAAAAAACACAATAAAAAATGAAATAATAATAATAGTAATAACAATAAACCACAACAATGCTATTGCCTTCCAAGGCATCTTTGCATCGCTTGATGACGAGTTCTACAGCCGTTCCATGGCAAAATGCAATTTTTGACGTCTCCGGGTAATTTTTTTAAATCCAAAGGGATCTTGGAAAATTCGATTAGCGATCTAACTAATCAGCAATTATAATTGCCACCAAGTTGGTTACCTGAACAGGAAGTACAAAGGTGTATCGTTTTCTCGTGCATACGCATTCATGCGTGGAACCATGCATGCATGGAAGAGAGCAAACACACCTGCAACGTTCTGCATGAATGGAGACACTGAGAAAGTGTCTTACCTCTCCCTCGGTTAGGTCTTTAAGTGGAATCGATATGTCGTGCGCGCATGCGCAGTTTATCGAGTCACTAACGGTCGGTGCTACCATAGATATAATATATGCCTAACCGACCCTCACGCGGCTTAACCTGACCCTAACCGACCCTCACGATGCCTAACCTGACCCTAACCGACCATCACGACCCCCTAAACGCTTAACTTAGGCCTATTGTTACATTTTGTGCATCATTTTTAGGTAGTGATATCATAGACTGGGGGGGGGGCTAATGTCCTACCTCGGGGGGGAGGGCTTTTGTCTGGGAGGCTAATGTCCGGGGGCTTATGTCCGGGGGGGGGGGCTTTTGTCCGGGGGCTAATGTCCGTTCCCCATATATAATATAGGTGCCATTAATTCTTATTTCTGTCCGCATTCCTATATAGATAATCCACGATTCCGGTAACAAATTATTTCTTATAATACATCAACATTCCAGCGCTTTAAATCAGTTTTAAACCATGAATTATCTTCATGTTCAATGCAACCAATACATTTCCGGTATATCCAACATATAAATGTCATTGAGATATGTATACCGAACCAGCGTATTGAGACACGTTTCCGACCAATTTGTATACCTGGCATGCCGCTTCCATTTCGATGCAAAGGTGTAATTGCAATTAGTAACTCCTATAATTATATATAATGAACGAAGCATTTAACCGAATACTATTTTGCATAGATATATGATATGGCCGATCGATGATCAATCAATCGATGGATCAGGTGTAGTTTGCCCAGTCTATACCCTCTCCCAGTTGAGCCATGGCATAATAAACCTATTGTGTGCGGGTGGGTCCTAAATGGCGGGAGGTTCTCATGCCTAAATCATCAAAGCAGACTAAATGCTCAGGGTCATCGTGTAGTACATCAGAGTTATTTATATATATATATATATATATATATATATATACTATATATATATATGTATACTATATATATAGGGAGGGAGGGGTGGGTGCACGTGAATTATAAGTTGCGCAGAACCCGAAGACAATAGACGACAACACAATAGAGTGGCACCAATCGGGCCTTTTGTCTATAATAATATTATAGAGTCTGCATGTAGCCTATTGGCAATTGTTGACATTTCAACGGAGGTGTTAAAGCTTCAATGTTGGACACGGCTTGTTAGAAGAACAACATTGCTCACTGTGCTCAGTGTTTGTCTATTTATATAGCGCCTTAAGAAACTCAACACAGGCGCATCTGACCTGGCTATGACCAAGCCCAGGATCGAAGAGAGTGCTCTTCAACCGACTCTCTTTTGTGGTAGTTGGCCGCGAGCATCTTGCAGGATTGCAGCTGTCGCGACCATTGCTTCATCCTGTTGTAGTGCCCTTATGAGCACCCATAAGGACGGGTGGCTCTGGTCCACCAGGCTAGCGAATCCAGCGTTCCAAGCCTCACAAAAGTTATTGGTAGGCCTATGTGCAATTTGTGCATTTCCGTTGATACCAATGCACATTCCAGACAGCTGGCGCGAAGAGTGGTGGTATACGGCGGATCGGCTGGATGCGTATAGACTATTGTCTGGCCGCTTGATAGTTCCTATCGAACCGTTGACGTAATATGTTGAACCGAAGTAGGCCTACTCAACAAGATCGGCAACAGCATCCAAACCGTCACCAGTTGGCCAACATCCGCGCAAGAACACCATTCCTTCAACCATGTGCACCTCATCCAAACGCAAAAACGCCAGCGCGTCCATGCAGCATTCCGCAAAAGTGTTTCAGTTAATCATTCTCACTGTATGCCCTGGACAAGCCAAGCTCCTGAATTTTTCGCCAGGAACTTTGAGTTGGGTGATAAAAGCACCCTTGTACGTTGACGTGTTGTCCCAGAGTCGCAGTTAGGGCCTATGGAGTTCATTGCGGCCTGCTCAAAATCGCATAGCAATGTGGTTGGGTGCACGCTCAATCCAAGAGCATCACATTTTCCCATTAAAGACGTCAGCAGTACCTCGTAGTGTGCCTGCGATTTTCCTGAAAAATATACATAGGCTAGATACATTTCTTTATAGACAAACTTTGGTCGTAACTATTGTAAATACGCGTAGGCCTAAATTGTTTTGAAAGTGCAACTCATAGTTCGACGGGCTCGTTAAGCTTGCCAAGGTAACGCCGAGCTTTCTTGGTTGTAGGGCCGTCCATCAGGAGTGGTAGGCTACCCTTTCCACACTGCGTTTATTAAATCTGACTAATCAAACTTCGTTTCATAGATATCTTATAAGTCTATTTCTTTTACGGTTTGCCTTGACTGGGCTGGGAGCGCTCCCAAGGAAATTTCCTAAAGGTGGACTCTAAAAGTCCATAGAATTAATTAATTAATTAATTAATTACGCACCCCTGTTTAATCAATGTTTTGAGAGTTTTACTCAGTATGAGAATTGCGGGGAAAACTGGGGTTTGGGGTTGGACTATGATCTGCGTGGAGTTTGGGTGTGATAGCAGAGCTTACTATAGGCCATAAGAAAGACCGGGAGGGGGTTGAACCCCCTCAACCGCCTGGAAATTTTCACCCTGGTTTTACTAGGCTCAAATGGCCACATAGATTTCTAAACCAATAAGCGTTCCAACAGAAACTATTCGCTTCAAATTGCCTGATAAGGCGCGCCGCTGACGAAATAAGTGTGGGCCACTGTGTGGCATTACAGATCTACTCACGAAACCGGACCTACCAATAAATATGCATAGCCTTCCGACGCAATAGGCTATGTGCAATAGTCACATGGTCTCAAGTCCCGCCTCCCGTAGTTTCTCGAGGACATAATTAATGCAAATAAAATCAGACACATAGGCCGGAACAACTCCGAACCAATAGCGCTTGCAACCGGCTGACGAAAGCCATAATTAAGGCAAGATGGTTTCGACAGGCGCAACTTAATCTCGAAACCCAGCGACCTGCTGAAATATGAAATCGCTATCAAACGAGTGATAGTGCCGTAAATTTTGAAGCGCAGTTCTGGTTTGAAAGTTTAACAAATAACTCTCTTGTTAAACAATAGAGCGAAAGCTACTTTGGCAGCTGAATTAATTAAGTAGGCTAAGGCCTAAACCGCAGGAATGCGCGGTGATAGGCAGATAGAGATAGGCGAATTGATAGGCAGATGACTAAACGACCCAGGAGACTGTGGGCCGGTCGATGTTGATTCGGGCAACGAATTTCGTTTGGACATTACGCCGTCCCGTCCATCTGTCCTTTCTGCGTCTGTCTATTTTCTCTCTCTGCGTCCTTTGCTTGGCCGCGATAGGAGCGAGGCAGTTCTATCGAGCGGCTGAACGGGCATCAGCTGAGCTGCGGCTCGAAGCAACGAACGAACGCCTTCTTTCCCGCACAAAGGACTGTTCATTGTTCAAGCGCCCGATCCGTGGTGGGCGTGGCGTCGGCACGGCCCGCCTCTTGACCGATGATTGGTGTCAAATATTTTAATATCGGGCAGCAGACGTTGGTGGCCTATCGCTGCAGGCTCCGCCCCTCTGCGCTTGGCCGCGTCCAATCCGATCGTTCAGAGGCTTCATCGAATTCAAGATGGCTGACGAGGTCGCACAATGAACATGGAGATGAACTGTTCGTAAATCGCGGTTTTCGCAAGATTCTGTAGAGAATTTCGCTTGATCCGACGTCGGATTTGCCACAGAACGTAAGCAATTTCTCTCTTATGGCGTAGTTTTAGTCTGAGCGCTACAGAAAGCGCGGTCGGCCGCTTGACGGCGAGCGGAGACTGGCGCAGTGCGTGCTGTCGAGGGCTGTGCCTAACGCCTGGCCGGTCCAGAGAAAATTGTATGCGTTTCGGACGAATATCTCCGGTTTTTTCGGATTATACCTGAACGGTCATAATTGACCATTTTGTTTATATAAATTCTTCAGGATCAGCTATTTACTTCGCATTCCGCTGGATCCTGTGGCTAAAACGTGTTTTTACGGGCGGGAAAGAGCGTTCTTCACAGCGTTGTTCGTGATGGTTTGTGATTTTCTTTGGAATTGCCGATGCCTTGCGCCTGCGGTTGATAATTTTATTGTGTACGCTGTTATGTCCATGGTTTGCTGGCGGAGTTTTCTGGAATAAAAGACCGATTTTTCTGGTCCAGTTTTGTAGTGAGACCTACCGTGTAGAGCCACAGAACGGGTCTAGTTATTAAACGCAAGCGAGTGTGAGCGAGGGTCGGAGGGTCATTGACGTGTATTAGCTTGGCCTGATCTGATAATACATCTCGCAGGCCGTTCAATCGAGATTAAAACCCGGGCGCAACATGAATCATCATCGGTTGGTATTGCAGAATCATGAGTTTAATAAGTAAGGTATTGGACTTGATTCTCTGCACACCACAAGTGGAATAGTCAATGAGTCATAGGGTGTGTTAATCATTAGGAGTATAATTTATGTATGTAATTGTAAGTATGTAGACAGTTACTAGTAGGCTTATTATTTATTATGATATGGACAGTTAATTAAAAAAATAAAGAAAAAAATATGTATTTTATTTCATTAGTTAACAAGAGATGCTCGTATTATCCGGCCTGTTGTCATGTGTTTTGAGGAGCTTTTGACTATGGTACATGTGTGAGATAGTTTTTAACACAATATCTGGCCTTGGTTACCGATCTTTTTCCTGTTTTTCTTCCATTGCGCCCTAAATGAACTGTGGCTCTTTTGCTCTTTGACTTCAGTCTGTCCTCTGCATGTCATGTTTTTAATCAGAAGCATTGAGATACTTATACCCCCTATTCATTCCAAAGCCTTGTTACAGGGACAGAACCTTCCTATGGCACGTGAAGCTAAAATGCATTCTATGTGAAGTGGTTTGAACAAACAAGTTTTTCAGACATTGTCTTATCGCAGAGTTCACATGCTGTGGTTTCTTCCAATTTTTAAGTTCAAATGAAAACGGAGATGCATGGTCGAAAGCTTTATGAATGTGCGAAGTGGACATTAAAAAATCGGGCTTATTCATGAATGTTATATGTGCATTGTGAGCTGAATTTTGTAAGAGGTCCTTAAAAGTGGCCAGATGAGCGTCACAATAGGCCTGTAGCCCAGAGCACATACCAGTAAATTGGCAGTGACTGATTCTGTAGAGTCAAATGACTGTTGCTGTACATTCATCTGACTATTTTGGTACAGTGTATGACTGTACGGACTGTTTTTTACAGTAATCAAAATAGTGCGACATTGATGTTGAACTGAAAAATAACTAGATTTCCGAATGTTTCAATCAGCCTTACAGAAATAAAATGTTTTTGGTGTGTGAACATCTTGCATTTCTGCTTCATTTACATCCTTTGCATTCTAGTTATCAGTGAGGAACATTATGAGGTCATCACACTTGTTACCATTGAGCAGGCTATGCTACTATATACAATCAGGAATTGTTGTATTAGCAAAGTTAAATTCATAGCGGCATGCTTTCACTAAGTAGCAAAAGTGAGTAAGAGAAAGCCATGATCATTATTTACTAATAATGTGTGTAAAATAAAAATAATAATAATAATCTATATCTGTAAAGGAGAATGTATGTATGTATGTATGTATTTATGTTTGTCCAGAATGCACAGTTGCACACCCAAGGTTTCACAGGTATTGACCTGAAACCTTGCACCTAGACAGAGGCTACCAGGGCCACCCAGTAGAGAGGTTGGGTGGAGTGGGGGCGAGAAACCCATATTTCTCTAGCAATAACCACCCCATTTCCACTCCACACTCTCACAGCTATTCATCTGAAACTTTGCTCATATACAGAGAACCACCAGGACAACCCGAGCCTGCCTGTCACCCTGGAGTTTGGAGAAAACCAGAAATTTCCCTGTCAATGCTGGTTATGGCCAAAGTTTTGCACCTACGGACCTTCCAACTAGACAGAGGGCCACCAGGACCACACTGCCCGCCTCGGACCATGGTGGGGTTGGATGGGGGGGGGGGGGGGTAGGGCAAAAAATCGAAAATTTTCAGACAGTGCCGTTAACAACCACAGTTTCACACATGTATACTTACCTCAAACCTTCCAGAGGACCACCAAAATTTTCTGGTCAGAGCTGATAATGATCTCATTTTTGCACACTTTATCCTCGTAACCTCCAGAGCTCTAGATGGAGGGCCACCAGATTCGCCCTGCCCCAAAGCTTACCTTACAGGGCACCTGTAGCCAAAAACAAGTTTTTTTAGCAAAGCCGGGTACCCAGGTAGTAACAATATTATAAGATAACTGCCATTATGTTTATTAATAACAGTAAGGTAATCAGTGCTTTTGCAAGGTACTGAAGAGGCACCATGGTGCTTGTAATAATAATAACAATGACAATTTCTATGGCGTAAGTGTGCATATACATCCTTATGTATCCGCAATATGTATTAACTTGATTTGTAGAAGTCAAAGAAGCAGACTCCGTTGTAGCTGAAACAAAACAAGTGATGCTGATAATAGTTTGTAATGGTGAGAATAATAAGTCCGTGCTTGGTGCAGCAATCCCGGCTAACTTCATTATAAGTGTGCACTGTGCTCAGTAGTTTTCAAAAGCAATTTTAGGTGAAGCCTAGCAGGGAGTGATCAGCAGGGCAATTTGGTCTGGGCTACATATATCCGTGGGGGGGGGGCATTTTTTTGGAAAGTAGAATATATTTATCATTATTTTGATTAACTTGTTGATTGATTTATGAACTTCCTTTCTCTATTTTTAAACTGAACGCAGAGTTAATTTTCAATGCTTGGATACATTGGGTAGTGAGGTTTGGGTGCATCATGTATTTGCTGTCACCCTTACCAGATCACTTGAAATGCCCTGCTTGGTCTTGGAAAAGGATGTATTGATAAATACCCACATGGTTTAGCTGAAGATTGGCATTGGTTCTTGGAACTTTAAGAGTTAGAATTATTTTGAAATGAGGTATAAAGGTTTTCCATGTATCTTAAAATTTCTTAAGAGGTATGTTTTTTTTCTCTATGGTTCAATTTCATTCTTTCTTTTTGGGCAAGTAATTGCCATAGTTTTCTTTGTTTAATTTTAAACTGGCGCAAACCAGAGTGATTTCAATTCATAGTATGAGTGGATGATCACAAGGTATTACAGAGGTCGAATTTAACTAAGCCAACAGGGCGTCATGTCCTACATGTTACTCATTTTACCATATCATCTGGCAATTGGTATATGTTGAGTGGACCTTTGGGAGGGTAGTGTGAAGTGATCCCACATTCATGCAATCTTTGTGCCAGTGTGTTGACCAAACCTCCCACCCATGCACTGCAAAATAAATTACTCAAATAAATGTGTGTTTCTAAACAGTTCCTAATATTTATTCCATGCCATACAAATTGCCTAACTATTCTAAGGGGATTCAATTGAAAACACTTAAGATCATACAAGTTTTTTTACTGATTCCTTAAAGGCTTAACCTTTGTTGAGTGAATGGGCTTGCATCTATATATAGCATAATGCCATATATCATAACATTTCGTTTAATGTTTAACATTGAGTCGTCACATTCATTCATATAATTATTATTTTGATTGGTTATTGAGTTGTCTTCAGAAGTCATTTGTGTGCCTTGAATTTTTATGGCTCTGCAGTCTACAGGTATAATTATTATGATATTCAGTCCCATTTATTGTTGAAAAGCAGCTGCCAAGGTTTGAATGGGTCTGCAAATGAATCATTTGCCCATTGGATTGTGCATGTGAGATGAGATTTATGTGCTGCACCCATGATGCCATCAACTGTTGGGTCTGGTGATGCAACAGGGGTGCCAGAGGTTTTAGCCTGGCATCAGCTGTCCATTATAACATATATATTATATATATACATATATTTAGATGATTGCTGGCTGAACTTATAGTCATTAAATTCATTAAATGAATTTGTATGCCGCCTCTTCGATGGGACTGATTACTCAGAGACACTCTCGTCCCCAGCGCGGCCAGTGTTTGGATATTTAGATCTGATGTTGAGCCCACCACGTCGTACGCATGGCCGACTCACGGATCCCGAAACAAGTCTTCTACGGTCAGCTTGCACAGGGCACCCGGGCACAGGGAGGCCAATACAAGCGGTACAAAGACATCCTGAAAGCCAACTTGAAAAAGTGCAGCATATCGGCTACCGATCTGGAAGGACTAGCATCAGAGCGCTCGGAATGGCGCGGTACGTGCAGCAAAGCGATAGAGACATTTGAACTTCAAAGGATAGCGCAGCTCAAGCAAAAACGGCAGCTGCGTAAAGCAAAGAAACAACGTGCTGAATGTGACCAGACTCGACAGTCCAGGACTGGAACTTTGGTCACGACGTGAGATTCGTCGCATCGACGGCTCAGTCCATCATCATCATGGAATGCTCTTCCCCCACTCTGTGTGTTGATTGTTATCTACATTTCTCTCTCTCTCTCTTCTCAAACCCATTGCTTTTCTTGGGGTTCTCACACTGGGAGCACTACTGAATGGCCGTGGCTGCTGTAAGTGGCGCTATATAAATTACTAATTACATTGCATGATGTGTTTTCCCATCACTTACGAATTGCTTGTTGGTTAGCAACATGTTGACAGGTTCTTGGAAATATCCAGGCGCAGAAATGCACATTGCATACTGCCAATTAATTGACTTCAATTACATATGGGGATCATAATTTTTTTACACATAAAATGTATTGATTTAATAATAAAATGCGCAATAAAGAGCTGGGCTTTTTCAGATAGTCATTTGCTTTGTTCAGCATTTATTTGTCTTTGTATTCAGCTGGAGTGTGTTACAGACCTGTGTTGATGGGAGTGGCAGACAATATTGACCGACACAAGAGACAATAATATAGCTTCGTGTATTTCCCTGAATTGTTACCTAACCTATAAAATTATTCAGTGTATGTGTGTGCGTACATATTAGTCCTGGTCTACTGATTAAAATATTTTCTGTTTATTAATCTCTAAAATTTAATTGCCATCAATTGATAGATTAAATTCGTTTAATTTGGTGGTACGTAGGGTAAAGTGTGAAAACTTTAAAAATGTAGTCACTAAGTAAGTTATGGTACTATGTTGTTCGTACAAAAAAGCAATTAAAAATGTTTATATTGCCATGAAAACAATTAATTTCGTCACCCACTATGAATTTTCCAACATCGTTTACCTCAGATAAAATGCAAAATGATTATTTAATCATCCACTCTGAAGCTTCACATTCGATCATTGTTAACCATGTTGTTTACTATACGGAGATGACCGCTTGACTAGTTGCGAAATAAGCGCAAGAATTAATCGATCAAAATTTTGATGATTGATTGATTGATTAATCATTAAAATGTGCAGCACTAATATGAATATTTGCATGCGTGTCTATGGGTGTCTGCCTGTATACTAGTGTATAGGTATGTATATATGTATGTATGTATGCAATGGTGTTGGTGTATGTAGTCATGTATGTTGTATGTATGCTTGCATGTGCCTTGTATCCTTTCAGGATACTACTGTCAGATGTGATGAGTTTGATACTGATAGAACTTGACGACTATTACTTGTGGACAGTTTAACTATTGCTTAGTTTGGACCAATTGAAAATGCGGATCTATAGGTATGCCCCATGACCCTGGATAATGAGGCCATACATGGCGTCCATGACTCATTTCATTGTGGTCAGTTACCTCTTGTCCAGTCTTACCTTTAGAATGGATGCTGACCAAGTTTCTCCTGGATGCAGACAACGGCTCTTTGATGCCATGGCCCAGGCAACTGCCTGTTTCTAATGTAGCCTGTGGAACAGGTGCTCATCAGGAATTCTGCCACTGCTGCTGCTGCTGCTGCTGGTGCTGTTGTTTTGAACAGGTGAGAACTAAGGAACCAATTAGGCAGCCTCTACATCTCATCCTACCTAATACACAGATCTATAAACGGCTAATTCTGGTACATTTATATAATCACTCCAATCTGGCACAGGTGTAATAAAACTGTAATATTATATGCATAATTGCATATATACATATTCCGATGTTTGTGTGTGACTATGTGTATATATATTACATACATATATTATATAAATATAATATATAATTTATATTATATTTCTATAATATATTTATGTAAGATGGCTATATATTATATAGCCATCTCCCAAATAAAGCTCTAGGAGACATTGGGAAAGTCCTTCACTCACAATTTATCAGTGCCATCCATTGATACTTGGTGATTAGAAAATGGCATAAATTAAGAAATTTATGTTTTACAGTAATAATAATTGTATAATATTGCAACAACAAGGGTGATGGTGATGATGACAGTATATGACTGGAGGCTGATAATAAGATTAGTCATTGTTAGGCCCCCCAGAAATTTGCGCCAAGAAACTGAAAAAATTGCGCACCAAAAACGAGAAATTTGCGCCAATTTTGCGCAAGTTAAAAAATGATAATTTTCGTTAGTTTTTCATTGAATCAGTGTACCAACGTATGGCCTATCTATCTAACAGTATTTTTGTCATTTAGTGTTAAGCTTTGGCGTTCTAGAAATTAGAAAATCAAGCAAAAAATGCAGTTATAAAGTTTCTATAACCATGAGATTAATGTATTCAGACGATTGCAAAGAATTTTAATCTTGAAAAATCTACGCCCACCGAAATCTACGCTCATTACAAATAGGCCTACAACTTCAAGATGGTATTAATTATAAATCATATGCCTATATTATAATGAATCACCAATTTACAAAACGTGTTGAATAGTAGCCTTCCGTCTTCGTGTGCACGCCTGACGCCTATATAGATTAAATGCGTTCGTTCTGTCATAAGCTGAGACAGCACGCGACGCTGCCGTGTGATCGCTTTGAGAAACTTCGTCTAACATATTTTATTGTGTGGCCGTGAAGTTCAGGAATTTTTTATACTTTAAGTTTTTGGCATTACTACTAAAAATAACGATCTTTAACTAAAAATTCCGATATAATTTCGTCCCATTCGGCGGCCGCCATTTTGATTATCGCCCATCGGTTTCGTTGCTATGTTTAACTGCCGCGCGCTGAAGTGATTTTTAAGTCAGTCAAAGCCCAATTTAGATAAATTAGCAAGATTCTTTCAAAAATTGCGCCAAAATTGCGCGGATTGGCAATTTTTGCGCTGTTGCGCGAAACCTGGAAATTTGCGGAAAAGTTGCGTTGCGCAAGATCGCGAATTTCTGGGGGCCCTACATTGTGACCCTTATCAAGAGCGGCCTGCTTTCTCATGAAAATCTGTGTTGTGATGAGTTTGTTCTAATTTCGGAATATGCGTCCCTGACCCTGTTTTATCTGAAGTCAGGTTGTGACTAAGCATGTTATGCTGAGAGTCTTCCATGCCTATGCATGTATGTTGCGCATATATATGTATGTTTGTGTGCGTACAGTGGTACATGCATGTATAATTGTATATACATATGGAATGGATATATATATCTATGTATATTGTATATATATATATGTATTCATAATGTTTATAGTCTATACAGTGAATACTTGTATGCATATAGATGAGCACTGCATTAAACAAGTCTGGACTATGTATATGAACTATGCATGTAGTGCGTTTTAAAAGCATCTTGGAAGCTGTTTATCAGGACTGGAAAATTTTAAAAATATTAAGTGAGTTTATGGATTTACCACTTAGCGATTGGTGGCCTACTATAATAGTATGGTCTGTATATAAAGGCAGTGGACATATAATATATATATATGTGTGTGTGTGTGTGTGTGTGTGTGTGTGTGTGTGTGTGTGTGTGTGTGTGTGCTTGCTTCATTCACCCACTAAATCAATTAATCAATCAGTCTGTCAATCAACCTATTATATCAGTTGATTGACACAGGATGTCACCTTAAAGCATCTCATCCGGAGTTAGTAGCCACCAGTCTGATTTGGTGCTGCATGTGGAATGCAGCCAGTCACACCTGTTGCAGACACTTCTGTTCTTGCCTCTAATGAACTGTAGATGAAATCATGCACCATTAAAAAACTCTGCAAAAGGAAGATTCAATTAGGCTTATCAGAATTTTGTATACAGAACTTCAGTGTGTCATTTGGTGAAAGTTAGAAATCTTAATGAAAATATGTGAATGGGAGGTCGACAAATACAGGTCCTATGCCTATTTGTAATCTCTCATATTATTATTCTGCCATCGGCTGTATAGTAGGGAGGACTGGCATCTGGGCGTGGGTCAGTGTGGAGGCGGTGGAGGGGGGGTCGTGGTGGCACCTGCTGGCAGGAGGGTGAGGAGATATATTTCATTAGAAGAGTCTGATCTCTGCTGTCTGTCATGATGTACTTATTTAATGTGGCTCAATGGTTGTGGTACATGGCTTCTTTTGTGGATTTGGTTTCTGACCTTGGTTTTGATTTTGCTCTGGTCTTATATTTTAGATTTGATGTTTGTTTTGTGCGTAATGTTGTTTGTGAGCTTGGTTGATTTAATATTTGGTCAGAACAAAGTAATATTTTCTAAATTTCGCAGGGTGAGAATTGCTGGGGTTTGGGGGTTTCATCCCCCCAGTCTTTCTTAGAACCCCATAGTAAACTCTGTTTTTCACACCCCCCAATTCCAAGTTTATCATAGACCAACCCCCAAGTTATTTTTCCACAATTCTCACACTGAAATTTCTGTTTTACCATCATCATCCCTCGGTGAAGTAAGCTATGCAATGAGTGCACATGCTGAGCATAGTGGGGTTGAGGATTGGTGCCCAATTCTCTTGTATGTGAGAAGGATTCCACCCCGATCCCTTATATGCGGCCTTGTTGGGGGAGGGGGTGGATGGAAGGATTGACACTCACCTCTTATATATATATGGGAAAGTGTTGGTAGCTGACCCTTATATATTATGTGGACGAGGATTGGCACTGCATATGTGGGAGGCCATAATGTTTGAAATGTTCACAATATTCAGGATTAACCCTTTACCTGTTCATTTTTCTCGTTAAGCCTGTGTTTTCAGCAATCTCGGGGCAAATGGGTAAAGGGTTAAGGGACATCTTGTCTCCATTAAATAGATTCTAAATTGTGTTTTGAATGAAACTTTGGCGCTTGTTGACTTTAGTTGTTGCTTTTTTCCAGTCAGAGCTAATGAGGAGTAGGAAGGGGGAGGAGTTGAGGCATTGATCAGTTGTTTGTTTAATTGTATGGATGCTGCTTTGCATTGTTCAATGCTGCTAGTCCCAATGGAGATTCATGCATAGCCCATTAAAAAAGTCTTTTAGGGACAGTTTGTTAGCTCCATACATATATATTATGTATGTGTGTGTCTGTCTGATAACCTTTCTTTACAATAACGTGGGAAAGCAGGTCAGAGGTCAGCGAATCGGGATTCATCAGGGATTCATTGGGTGCAGACGCTGACGAATTGTATTGAAAGTGGAACACTGAGTACAAAGACATTATGCATGTTGTTCAGAGCTTTCCAAATGAAAGGTGTTCAGTAATTGATTTGGTGCTTTCCCATCTGTTTTGGAAATGAATCTGATTGTTTTCTCGTTTTTCCAAGCTGAAGAAGGGCACATTGCCCCTTTGTAACCCCTTCAATGCCTGTCAATGGGTGGGTTAGTTTGGTAGGGTGTATGCATCTGGATTTACAGGATTTATCAATCCAATGGAGGAGACTATTTATGCCCTGGAATGAAGCCAAGTTCTGTCCCTTGTTTCAGCCTAAGTATGGTGGAGATGCATGGCGGTGGGCATTGGGTGGTCTTGATTTGCCATTGCTAGTGTTAAGGACTTGATTTTGGTGCAGTTGTGAGTCAGATAAGGAAATGTATATCCCTCTGTTGTGGTGTGTTGTCAGAGGATTCGAATGCCTAACCCTTTTGGACTGACCTTGTTTAATAGTCATTGGCAGCATCGCCTGCTGGGATGATTCAACACTTTGCAATAATTGCGTTTAGTCAGAATTGGGATTTTGTTTCATCTGCAGTAATGCACCCTGTCAGAGTCTGATGGCTTGGGATGATGGCTGTGGTATTAGATGACTTGGGATGATGCTGGCTGTGGGATTAGATGTCTTAGATGTCATCGTGTGGTTCCTTTTCTGGTCATCTGGCGCATCATCCTGTGAAGCCTTGGGATTGGTGACTTTGCCTAGGTATGGCCGTTGCATGGTATTTCCACTACTAAATATTTCTGCCTTTATGCGAGCTCCTTGTGTGACGTGATGGACACTGATGGTACATGGAGCATACATGTGCCTGAATACTTTATACAAGTTCTACTATCCCACTAAGCCTAACAGCATTTTCGGGGTATTTATGTCGCATAGCTGACATATTGTAAAATTATGCTGTCTTAGCTCCGAGGATATAGTATAGTGTAGCTGACATAGTGCAATGGTTGTTGCAAAGTTCTGTAACAATGTAAATGAAATATAAATGTTTTTCTGTACTGCAAACGTAAGGTCTGAGTTGTGAAAGCATGTAAAGTGTTGTGCACAGGTATAATATATACTGTTATGGTTAAAGACCAATCTATCTACAACATTTAGAGATGATTTGCTTGCCTAAACAATGTAAAGAGTTGATAATCTCTGATTAAACTAACACCAAGTGTGTCTTGAGCTGCCTTCTTCTAATGCTGGATAGTTTTTGACTGATACTGTGTGGTGTGTGTGGTGTGTGTGTGTGTGTGTGTGTGTGTGTGTGTGTGTGTGTGTGTGTGTGTGTGTGTGTGTGTGTGTGTGTGTGTGTGTGTGTGTGTGTGTGTGTGTGTGTGTGCTGGAGCATGCATGCAACAATGAGGATCCTTGAGTTGATTAAATGCATTGACAGTGTGAAAGCTTTGGCATTGACAGCGTCATTATAAGATGGTTTTTGGTGGGGCACATTTGTCAATCAATCAGTCAATTAATTAATCGCATAAATTTATATAGCACCCCTTAAAGATGTGTGCTGCACTGTTAGGACTTCACATGCCAACTTAGGCAGAAAGTTATTGTGAGACTAGTGCTATACTTGTGCCATGGATTTATTTAGGAGGAGGGTTCTAACCCAGACATAAATAATTTCCAAATATTTTTGCCAATTCTGTGTATTTTGTGACAGCGTTCATTTGAACCTCCTCCCCGAAATTGAATGCTCCCCATTGAATTTTTGCATGTTTCTCACGTAGCTTGTACCCTTTGCCTAACTCAGCTATTCTTGATATTTTGACCACGTAAACTGTCAATGGGAAATCAGTTGAAGACTAATTTGGATCTTCAGTTGGTCTATACGCTGAGAAAAATTAATTTGCTAGCAATTCATATGCAAATCATATGCAAATCATATGCATGGCTGGTTCTTTGGGCTTAAGAGACTGACCTCCTCTGACCGTTGTCAGTCTATCAACATGGTGTGCATGAACGTTTTTATGTATTTCAGTGGCTCAGTACACTTTAACAAACTTGTAAGATGAAGTTGCGGTGAAGTTCTTTAGGTACGGAGACATCCAGTGGCTTCAAATTGGAATTCATGTGGAGGTTTAAAAAGCGGTTTTGCCAACCCCCACTGTTTTGTTTATTGATGTCAGATTTCCCAGTTGGGTTGATTCTCACTCCATAGCATTAAACGTGGGGTGATGGATGGTTTGATGTACAGGGGTTGTGATCTTGAACCAGTTTTGCATTTTTAGATAAAAATGAACGTGCAGAGTTTTAACTCAACTATTTCTTCAGTTCTCTTATTTTTGTTGTAATGTTTTTAAAATTCTATTTTTATGTCTATTGAGGAAATCTTTGGGTGTGCTCATCTGTACTTATCTGACAACAAGAAAATGTGATGCCAAACCATAACTCTTTTAACTCTTGAGTGCCACTAATTCCAGCGAATTCCTTCGTACAAATTGATTTTTCACAGTTGATGTTTAGCGTTGTGTTTATGACCCTCTGAATGAACGAATATTGATTGATTGATTTATTGATTGATTTGTTGATTTATTTATTTATTGGGTATTTTTTAGTGTTGGGGAATTATCTTGAAATCTTGGAATATGGCATAGAGATCAATGCGGCATATCATTGTGTCGTTTCCTCAAATTTTGTCTATAAACCTTTCTGTGCGAATCGGTTTTTGAACCTTCGTTTCATCAGGACACCTCTGCTACATTTATTTTGATATAGATGTATCAGTTTAACTTAGTTTCCGTATTTGAGCTGTTTGTTTAGTCTTGTCTCTGTCTGTTTTTCAACCAAGGTCAGCTCCAAGCAGTATGCAGGTCAGCAGTATGCTTATCTTTAATCAACGCATACTGCTTTTGTTGATCTTTAACTATGGTAACCAGATGTACTCAACAAATAAAAACAAATAGTGGGATCACTAAAGACAGAAGCCTTGTTGAGTATAGTCTTTCAGCAGACGATCCCTCAAGCTCAGCTGTTAGTTATCAGCTGTTAGTTATCATTAGCACTACATCTGTCTTATCAGTTCCTTATCAGTAATGCCTTGACATCTTTCCGCTTGGTCCTGGTACTGTTTTCCATACCTTCCCCGGGAAGGAAGGAAGGGATGGTGAAATGCAGCTGGCTGGATTTATACCATCCATCTTTCCTTGGATTCATACCATCCATCTTTCCGTGTCTACCTGTATGTATGAGATATCGTCTGTGCTGTTAACTGACCTTCACCATAAAAGGGTGAAGTAACTGTTTTCCAGTTTGTGGATTGAACGGTTGTGAGTTTCCATGCATTGCATTCCAGGATCCATTCCATCAAATCATCCAGTTTCATTACTTTCGTTGGATTATGTTCTGATTGCTGATGGTGCAACATCTTTACCACTGACACACACAGGTGTGTGTGTGTGTGTATGTGTGCATGCATGTGTGTATGTGTGCATGCATGTATGCATGCATGTGTGATCATGCATGTGTGTGTGTGCATGCATGTGTGTGTGTGTGTGTGTGTGTGTGCATGCATGTGTGTGTGTGTATGTGTGCATGCATGTGTGTTTATGTGTGCGTGCGTGTGTGTGTGTGTGTTTGAGCATTTTTGTGTTGCCTGTCGGGAAACTCTGAAAAAGTTATCAATTGGTGGTTCATCTGCAGCAGCATCAGAAGAAAGCTCATTGGTCTAAGTTGATTGCCATATGGCCACATAACTCACCTGAAGTACCAAACCTTTAGGAATTGAATTGGTCAATGTCGACACTTGAAGTCTGTGTTTATCTTAAATTTGACATTTTTTGGTAATATCTCATATTAGAGAAGATTATAAAGCAACCTTTCAGGATCATGACGGTGACTAAGTTGCTGATGATAATAGTTCATAATGATCGTATTGTTTTAGGAATGTAGTTTTTCCAACCATGCAGTGTTGTTTGCCAATTGCATGTGTGGATCAAAGTAGTTAGTTTCATTTGCCCAGAAGTCTTATTGTTTTGCTTTTTATTGTCGGTTGTGCAGGCAGATTGTAAGACCGACAGTAATACAGGAGTTATTGATACTAGTTTCAGTGTCAGTATTTGACAGGCAAAACTGTTCACATCTGGTGTAGTTTTGCCGGCTAGAGAAAACTTTTATGAAATCATTTTGCATTTATTATTGTTGCCTCAGTTGAGCAAAGGGATCATTTCAAGGGATCGTGCAAAGGGATTATTTACAGGGATCATTTAAAGGGTTCATGCAAAGGTATAATTTAGAGGGATCATTTATTGATTGCAGACAGGGCCATGGCATGACTATACTGTTGATGTAAAGTAACAATTCATTACAACACCTCCGGAAATGTTCTCAGTTGCATCAATCCTAACATACATACATACATACATACATACATACATACATACATACATACATACATACATACAGAGATTATAAATCTTCAGTACGGTCAATAAAATGCCAATGCAATATGCACATGTAAACAATGCCACCCTGAAATCTGTAAACCCTGAAATCTGTAAATTATGCAGTATATGACTGTTTTTTTATGAGACTTTTGTCCCTTCAACGGTAGTTCACTGTTCGATGCTTAACCTTCTGAACTGTGTACTTTACCAATGCATATTATTTGCTTTTAAGACTGAGCTGTATAATTGTATATGATTGCATCTGGTGTTAGTTCAAAACACATACATGCATACAACTGTAATGCATGCTGTGAAGCATTTATATAGCGCCTTTTTGGAGCACCAGTCGATGCATGGCGCTGTTGAACTGTGTTGTCCAGAATGAACTGTTGCTGGATGAATATCTAGTGGAGGTATGGAGTTGATTCTTCCGTCACTCGCGGTCAGCCATCGTCTGGTCAGTCAGTCGGTCATCAAGCAGACTCCACTCCTCTCTCCCACCCCCCCCCCCCGCCCACCTCCCACCCCAGTCCGTTGGGTTCATCGGTCAGTTCTGCGGCATGATGACAACGGCGGCGCCTGCCTACGATGCCTGGCTTAAATCAGAGATTTCGTGAGGAGCCAATGATCATTGCAGCCGTGATGATCAGTTGGAGCAGAGTCGCTCGCTCGCTCTCTGTCTGACTAAACGCACGCCAGCATCAGCAGCAGCTCAGCAACGAGTCAGCATCATCAGCAGCAACAGCAGCAGCAGCTCGTGTTGCATCCTCGCTCACTCTTCCGCTCGCCCGACGCCGCGGATGAGGATGAGGAGGAGGAGGAGGATGCAGCTGCAAGTCGGCAGCAGCAGCAGAAGCAGGGCTGCAGCAGCAGCAGAAGCAGCAGAAGCCAGGCAGTGCCTTCCGTCCGTCCATCGGTGGCTGCTGCTGCTACTGCTGTGCATCAGGACGACGAGCAGCCAATGGCAGGTCGTTGGAGCCGACAATATTGGCGATCATAATGCTGATTATATGCTGGTGATGTATTGGTGGCGAGGCCAACCACGATGCGACTGGTGTTGTTACGGCAGGCGGGCGCCGTCCGTGGTGGGTGTGGCCTCCGTCTCTCTAGGTCTCCCTCCATCCGTCCGTCCATCCGTCCGTCCGTCCGGCTTTCGATCAATAACCTCGTCTCTTTCTTTGTCTTCACTGGGAGACGGATTCCTGTCATATCCGGTTCGGTGGGAGGGATACACAGAGGGAGGGATGGAGGGAGGGATGCTTGGTTGGTGTCACACGGGTAATGTTTATCTGGAGAAAATGTTGCATTTCGATGTTTACGGTTTGGATGAGAGGTCGCAGTTGGAGATGTTGGCAGTTTTGTAAGTAAGTAGGTGCATGAGCGTTAATATTGTGCGTTTATATATGTATTGGAAATTATTTCTTTCTTCGCTGATGACAAATCTTCTACGATTCAAACATGACACACCTGTCATAGATCTATCTATGCTGACGATCTTTCTGGATTGGTCTTGCGCTGGATAATATAGTAACTGTTCTGACTGGAGCACGGGAAATATTCTAGCTAAGCAAGAGAGATGCAACTGTACAGAAAATTGGACAGAGGCACTTTAACCCTTTACCGACCAAAGTGTGGTAAATGGTATGGGAGATCCTATACCCTCGGTTGGTAATGTTTCAAAGGGTTATGTTGTTGTTTAGATAAATTTGCTCACACGTACAAAGAGTGCAGAGATGTAGGTTGTAAATGCTGGTGATTCAGTATCAGGGTATGTAGTTGTAATGGCTACAGGTAGAGGCATTAGATTGAGATTGATGAAACGGCAACTCCTAGTTCAACAGGCTTGCTTTGCTGCGAGGCATCACCGAGAAAGAGTTTTCTCGGCTGTAGGGCCGCCCGCTGTCCATGTGGTAGGAGCTCCCTTCAAAGCTGCATTTAGTGCATCTTTCCGATCAAACTTTGTTTCATAAATCTCTCAAGTCTTTTATATTTTGCCATGGCTGGGATGAGAGCGCTCCTGAGTAGGTTTCCTGAAGGGGTGCTATACATATAATTCCATAGAATGAATGAATGATTCCATCTGAGGTTCTATTAGACTTCACATCTTTAGACGAGATGAATATAAGTTACAACGTTGCGGTTCAATTGTGATCTTGAGAATGTGACACATGGTCAGTTTTCATCTGTTGTCTTAACCCTTTAATGCCAGATGGTATAGGATTTTCTTGAAGGGGCGCTATATAAATTCTAATAATGAATGAATACCATTTGCTGCCATCTCGGCATTAAAAGGGTTAATATCTGTTTTGTGTCTTTGCTTGCAGTGTCGTCACTGATGATGTCCAATCAGAGTGAAGCGCCCAAAGAAAGCTCCTGTCAGGATTGGTCGGCACCAGCCGCGTCCACACTTGCGGCCGACCAATCGGATCGCTCCGCGAGTCGAACGGGCGAAACCCAGGAACAGTCGAGCGTTGGGGTGCAGCAACAGAGTTTGGCCGTGATGCCAAACCCTTCTCCGGCCCTGGCTTCAGCTCCAGTTGCCATAACAACTGCCTCTCTGGCACAGCAACAACCCATGTCGCATCTGCAGTTGGTGTCGCAGATGGTTTCTGGTGCGAACACTCAGTCTGCGCAGGTAAGTCGAAAGACGATAGCAAAGCATTTTTTTTATCGGCTTCTGCAGCGCTACTGTAAAATGCGCGTTATTGATGTGATGTGTTTGCTGCTTGTGAGTCTAATTAGAAAGTGTGCAGTTTCAGTACTACGTGAAAGCACTGGATTTTTAATACATACATTGATGCTTATATTTTATTTACACATGTATTTATTTATATCTCTGTTTGTCACTTCACGCTCTATACTCGGAAGCACTCCTGACTACAGCACTGCATCATATTTTCGTGCCAAATTGAGCATGCAATTGCGAGTGAAGACCGTGCTCAGGGTCCCTACAAGGCGGCTTGAGGTGGATTCAAACTTGGAACCCTCTGGCTCCAAGACACCAAACCCACCACTATGCCACCTCCCCTAAGTACTACATGTATTTTACAGATCTCATACAATACATTACAACTGTATTTTATGTTACGCTTCTTCCAATATTCAGAATGGCACATTGACCATTATGGCAGAACATCAATGGTGCAAAAGAGCATTATTGTGAGTGAAGCATTTGCTCAAGGTCCATCTACACGATAAATGCCTTCAGGGCCAAGACTCGAACCTTGACCACTAGTGCTTTAGCAAATCAGTCGCTGTGCCGCAGATAAAGTGCTAAAGTTGTTGTACATATTACTTCATGAATATTCATGAGCAGAGGCTGCAGCAGCGTGACCCGTCGTCGCTGGTTTCTGTGGTGAGCCATTGACACCAGGGGGAGTGGGGGTGTGGGGGGGGGGAGAGGCTGTGACTGAATTGATTTGAATTCTTCTCAACCATTTGTCTGCTCTAGCACTTTCTCCTCATCTTTAGTGCAACTCTTCTGTCCTCATCATCCATGGATGTATTGTGTATATTTAACCGAGGAGACATGGCGGCCATTTTTCTCTTTCTATTCAGTGCTCAATGGAACAGAGTTTCCACATGTTGCAAATTGTTCAGGATTTTTTCGGCTGGTATTCTTTCAGCATCGCCATGTTGTATAATGAATATGATTCTTCACTAAACAACTTTATTCAGCAGATCTTTCCACATATCTAAGAACTGTTGCATAAATTTGATCAATATTCTATAAATGATGAAAACTAGTTTGAAGTCTTGAGATTTCGTTAGTTTTCCATGACCAGTTCACAGTCAGTGTGGGCATTCCTTTCTCTACGTGCTTTTTCGTCGTCTGCCATTCTTAGGAGCTTTCAAGTTGGCTGAGCACTTGTTTGATGCTGCTCTGTTTGTATGTCTTTATGTGTATATGCATGTTATTGTTTGATGATGTAAACACGTGTTTGTGTTTACGCACATGCACATGTGAGTGAGTGCGTGCTTGTGTGCATGCGTATGTGTATGGGTCTGTGCATGTGTGTGTGTATTTGTGTGTGTTAGTGTGTGTGTGTGTGTGTGTGTGTGTGTGTGTGCATGCATGTTGTGTAAGTATGTTGCATGTTTACCGCAGACATGAATTATCTCGAAGGGTAGAGACAGGAGTAATATTACAATGTAACATGAAGAGAGGGAGCTTCCATGATTTCGAGGAAAGACATGTCATGTGTAATCGGAGGATAATAGCAATCCTTGATAATCGGAGTCTGGTGGGGGAGAGCGGTGTATCATGCTCTACATAGACCACCACCAGGTGGCAGGTTCAGACTGGACTGACCTGGCTGAATTTCAAGTTGGCTGACCTATGTAGAACCGCTGTTTATATTGTTTTCATTCATCAGTAAGAGAGTTTGTGTGTGTGTTTGAGAGAGAGACAGACAGACAGACAGACAGACAGATGGAGAGAAATTCACATTCTACAATAATAGCGATAATAGGTGTAGAATAGTCTGCAAAAATAAAAAATAGGATATATGCAAACCTAACATGTAGACCAAGTCTGTGTGCCAACATCAGGCATATATATATTTCATGCCAAAAAGCCTTTTCAGGAGTTATCTTTGTCAAACTATTCCTACCACAATTGTCATCCACTATCATCTATGAATTGTCGGGAGTGAAAGTGCATTACAGAGTTCAGATTTCCTTAAGCATTGACCAAGTTGATGATAAGTCTTGATGCAGTCGCAAGTCTTGCAGTAATATAGACTTTGTGGTCTTTTTATCATATTGAGGCAAACAGTTAACATTTACTCTTTAAAGCATGGTTGATTAAAGTTCAAGATTTATTAGCTCACTGAGTTTATGTTTCGCTAAATTTGTTGACTTAATTTTTAATGAAATAGTAGCAGCTGTGTTTTGAGGTGGCACATTGACCCAGTTATCATTGGTTGGCATTGTGACCCAGTTATTATTGGTAGACCTGTGGGTAGCATGCACCAATTTTCGGGGTTGACATTTTGACCCAATTATTGTTGGTTGGCCCAGTTATTACATGGTGCAACGAGAATAGTCTAAGTTGATCATGCATGGTTTGACTTCCTCTGATATCTGCATTTCATCACCGTTTTGATGAAATCATTGCCCGTGCTTTGAGATTGTCACACAGGTTCCACTTGTGACCTGAGGTTCCACTTGTGATCTGAGGTTCCACTTGTGATCTGAGGTTCCATAAAGTTTGTGATCTGAGGTTCCACTTGTGATCTGAGGTTCCATAAAGTTTGTGATCTGAGGTTCCACTTGTGACCTGAGGTTCCACTTGTGATCTGAGGTTCCATTTGTGATCTAAGGTTCCACTTGTGACCTGAGGTTCCACTTGTGATCTGAGGTTCCACTTGTGATCTGAGGTTCTGAGCTACAGGGGACAGAAGTCTTCTGGTTGCCTTTATGTAATCAAATTGCTGCAAGACTTGCTTTGCTAGAGTTATCAGTCACATGTCCATATCCCAACTCATGCAGTTTGACCATCGACATCAGTGCAAAGGCAAATGCTACCTTCCAGTCGATTAAAGGAATCCAGATTGGTGTGATGATCATGATTAACAAATTGTGTCTTCTGTAGCAGATTCTGTTGCTTCAGTCTTGGCCTTGTACATTTGTGTACTCTCACTTGGGTCTATGGCTCAACTAGCCATGGGTCCCTGCTCCATATGGTCTGCCACATCGTTCTGTCCCTGATCCCCTCTTAGACATTATTTATACATCTGGTCTTGCCCTGCTCCTTGCAGAACATGGAGCCTTTGGCCAACTTTATGCAGATGATACACAGGTGTTCCTGCACTGCCTGCACTAGATGAATGCTGCTTGTACAGTCAGGGCTATAGATGCACTCTGCAGCACGTCCTATTGGTCAGAAACCTAAATCCAGTCTCGTCTCAAATTACTTGCCAAAAGTTCTGTACTGGCTCCCTGTCCATATGCAATTATGCATGTTGTATTCAGGGTCAACTCCTTGGTTGGTATGGTGATGCCAGCTAGGCCTCGCTCCAACTTGCGTACTTGCCTGTGTCAGGTACTCGTCACTCGCGACAAACTACACTACTCTGTCATTGATGAAAATGAAGCAAACATAGACATCCACATCCTCTAAATCAATTCTAATGAACGTCTGAGGAATTTAGATGGTTAGAAAAAGAGAAATAATTAATTAAGCGACAGTCCTGCAGTGGGAAAACCGGTCTGCGTAAATGAAAGCTTTGGAAGCGCTTTGCTGTAGGTGTTACAACATCCCTTGCCTCATTTTGCTAACTAGACATGTAATTATAATCTGTTACTCTGGTACAATGGTAACAGGTATTCGATGGCTATTTGTAAATTTAAAAAAAATAGCGCAAACCTGTCTACAAACCTTACAGTTTAAAAGCAGGACTTGATAGACAGAAACGGCTTTCAGATATGAAATCTGAAAGTTATTTAGTAAGGACAGATGAGAGACTCCAAGTATCGGTAGCAAAATGTTTCGTAATTGATCAGTGTTTTTGTTTGGCAATGTGGCACTGTTATCATTGGTTGGCTTTGTGACCCGTTAGGCGTAAAAAAAAAATGTTGTGTTTCCGGTAACAGAGCTAAAAAAAATTGGGTCGGTAGGTCGGAAAATATTTTTATTTTGGTAAAATATTTTTATGCAGTGACTGTCCGAAAAAGTATACCCCGCTAGTCTTTTTTGCACGCTGAAACAAAGTACGTGTTCTAAGCAAGTATAAACTGCCTATTTCGCGACTGTCTGCACCTAAAACTGCTCTAGAAAACAGTCCTATTAATTTCATTTTGTTGACGTCTTTTCTGTTATGTCAATACAAATGTTAAAAAAAATTATTTTTTAAAAAAATTTAAAATTTTTTGAAAAAAAAATTTTTTTTATAAAATTTTTTTTTAAATAAAATTTTTTACAAAATTATTTGGGTCGCGGCCAAAAAAGAGGGTCGGTCGGGTTACCGGAAACACAACATTTTTTTTTACGCCTTATCATTTTTTGGCATTGTGACCAGTTGTTATCATTGGTTGGCATTGTGACCCAGTTATCATTGGTTGGCCTTGTGACCCGTTATTAGTTGGCAACTTGACCCGTTATCATTGGTTGGCATTGTGACCCGTTATCATTGGTTGGCACTGTGACCCGTTATCATTGGTTGGCATTGTGACCCGTTATCGTTGTTTGGCATTGTGACCCAGTTATCGTTGGTTGGCATTGTGACCCGTTATCATTGGTTGGCATTGTGACCCGTTATCGTTGGTTGGCATTGTGACCCGTTATTATTTGGCATTGTGACCCGTTATCATTGGTTGGCATTGTGACCCAGTTATCGTTGGTTGGCATTGTGACCCATTATCATTGGTTGGCATTGTGATCCAGTTATCGTTGGTTGGCATTGTGACCTGTTATCATTGGTTGGCATTGTGACCCAGTTATCATTGGTTGGCATTGTGACCCATTATCATTGGTTGGCATTGTGACCTAGTTATCGTTGGTTGGCATTGCGACCCAGTTATCATTGGTTGGCATTGTGACCTAGTTGTCGTTGGTTGGCATTGTGACCCAGTTTAATATCATTGGTTGGCATTGTGACCCAGTTTAATATCATTGGTTGGCATTGTGACCCAGTTATCATTGGTGTGTATTCTGATTCGATTATTGATGCCTTGCTAAAGTAATCTGGTTTTCTCTTAGTCAGCAGCCCGTCATAGTGACCTAATTATTATTGGCTGGTGGCATGTCATGCAAAGAGAGGACTTCCTTCCTGTCGTTTCCACTTTGTCCTTCACATTTATATATTATGGCATGGACTAACAGCTGAGCGTAGTGCGTTTCAAAGCTACATTTTGCATGAGACAGCCTATGCCCTGTGGCAACATGTTTGTGTGCAAGGAAGGGGCTGTGTCTATGGTTGATTATTGCTTTAGCATGAAGATGTATAATTTACTTTACTGCAGCCATCCAAAGCAGTTTTTGTTTCATGAGGTTCTTGTGGTGACGGCTATCATATAGACGTCCCAGTAGCATCTCAATATGACAACACACTTTGCATGGCAGTTTGTATCCATGGGGTGCTTGCAAATGTTTGTGCATGAAAGGGCAAAACACGGTGGTCACAGTTGCATTTTTAGCAAGATCTTGAAAGAGCAAAGCAGAAAATTAAGAGCATGTCTGCGTATTTTTCATAACAGTTTCTAAATGTAAATTTCTCAGTTTCACTTTGTGTATCATTGATTAACACTTTAGTGCGAAGAAATGTTATTAAACCAAGAAGTTGCAGTTACACCAAGGTGTAAATTTTCCAAGGGGTGGGGCAAGTGCCTTCTATGGCCCCTATGTATGTTTGTTTGTTTGTATGTGCACTTGTTATAGTGCCCAGGGCTTCAAGCTCGCTACTCAGAGGCGCTCCCGACTGCAGAGCGGACACTGCATCGGAGTTTCACGCCGAAGCGCTGAGCAATTGTGAGTGAAGGACTTGCCCAAGGTCCTTACACGGCGAGGTGGATTCAAACCTCGAACCTTCCGGCTCCAAGGCAACGACGCCACCACTACACCACCGTGCCCCATATTTGTATCATAGTTCACGTTCTTCAATACTCATCTTCGTGTTATTATTTGATTGTAGGTTTCCATGCAGCAGAGTCAGCAGCAGTCTGTTCAGATCGGATCGCTGTCACAGCCACAGCAGCAGACGTACCACCATCTGACGACGGCTCAGGGTGGCATGCACCAGACCATACAATATGGCGTCGCTCCGTCGATGATGACGCAGGGGGCAGATCAGCAGAGCGTCCACCAGCAGACGACGCAGGCCGTGATGGCTCACGGGGCGGGACAGTCGACCATTCAGCTCGGCATGGGTCAGAGTCTGTTGGCGCATGGCGTGGGTCAGCAGACCATACAGGGGTTGGTGGCGCAAGGCGGATCGATGTTCGGAGGGGCGCAGATTATCTGCTCGTCGGATCCATCGAATAATGCGCAGGTATGAACAATGCGCAGGTATTTTTCGGCTTGCTGTTTACGGCTTGCGTCTGTGTCTTCATCTGCTCGACTTGTCTATATGACGTTGAATTGTTTCATTTAGTTACATGTATGTGTCTTGGCCTGCGCCCGGAGCACCTCTGGACAGACTTCTTGAAGGGTTGTTATATAAATTCTGATGGGTTGATTGATCCAATGTATAAGTATTTAAAGAAAAAGATTCTAGAGTCTTTATGTTTCTTTAATGCTCATGGTGGTGTGCTCGGGAAAAGTGTTTTAGATGAATTTCTAGATTGCCGTGCTATAAATGATAGGTATTATTATGCTACATTACTCAATTTAAATGATGTGAGCAATAGTTCTGTTATTATTTAACAGTGTTAGTAATATAGAAGACAATGAAGCATCAGTTAACAATGGTGACTGTTGTTTTTTTAGATGGATTCAGGTACAATGACCTGTCCGCAGTATCTGACGTCTTCTGGATTGGGTGGACCACAGTTCATGCCAGTTCCACAGCTGCAGGTCATTCAGGCTGGTCCGAACCAGTTCATCCCACAGCAGTTCATGTACCAGAACATGGCAATGCCAGCTGTTCATGGTGAGGTCATCGGGTGCATATTTTTTTATCATCTGACATTCATCCACTTATTTGTACGTTCATCTCTTGTCTATTTTTTCTAAAGTTGACTCTTCTTTTAGGTCTATTTATTTTGCTTTTCATGATTAGTTTTTATATGGCATTTTTGTGTTTTTAAATTTTCAATTGTCTTTATTTTTGTAAATTTTTCCAGTCCCATTCCTTGTGTTGGGAATTTCTAGTTTGGATTTATTTATGCATAAATCTTCAGAAAGAACATCTCTTCTCTCTTCCATGCTTCTATAGCATTTCTCGTTGTTTCATTTTGACAATTCTGCGTATCAATTGAGACCACACCGTCACAAATTTGTATGGCCAACCAATGATGACAAACGCTGCATCTCATGCGTTTCGTGTAGAAGATCACTCCATGCTCAAACGATGAAAAATTATCTTATTAGCCTAGTATATAAACACAAAATAGGTAATCCTAAATAATCCTGTATGTGATTTATGTAATTTTCCACACTCATCCTAAGACAAATTCAATAACATGAACAAAGATTCATGATATATTCCATTTAATCAATTGCTTTTTGAACCCGATTGCGGTGTGTCTGTCAGATTTCTCTTACCAATAAAAGGAACAACAATAATAATCGGTTGGCGATGTCGTTCTGTTGCAACTAGCTGTGCAGAATCAGTCTGGAGGTCAACAGATGACCCAAGGTCGTTCCAATTCCACCGACTCCAAGACCCCGAACATCCTTCCGGCGGGGCAGCAGCTGTCACAGATCCGTATTGCGCTGACCAACAGCTACACGCTGCCGAGCCAGACGGCTGCAACGAAGGGAATGGCAACGGTCGTGCCGCAGCAGTCGAACGTTTTTGGTGGGAAGCAAGTCACTCAAAAGCAGCAATCTTCGTCACTAGTTTTTGGTAAACAAATCGAGTCGGAGGTCTCCTTTGTCTGATTTCATTGGTGTGTGTGTGTGTGTGTGTGTGCAGCTAGACATTTGTGTAGTGGCATCTCTTCTGAGTTGTGTAACTTTAGACTCTTGTCGCTGACCTGATGGGCTTTTTAAAGTCTGTGATTATTGCCGAATTTAGCCATAGGGGAATGGTTAACTTTACTTGTAGTCTTGTATATAGTATATACCGTACTGTACTGGTCCACAAATTTTTTTTGGCTTGATGCAGTATGTTAAGTTAAATAAATGTGAAGTGAAAATCTGTTCTGTAGTGATTTAGGATGCAGTTTTAAGAGATGCTGTATAAAACAAGTAAAGATTCATAAATTAAGTGTTTAAGAAATGTCAATTATGGAAGATGGTACTCTGTATGGCGTGCCTTTATAGTGGAGCTTTTGCAATTTAGTCAGTACGATTATTAAGTGCTACCAATTTAGCAATGATTTTCCTTTGCATTTCTGCGCTTTTGATTCATGTTTCTGTGTGAATTTGCACACTTAAATTTTTAAAAATAATAATTACCTATTTTGGATAACTTTGTGTATGTGCATTTGGTACGAATATAAGACGGATTTTCTTGATGTTTTTGTTGTGTAATTAGCAAGTTATCCTCGATTTGCAGGAGTTCAACAGCAACCCACCATCTTGCAGTCAGTGCGGTCCGCAGGGTCTGGGTCGATCAGCTTCAGCCCAGTTCAGCAAACCCAAATCATCGGCAATCCAATCCGTTTTGCCACTGGTCCAAACTTCATCGGCAACAACGGCCAGATTATTGGCACCAACCAGACGCTGTTGAACCTTGGGCAGTTCCAGGTATGCGTGCTCCACTGCGCTCCTCAGTTTTTGAATATGAACTTGGACGTGGTTACGCAGAATATGAAATTGCAGTTGTGTGTGCTTGTTTTCAACGTGACGATATATTTAACGTGCTTGTGTGTAAACATAAAGTAGATATATCCAACTGAGTGTGCTCAGCGTGGGACCAGTGCGGCAGCTGAACGTCATTATGGGGACCCAACGTTGCAAACTGTGTTGCGTTTGACTATTCGATGTGCATTACATCAATGATTGCATACTATGACTTCATGTTATTTTAAAAGTATGCTTATTTGAATGTGTACTTGCTATTCTGTACTGAAATAGGCGATTATCATTATTTAGCTGAATACGAATAATTGGACCAATTATTCGTACGAATACGAATGCTGTACAAAATAGGTCTAACGAAACATTCAGTCACTGTACACAAAAAATGAGACTACTGACACTGCGATACCACGGTAAAGATAGTAGGCAAGGCATGGCTGCAACCACAGCATTATTATTTTGTTAATGAGGTCGCTTCAGTCTGCTCCGCTATAGCAGCCGTATATGCGGAAACAGATGTCACGTCACCAATGACCATTATTTGTATTTGGTCCAACCGCTGCCATTCAGCCGAATATCGAAATTCTATTTGGCCCACTATTCGATCCCGAAGTGCGCCTCTGAGTAGTTCCTTGAAGGGGCGCTATATTAATGCTCTGAATGAATGAATGAATGAACATGAGGCGAATAATTGGTACAGCCCTAGTATTTAATGTATTTCTAAAGTGACTAAAAGTAGGAGAGATTTTTTTTATTCAGAACTGTCCTTTTTATTTGCTCTGAGTTTTGTCGTTAAATTAAATGGTGAAATGCAAATGTTTATATTTCTACTGTTTTACTTAAGATGTTGTCTGGCATGCAGACTGTACCGATTGTTCAGCCATTGATTGCCTCACAAGGCACCACAATCCTTGGCTCACAGCCGCTGTACATTCGTACGGCGGACACCCTACAGCCGCAGCAGCAGAGCATCTTGGGAAATGTTCAGACGGTCACCCAAACCAGACGTAAGATATTTATGCGGTTATTCAATAACGAGAATTATCTCAGCTGTCACTTTTAATAATAATAACAATAATAAGAATAATAATAATAATAACAATAATAATAAAAAATAATTGTACTTTCAGACATCATCCAAAGAATCTTAAACTTATATAAACCAATTCTGTTTTCTAAAAAAAATAATCAATTCAAACTGACAAATAGCAGTATTATTACATGAGATAGTAGAAACACATGATGACAGGTTAAACAAGAGTCGATTTTATAGATTGGAATATTTATCAGTTATAAACATTCACACTGAGTATTTCTTTCTTAAAGTATCCCCAATTTGTAGGTTAAGTCACTTGATGTCAATGAGTCACATGGTTTCCATGACAACAGTAGATTTTCTGTTGCGCTAAATTTCTTAAACATGTTGTGTTCTGTTCGTAGATGTGGCTAACATTGCCCCGCAGACGTTTCGTCCCGCAGCCAGCACGCAGTCACGGCGCGGCGTTCAGGTTCAGCCGAACAACGCGTCGGCCACACACTCCCAGACGAACACATCTAGCTCTAAGTCAACAAACTCTTTGGCAGCTCCGAAGTCAAGCGCCAAGCTGCCCACCCTCGCTAAAATACCGACATCGCTGGCAAAACCGACCCCACCACCAACGTCATCTGTGGCCGTCGCGCCACGGCCGCCCAGCCAGTCTGGCGTCCTGCCTCGCGTCATTGCAACAAGCACACCGGTTGCGACAGTCACCGCTCAGTCGAAGCCACAGACGAGCAGCTGCAAGTCAGAACAGTCGAATAAGGCGGAGGACAAATCGACTCCACCTGCGCCAAAACCGGACGAAACGCCGCCGGTTGTTGCGGAAAAAGTCCCGCCAGCGAATTCCACCCTGAAGGAAGAGATGAGCTCACCTTCGGCCAAGTCGGTTGCCGCTGTTCTGCCAACCGCTGTGGAAAAACCAGCAGCTGCCGGAGAGGTGAAAGCGAACGCTGCGGAGGAAGTGAAAACGAAAGTTGTTGACGAGAAAACGGTGGATGTCAAATCGTTGACTGAGAAGGATGGTTGTAAGGTTAACGCGAAACCCGTCAGAGAGAAATCGCAAAAGCGAATGAGACCAAAGATTCTTACGCACGTCATCGAAGGATTTATTATTCAGGAGGCGATGGAACCTTTCCCGGTAAGACGTTGTTCCTTGGTCGTCGTGGGTCCAACTTTTCTAAAGAAATAAAATAAAGATTTCCATTTCAGATTCACATTTTGGTGTGACCTTGCGCATGTTACAAATTTGTTTATCCTATTTTAATGAAATTATCTATTGATGTAGTTCTAAAGAAGTTGTCCTGTTTATTTAATTGTCTATTTATTACTTTTATTGGATTTCTGTTTTTGCAGGTCAATCGATCTTCTCTGATGAGTCAGTTCCTGTCGCCGAGTTTGAGTTTACCGGACGAAAAGACAATCATCTCGATTGCAAGCCAGTTTCAGGCCGACAGCGAGGAGGAAGAGGAGGACAAAGAGCAGGACGATGAAGAGGAGGAAGAGGACGAGGAGGAAGTTCCGGCCAAAAAATCACGTAAGCCACTTGGCTGGGTCACACTGTTAATTTCGTGTGAATTTCAATGTATTTGATTTGATGTTGCTGTTCTGCATGTATAGCATAGAAGCAGTTTTAAAACTTTATTTTTTTATTGTACTACCAGGTAAAAAATTTAACGATTGGCCACCACCAGCAAAGATCAGATCATGAGCAACAGACAGATGCGTGAAGGTTGCATTAAATTATTAGGGGAATCATTGTATTGCAAAACAATACCTAAAAGTAGCTGTTTTGGAGAAGTCTATACCTTGTGTCCTATTGATTTGTAAGTTTAAAAAAAAAATTAGTATGAGGTTGCTTACTGACTGATGTTTGTTGTCATTGTTTTTAGGAATTGAGGCAGAAATTCCAAAGGAGACGCTTCATATAATCGTACCAAAGGAGGAAGAGGAAGTCCCACCTGCAGCAGAAAAACCATCAGCTCCAGCTGTTCAAGGTCTGTGTTTAACCCTTTAATGTGGAGATGGTAGTAAATGGTGTAGGAAATCCTATACCCTCCGGCATTAAAGGGTTAAGACTACCTTCCTGTTTTATATTAGACGACATTCATTGCTAGCAAAGCCATCTATTGCCAATCACAGAAATAACTATTGCGATCCAAGCGTTGACATTAGGAAAGGAACTCTGCAACTACCTTAACCCTTTACCGACCGAGGGTACAAGATTTCCCATACCATTTGCTACACTTTGCCGGTAAAGGGTTAAATACTTGAGTAAAATGTTTAAAATTTAGGAGAATTTTAAAATTTTTGGGCTGGGTGTGTATAACTTATATTTGAGTCAGGACAAGTTTCACCGACAATTTAGTGGATGAACATGTCATCGGCTGAGCAATGTTACTTGGCCTCATTAGCTTGCCTATAAATAATTTCCTACTAAGTACTTTAATATCTGTTTCTGTATCCGCCCCTGGCTGTGCTGGAACTAAACTGCAGGTGCTACGTTTGAATATTCGTTAACTTTTGGTTGGTTTTGTAATTATTCAGTTGAAACTCCTTCAGTTGCTGGCGGCGGTCCACGGCTGACTTGTGAGTTTTGTGGCAAGTCGGATCTCATCCAGAACTTTGCTCGATCCAAGAGATTCTGCTCCGTGACTTGTTCGAAACGATTCAGTGCGTACAGTCAGAGGAACAAGTCGGAAAATGGATCACCGGGAAAATTAGGATTTCCACAAACGAAGGGATTGAAGAGGCCTCACCCAACGCTCGGCATTTCCAACCAGGTGTGTATTAAATTATTCAAGCCATATTTTCTTAAGGCCAGTGCTTTAAGTGTAGAAAAAGAAGTGCCTGGATGCTCCTTACCTTTCCCTGCTGTGCGGGCCGAATAAGTATCAGGGCGGTGTTCAGATTTTAAAATAAATGCCTGGATGCCGTCTATGACCGTCCAGGAAAGCCCTGGTTAAAGCGTGAAGAAATGGCTAGGTTCCGAAGTATATTTAGGGCATATGTAAATTCATGTTCTGTACGATTCCAATTATGGTGAGTTAAATGCTAAATTGGCATTTCATTTGTTTGCTAGTTGCTGCTTACGTGGTCTGTACAACTGGATGTTTGTGACAGGTGCTTATTTACTAGTACATACTTGCATCTAACTGTGTGTCTGTAACTGTACTTTGTAGGCTGTCATCCCTGGCACAATATCTACTGGATCCTCATCTGGTAGCATTTGCCATATCATCCCTGGAAGCGTTGCGACTCTCCTCCAGATGACGTCAAACTCAACCGAATACAGTTCCGATACGGACCGGAGCAGTTCGGCCGCTGCAGGCAGACAAGGAGAGAGTTCCACTCCGTGCTCTCCACCGGAGCTTGATCGCATGGAACGCATGGATTCGGATGAATTTGGGGAGGTTCAGATACCAGCGGATAAACATCTTTCGCAGTGGGGGGTATGTATGAAAGACGGTATCTGTTGTATGTCACAAGAGTGGCTTGCTTTTTTTTATCTCTGGCTGTTAGTTGAAACCGGCTTGCCTTCGAGGTCAATGTCTTCCTCTTTGAGAGAACCTAGATGATTCTCTAGATTCTCTGCATAATTTATAAGGAATTATGAGTGATGACCAGCCTCTGAATCCCATTGTTCATCCCACACTCCTGCATTGTGACTTAGCATTGTCCTTTCTGTCTCAAGTATGGAAACTGGTCTTGCTGAAAGTTGAAGCCGTTTGACCAGAAGCAGATCACAGGTTTAGGCATAGATTTAAGAACTCACAGCTTTTACATAACTCACAGATCGTGAGGCAGACTGATAATTGATATGGTTAAGATACATGCAGTTATTTCATGACTAGAATGCTTTACACTTATGAACATTTGTTTAACATTACTTTTCATTTATATTACTATACTTTGTTATATTTCTATACTTTACTATACTTGTATATGTTATATTGCATGATTTTTCTATGTCCCATTGTGCATTTGCTAAGGGAGTAATAAAGGCTAAACTTACTTTCTTACTTGCTTATTGATGTGTTTAAAATGATACTTCAGTTTGCAGTATCATCAGGACCGGATTAAGCAATGTGGGGGCCCTGTTCGGGAATTTTTTCCGCAGATTTTTTTTAGTCATCTGGCGAAATTTTCGGGAAAATCATACCATTTCATCCGCCAAAAAAGTTGATGACCTTTTTTTTAGTCGTCTGGCGAAATTTGATCGAAATTTTTTTTGGGGGGGGGGATTTTGTGGGGCCCCTAAAGTGTGGGGGGCCCTGTTCGGCCGTACATGTTGAACATGCCTTAATCCGGCCCTGAGTATCGTACGAAAATATCTAACTGAAGAGTATCCAAGCAATGTCCATATGAGACAATCATAGGGTTTGTTAATTAATTCGTTTACATTACATTTACAGGTGCAGGAGGTGTACAACTTCATCCGTACTCTGCCTGGCTGCGGAATGTATGCGGACGAGTTTCGGCAGCAGGAGATTGATGGCCAGGCGCTGATGCTGCTGAAAGAAGACCATCTCATGACGACACTTAACGTTAAACTTGGCCCGGCCCTCAAGATCTGCGCCAAAATCAACAAACTGAAGGACTGACCGTCGTAAATTTATGGCATGCATCTGTAAATTTTACACGCACGCTGATGAATTTTTTAACGAAGAAATTATAAATGTGCATGCATCAGCGGTGAAGTGTATGCGAAAATGTGAATTTTAACGGCTTAGTTTGATTCATGCATGCCAGTGGACATGTAATGTTGATGCGTAAATTTTTATGATGTTTGGACATGTAATGTTAATGCGTAATTTTTTAACATGTTTGGACATGTGATGTTGATGCGTAAATTTTTAACATGTTTGGACATGTGATGTTGATGCGTAAATTTCTATCATGTTTGGACATGTAATGTTAATGCGTAAATTTTTAACATGTTTGGACATGTAATGCTGATGCGTAAATTTCTATCATGTTTGCGACTTCACGGGAATCTGTAAATTTCAAGAAAATCGGTTGATCTTGCACACGTCTGTAAATTTTTACGGTTTTCTAAAGTTCTGTACGCGATGATGCTACGTGAAATTGTTAAGAGTAATTGTTTTGGACGTAGAGATACCTTGCCATCCATTTCTTGGGTCGTGTTGTATTCATGGGTGGAAACCTGGTCGGAGACTTGGGGGGGGGAGGGACGAACGAGTGGCCGAAGGAAAGACGCGAGATTTTTGGATGGATGAATGGCTGAGTGTTGCAAAAAAGTTTCCATCTTTTGCCGGACAAAATTTCTGACGACCTTTTTTTGTCATCTGGCCGAAAAGTGAAGAAAATCTCTATTTTCACCACCAAAAAAAGTTGATGATCTTTTTTGTCATTTCGCCGAAAAGTCAAGAAAATGTTCTATTTTTCACTGCCAAAAAGTTGTTTTTTTTTAGTCCTGACGCTCAACAATTGGGGGGGACAAATGCATGGACTGTCCCTCCCCAACACCTCCATTGGGGGGAACGTTCCCCCCTAGGTCTCCACCCATGGTTGTAGTACGTATGTTTGATATGTATATTGAGACACACAGACACACATGTTCATGTATATAATGTGCTAGACAATAGCTGTTCGATGTGCATCTTGTCCTAGTTTGAATATCTCATGAGAAAAGGTCACTTGCGTTGGACAAGTGTTTTAACCCCAGCTACCTTAGTGGTATCCAGTAATTATACTAATATTTTATTGTACTAATTTTAATTAAATGAATACTTAACTGACAACTGGATGTATGTTGAAATTTATTTACTTGCTTGTCTTGCAATGCCTTTTGAACAGCCCTCCAACTTTATCTAACCACCATGCTTAATAATACAAACCCATTGTAACACTGCTTGGTTGTTTTATGCTATTTTAAAAACATGATTGCATGTTAAATCTGCCCATCTATAGTATAAAGCATTTATTATGCTATCTGTGTGAAGTGCATATCTAAATAGTGTTGTATTTGCTAATTTGTCGGAACACTTTAACAATGATAGTGTTCTAATATTGGCTGAGAAACCAATGCAGCTTATCGTTAAGGTTAGTGAGAGGAAATGCTGCGGCTGGTGACTTGCTAAATCTAGAAGACATCGCCACCACCATCTTTATCATCTAGTGAGTATTTTGCAAGTCTTTGTGTACGAAAGCGTCGTTTTGCCACAGCCGTTCGTCGTTTTCGGAAGTGTTGATTATCGTTCTGATTTGTTCGGATTAATTAATGGATTAGTAGATCAGTTGTTCTGACAAATAGTTTTTTGTTTCTTGTGAGAGTCTGTGACAAATATTTTCCGTGCAGTTATTATTTTTCTGTAAATATGTTGTTGTTGATGTGATGATGATGACGATGATGATGATGACGATGATGATAGCTGTGAATGTAAATTCCTGTGGCGGTCGATTCTAGGAAACTCACGTTCGATATGTGTCTGTGTTTTCGTTTGCTGCTGCCATCTAGATCTGATTATATAATTATTTCTCTGATTCATTCGTCTGATGTGATGACTTTCTGTGAACTGTTTCGTGCTTCGTTCGCTTTGTTGCTATAAATAGATAGGCAAGTAGAGACACCTGGTGAGTGGACGGTAAACTAACCAAGTAGAAACGACACCTGGTGAATGGACAGTAAACTAACCAAGTAGAGACGACACCTGGTGAATGAACAGTAAACTGCAGTCTGTTTTCATTGGCACTGTCCAGTAAATGATGAATGTAGTTTAGAGATGCCATTGGTGAATTTAAGCTTTGTGTCGAGCGATTGATATTTCGTGAACAGTTGTCGTAAGATTTGGTTGTTAAGAATCGCACGCTGCGGACGATCTTATTAGATGTTGAATGCGCTAGAAGAAAATATTTATTTGACAAATGGATTGTAGGACAGATAATTAATTAATTAATTAATTAATTAGAGAGGTTAATAATTTTAATCGCATGTGCTGAATCGTGCTTCTCTTCGTCTCTGTTTGTAGTCAAATGTCTGTGCTGTCCGTTAGAAATTGAGTAATATTGGACTGTGACGTCGTGATCAGTTGAACTATTTAATAAATGTTGAAATGTTGTTTATGTACAATGTCGCTGCTTCTTGGCTCTTGAAAATTATTCTGGTCAGCAAAAATATTCTGTGGTGGCAACATGGTTACGCTAGGTTGGTCAGTTTCTTATCTGTGAGGCAATACTGTGGCCTTCAGTGTCTGGTTATCAGACACTTAACAGATATTGGTTTCGGGTTAAGATCTCTACTTTCATGGATGGTTTAGATCTGAACACTAACTTTGGCTTGGCTGAGATTCAATGGTTTAACTTTATCCTGAACACTGAAATCTAACCATTTATACGCACTGGTACAGTTAGTTACAAAAGTGCGGCCATTTTGGTTCCTTTGAGTTATCTGCCTGAAGGATTGCTGTTGCCTTGTTTCCACTTCAGCCTGATTATATCAGTTGCACTTGGCCTGTACACACTTTGTGTCACCTTCTGATGCAGCATCTGGAGGCTCCTTAGAATCATACAGACAGCTGCTGTATTCCTCTGCTGTAGACAAGTACTGACATGCGCTATATAAATATTTAGCCATAATTATGCATAGCATTTATGCATAAATACATATGTACTGGCAATACATATGTATTGCTACAATCGTATGTCTACCTATCCTTTCCATTGTTTCCTTTTGCCTCTGCTCTAATACCACATTTTGTTCACATGTTCTTTCTGTACAGTAATGTAGAAGCAGGAAAACATGCATCAAATATGTGGACTGAAATGAGGACTACAAATTTACAATACAGACATCATCTGCTTGTTAAAGTAGCCTACTGCATAGGCCTACCAGTTAAATGCTTCGAGAGATGTTTGAAAACAGGGACAGTGACAGTAAATCGGGGCATGACGGCGTGTCACAATAGTTTAGCTTTCAACACAGAACGGAACATAAATTCAGTGATGTTTGTAACAAAGACATGACTATCACTTCCACAAAGGACCCTCGAGGCCTACATTGAAAGTTTTATTATGATATCATCATCATCATCATCAAAATCATTGGGCTCAATGCCCGTAAGAGTCCGACGCCACTCTCTGTCTGAGTCTGTCTCGCGTCATGCTGCCCAGCTTCAACCGGTCCGGTCAGCAGGTCTGCTCCATACCATTAACATCTTGGAAGCACCTAGATCACCTTGTCTAAAACTCTAAATGAAGAGAATATTGGGAAAGAGGCGTGAAGGACAACATGGGTCAATGCCCGTATGTGTCCCACGCTCTTCCCCGACTCTCTCCACTGGTCTGTCCTGACCGGCCTGTGCATGACTGCTTCACCTCATGACACCTTGAAGCATCTGGGTCGATATGTCACTTGTGTCGTGGTTTTTGCGAATTACAATCGTCTTGGTCTTTTCCTGCCAGTGTATCGCCACCCATCTGGCAAACCTTCCTCCTTTGTCCGGGCTTAGGACCGGCACAGGGACGTTGTTGGTTCCCTGTGGCAGAGGATGGATGCAGTTTAACGTCGTGCCCAGGACTATTATGATATGCTGGCATACAATGCATAGTGCGTCACGGAATTGGCCTCGATCGAAAAATATATATAGACCTACGCAACGTAAGGACATTGTTACCTTTTTGCTGTGTGATAAATTAAAGGTAAGAAAAATGTTTCATGTTTACCGCAACACTGCCAAATGCAAAATGACTAACTATCAGCTGCTAAAGACTAAAAAGGCGACTAGCATCCAGTGGCGGCGCCAGGATTTCAGGTTTGGGGGGCTGAAGCCCTAAGCCCAACTAGAACATTTTTATGAAGCGCCGAAGGCGCGAAGCTGCGAGTGCCGAAGGCACGAAGCCCATACCGACTAGGGGGTCTGGGGGAGCGTCGTAAGCTCCCCCAGCGGGGTCTGGGGCGGAGCCCCAGCCGCCAACGCACTTTTAGCTATGTTGACCTCAATTTGAGCTCTTTTTAGGCTCTTTTTGCCAGCTATTTATGAACGAAAAAATCATGAAAACTTAATTAAGAAGTCGTTTTGCTTTACCAGTATAAGAATGTCAAAATGTTATTGTAACAGAAATGGGCTTAGTCTTTACTTCAATCACAGAAGTTAAAAGTTTAGGCCTATATAGCCCAACAAGTTTATAAGTATATTATCATATGGGTAGGCCTACTATATAGAAAAACCCTAGGGGCATGTCATATGTAGGGGATTTTACGGGTACAACCAGTGGCGGCACCAGGATATCAGGTTTGGGGGGCTGAAACCTCAAGCCCTTCCTCCCAGGGATGCGAGTAGAATATTTTTCTTGAGGGCGGTAATTTTGCATGCGCTGGAGGCGCGAAGCTGCGAGTGCCGAATGCACGAAGCTCATAACGACTAGGGGGTCTGGAGGAGCATCTTAAGCTCCTCCAGCGGGGTCTGGGGCGGAGCCCCAGAAACCAGCGCGTTTTCGCTGCTGACATCGACAGTAGCACGTTTCAGGCTCTAAAGTTATGACATTTTTTTGAATTTCCACAATGCAATAATAGCATTTTGGGCTGTCATTTTTACTAAATAGCTCATCATTTCAATGCTGAAAGTCGTGGATTATGACTTTAAAAGAGTCCCCTTGTAGGCCATTGTTTAAATTGTTAGGATATCAGCACTTTATTGGTGAAATTTTAGGCTGTCATCTCAACAAATTTCTTATTATTAATTCATTGCTGAAAGAAATGGTTTATGAGTTCAATAATGTTACTCCATGTTGTATAAATTATCGAATTCCACACTGCAAGGGTATACCCGTTTTGCTGTCGTCCTAGCAAAATTGTTCATGATGGATAAACAGTAGATAGCACTTTAGAAATTCACAATGGCATTTAGGAGATATTTTTGAAATATTGGGGAAGCAGCATCTCCGTCCACAATCACAAACTTCTGGGTCTCGTGACCCCCCAAGTCTCCGCCCATGACTGCTGGTGCTAAATGAACACCCCATTTCCCAATGCATAGTTGTGTAGGACTACCGGCGTAGCCCCTCAAGAGCCCGGCGGGCCGGAAATGGTGCACATAACCTCCTCACGGTCTGCGGCGCATTCTATTAGCATAAGCATCGACGCGTTATTGTAGCGAAATTCAAAATTGCTGACCTTGTGAATCTCAGCCCCTTCCTCCGCCAACCCGGACTCAACACCCTTCTCCCGCCAGCCCGGACTCACACCGGGCCAAACCTCAGCCCCCTTTCTCCGCCAGCCCGGACTCACACCGGCCCAAACCTCAGCCCTCTTTCTCCGCCAGCCCGGACTCACACCGGCCCGAACCTCAGCCCCCTTTCTCCGCCAGCAAGGACTTACACCGGGCCAAACCTCAGCCCCTTTCTCCGCCAGCCCGGACTCACACCGGTCCGGATCTCAGTCCCCTTGACCCCCGCGCAGACCTCAGCCCCTTTCCCTGCTAGCCCGGGTTCAGACTGGTCCGGATCTCAGGCCCTTCTTCCCGCCAGTTCAAACCCTCCAGTCCTCTTCCCTCTTCCAGACCCGTCCGGACCTCAGACCGGTCGGTACCTCAACCCCCTGCCCCGCCATCGCGGATCTCTGCTCCTTTCTCCCGCCAGACCGGTTCGGACCTCAGACCGGCCCGGCCCTCAGCCCTCTGTTCCCTGTAGCTCCATTAGGGTATAAATAAGAGGACTGTAGGCATGCTAATATTGAGTCGCAGAGAGAGTCGATGTCCGGGAGTCGAGCCCAGTCGCAATTGATGTCTCACATGTGAGTGAGTCGATGTATGACCGTCCGCCGCAGTTGAGGTCCGAAAAATAAGATAGACTAATAATAATAACTTTTAATCCGATACATGGACATTCATTGCTTTTTGCTTTGGGATGAGGCTGAGTCACATTTAGGGGCTTAGCCCCCTAACCCCTCTCCTGGTGCCGCCAATGGCATAAGCATCTACACTATGATAATATAGTTGATTTCATTGCCGTTGGTCATTGTCTAGTTTCCTTACTACGAAGTAAGCCGTTTTAGACATTTTCAGCTTTTTGGTTTGGGGGGCTGAGCCACGTTTAGGGGGGCTTAGCCCCCCCTAGCCCCCCCCCCTGGCGCCGCCACTGCTAGCATCTGTACAGTACAACAAGTGGACCCTAGTTTTGTGGCCGTCATGGAGTTGGCTTCTGGGTCAAGGACACTGGATTTTGTTTCACTGGCCTAAAATTTAAATGTGTTGAAAGCAAAATGTTACTACTAATAATAATCTCTTTTCTTTAATTAAACGCCTGCAAGACGCACTGCGCTTTACATTTACAAATTTGCAGTAATCTTAATTAAGCTTAAATACCAACTGAGCAGACAGCTTTGCAATTACAATGGCGCTAATAGCAGCCTACAAATCAAATCCGCCCAACGGGGACTCGAACCTGCTACCTCTCGCACTCTTGGCAAGCGTGTTAACCATTACCATACGGTTGTTAGTCAATGTCAAAGAAGCTTTAAGAATAACCAAAGAGATGATTCTTAGGATCTAGTCTATAGGCTATAGTGCCGCTATACCGCGGGCAGTAAGATAAGCATTTGTTTGTAGAAACACTCAAGGGTGTAATGTATACTTCTATGCAAATTACCAATAGCCATTCAAAGCCGACATAAATCGGACTTAATCGGTTGTTAATATGCATGCTCATTATGTTGACACTTACCCACAGGTAGCATGCAATAATTACTGTAGTTAAAATTCACCTTTGACTTCAATAAAAAAAGCCTGGATGAAGCCACTAAATGCTGGTAACACACACACGCACGCACACACACACACACACACACAGAGAGAGAGAGAGAGAGAGAGAGAGAGAGAGAGAGAGAGAGAGAGAGAGAGAGAGAGAGAGAGAGAGAGAGAGAGAGAGAGAGAGAGAGAGAGATGCATACAGAGACAGACAGCCAAACAGCGGACTTCGCGGTCTTTCTGGCTGCGTTGGGATCTCGTCAATAACAATAGCTAGGCCTACTGTCGTATGATCGGCTCGATCGTGATCGATCTGGGAGATCGACGCGAAGATCGATTCGAGATGCATGAAGCAACACAAAGAAAAACCGGATCAGTTTACCAGTTAGACCAGATCATCAGATGCAGGCCTACGTTCCCTAATAAACATTGCTCTTCAAAAAACGCACGTATTCGATTACGTTTTCGAAATAATTTATTGCTTGTAGTCCTACTCTGTTATGTTGGCCCTGGTCCTAATGCCATAAACGTAACTCATGCCCGTGGAAGACATAATGACCGTAATGCAACGCATGCGATCCAGCCCACTAGGACTCTTGTAAACACTTGATGCGGTGGTTCAACCCAAAAATCACTTTCAAAAGAAGTGCAATAGACAATTTCCTTTATTCAATTCGAATGCACATCGTTAATAACTTTAATGTTCCTCTTCATAAGATTTATGACAGTTTGCATAGAGCGAAATCGTAAACAGCGTAATAATCGACGACTGTTATTGATGCACGTCCTTTCTGCATGACCTTCGCTTAAATTAGCGATAAAACACATTCTAACTCGATCGTGCTTAGGCAAACAAGCCCAGCGCTTGGAGGGCATTTTGTAGCCCACTTACTCAGAAGAACATAAAAGAAACACAGAGAACTGAAGACAAACGACATTGAGAAAAAGTCGTGAGCCAGAAATAACAATATTATAGGCCTATACAAAGGCCTACAAAGGCCCTACATGCATGATTTATATGATCGCAAAAATAAATGTTTTTCAGGTAGGCCTAGGCATAGATGTAATGGCGACCTTGGACTATTGGCTATTAGCGCACATTTTAATGTCATCATTATCACCGGCTTGTTAATTCGACACGCTCTTAAGCAACACGAGGTAAATGCAAATTTAGTTCATGCGGTTTTCTACTGGTAGGCCTACTTCTAGACAGAACTGCTGATACAGGGATACAGATACAGAGAGTATAGCCTATCTCCTGCGTTGCTCCCTCAAGAAGAGTCAAGATCATAGCTCACGAGACCCTCAAGATCATAGCTCACGAGACCAATGCAGGATCTCCCAAGATGTCTTGCATTGGCTCCCTATCCAGGGCCGTATTTACCTTGGTGGAGGCCCGTGTGCACCGCTGTGGTGGAGGCCCTTGCAATGGACATAGGATAATTTTTTAAATTCAATTTTAATGGTGCCGTACGTACCACAGCAATGCCGTCACAAGGGTGCGTCAATGCGTCATCTACAACATGCAGCAGGATATAAAGACCTTACAAAACATAAAGATTAGGCTGATCTCCATGAAATAGGCCTACGTGTAGGCTGAACGAACGAACGAACGGATAAGTAGGCCTACGTTCTATATCGCCTTAAATTTTGTTAGGTCCTTTTCTTACAATACATGTAGAGCAGTTTCTTCAGAGAAGCCAGAGCCCGGAATATTCTAGAAACGAAGCTGTCTACAAAAATCTGCTCAAGCAAGCGTAGGCCCTAACTAAACATTTTTAGCTAATGTCGTTTTCGATGGTTTGACTTATTTTGTCTGCATCTGTGCAGTTAATTCGGAATTGGCCTAAAGCCTAATACCAGTGTAAGACTATAATTTTTTATAGTATATAATATCTTTGCTAATACGTCCGATATCAGATATCAGATAGATTGGTTCATTAGACACGCTGTGTGGATGTGCAGCATTGGGACCCTAACCGCACGACACTCGATGCGATTGTCTCATACATAGGAAACTTCCTCACCACACCAGCGTAGTCTACAGATGGCTTCTTTCACACAGGCTTTAGGCCTACTCAATACTCATGTGCAATTTACGATTAGTTTGCTTATTAAGTTCTACGTCTCACTTATCTACCGACTTCTTTATTTAAAAACCTCTTCTGTCGCTCGCTCTGATCAATCACGCGGTCATAGACCCTACCTGACATTTTATATTTCTCTCCTTGATTTGCATAATTATAATAGCTTATAATTATCGCCTCGTCGTACGTGCGATCAGACCGCGTCTTAATTTTATTCTACGTTTATAAAGACAGCTGATCGTTATTTTAGAGTTGATGATGAAAGATGTTCTTTGTGTTCTGAAGCAGTGACAAAGAGAAGAAGCAGGTGTCAGAAAGCAAGGTTTGACTTGAAAATTATTTCTTACGAAAAGTAGACCTACTCCTAATATCGAATTCGCGATGTTCTCTATTATAGCACAATAGAAGACTGTTTAGGAAAATAACGCAACGAAGCGAAACAATGGTTTCAGCAGGACTAGTTGCTGCAAAAAAAAAACTACAATCATGTCAGACGGCTCGAATTTCTAGAAATTAGAGAATCAGTGATAGAATATGGGAATAGGCCTACGAATAAGACCTATTTGATGCTGTATGAAATATACAATAAGTAGGCCCTATGCAGGTCATGCCCTATGGCCTAAATTTTAATGACGCTGCGGTTGAAGTAGATGAGGCCCACACAACAATTATTATTGAAATAGGCCTGTATACATTCATGAGATGCATGAGAAAGGATAGCAGTTTGTCGTGGTCATATTGCGATTATTATGGGCTAAGAGAAAATTCCGAATTTCAGTGGAAAATTAAGCAATGTGCTGATCTCTGATGAGAGGCGGTCATGCATGATCGGTCAGTTCCGCACGACTGACGTTGTACTCGCCTACAGCATCTTCTCCGTCACCGTTGCTGGTCATCCATGTAGGATATACGTCTGGTTTTAAAAGAAGTAAACATCAAACTCGACTGAAAAAAGGCTATTATATTTATATATATATATAGCCTACGCGTCGTACACATAATATATATTATATATTATATATTATATATATTATATACATATATATTTCTTATATTAGGCCTATATATAATTATATGTATATATAATATTATATATATATATATATATATATATATATATATATATATATATATATATATATATATATATATCCACCCTCCGCTTTTCTGGACTTTCCAAAGTGTCCGTTTGTAAACTCTGAACTCTTCCAGGCGATTGCAAGGTCGATGCCATTGAGACATAAAAGACAAGGCCACCCATACACCCATACACACACTCACACACACACACACACACACACACACACACACACACACACACACACACACACACTCACATACACACACGCACACACACACACACACACACATCTTTGCATGTATGAAAACCCATTTGTAAGACTCTGCAGTAGCAAGTCAGGCATGCACACATTGCACAGGTAACATACTGTCCTGTCATTTGAAAACCCTCGTTGCAGCGCGCGTCTAAAACACTATTATTGGCTGGTAATAAAAATCCTAAGTTGACTTCTACAGCTAAAGACATTAGTTGCGCTACATAAAAACGCTTGCTATACTATACAACGTACATACTTCACGTGTAACGACGACTTAAACACTGTAAACAGTAAACAGCATCACAGATCTAGTAAATTCGTCAGAAATAGATTTTTTTTATTACGGTCAGGCTTCGGGTTGCAGCTCTAGGTATAACGAGAGGTAAAGGAAGCCTATAGTCAACGCCCTGCAGAAGGCTATAGGCATCAACAGGTGGCTTGCGAAGCCACGGCCCACCGCCTTCGCCACCGTTGCAGCAGTGGCCAGGTTGCTCGTGGGCTTAGCTGGCTGCTGGGTCCTTGCAATAAGCGAACGCTAAGTTACGCTTCGAAATAAATGGACGATGTGTAAAAGCTGAATGCATAGGAGTCGACGCCGTTTGACGCAACCGGACACTTAACACAGCTGAGCAGAGAGGTCAGTGAGTGGCTGGTTCTATGCAGACATTTCGATTCTGATGTGTGATAATCATCATGATGCATGCATGTGGGTTATGATTAACGTTTTACGTGTATGATGCATTGCTGGCTGGCTGTGCTGCTTTCTAATTCTGGGTTACCTGGAGGTAGGCCTACGTGGTGGGGAAATGTCTTTTCATCTTTTATATATTATTTTCATGAGAATGAGGCAGATGCTTTTTAAGTCAGTAGGTCCAGTAGGATATATCAGGATAGTCAATGTGATAAAAAAAAACCTATACATGCAGATAACGGTTAAGTACTAAACACTACATTCAGGTCAAATGCATAATAGTGAACGGCGCGCAATACCGTTTCATAAGATCTCCTATTTATACCATAGCGTGCTTTTGCATAACCGTTCTGAGAGCCAGGTATATAGCCAATCTGAGCAATCGCTAAGTCATTGAACTGTTTTATTGACATTTGCTACTTTGTCCTGTGTCAGTCTATACGCTTGTATGCCTTCCGTTTGTATGTAGGCTTAGGCTTACATATATGCACGAATGAACAGAACATATGCTTGTGTATGCACTATGCATGTGTATTATGTAGTGTGTATGTATGAAAGAAGTAACGGTGATAGAGCGCCATTTCCTGCACATCGCAATATATATCCTGTGTATACAAACATACATTCGTGCATGATGACGCTGGTGCCCTGGTCGTTGTTTTCAAGTGGCACTTCAGAAAATTATAATTCCGGTTATTGATCTGTAGCCTATACTGATGCTTTTTAAGTCAGTATATCAGGACAGTCCTGCAGTCCTCTATGTGATATACCATCAACGTAGTGGCATATCTTATCTAATCATATCTCATATATCTGATGAATTTGTAGGCATAGTGTTTCGTTATCAGGACGCACAGTGCACCGGTCAATTATTGTCAGTTGAGGTTATAGGCACAATCGTAATTCATCAGAGAAGCCAGTTGAAAAGCAATTAAGAGAATGATCAGACGGGGAAAAAACGGAGAGTTGCCTATATTTGTTCTAGCGCCCCTTCAAGCTCTTTCTACTCAGAGGCGCTCCCGATGCAGAGCGGACACTGCATCGGAGTTTCACGCCGAAGCGCTGAGCAATTGTGAGTGAAGGGCTTGCCCAAGGTCCTTACGCGGCGAGGTGGATTCGAACCTCGAACCTTCCGACTCGAAGGCAACGACGCCACCACTACACCACCGCGCCCCAATGTTATAATGTTATAGGCGAAGGAATCAGACGAGTAACTCTAAGTTTAGTTCGAAATGAGGTCAATTATTATAGTTTAAAACATCACTGTAATCTTAGTTCAATGCTCCCTTGTAGAGAGCAGACCCGCTAAACAAGCCTGCTCTGTGCCTAAAATGCAAGTAAGTCAAGTACAAGTACTCTGATGCACTGACAAGTATATAGGTAATAGGTATTATATACTCAAGCATAGCCTAATAGGCCTAATTGATTCTCATAATTACGGCAATTTGTATGGCGCCGTAAAATGACCATGCCGTAACAAGTGCGCCTTACAAGGCAGCTCTATAAGCGCGGATAAGCCCTAGAGAACAAGTAGTCTATGATTTTAGCTATAGGCATCATCCCGTGAGCATCACCAGAACGCTATTCTTGCAACTAATCACAATGATTATAGTTTCGGTTGACGATGTGTGATAGCAAAGATCATTAGCGTCGCCCTCCTCTTTCATCCAAGCTTTGGACTGGCATTGTCACAGTGCAAACAGTGGCAGAGTTAATCGCAGTGTAATTTATTATGCGCAATTTCTACACTGAGCATGCAGACCTATAGATCTATATACGCAAGTTGAACGAGAATTTATTGGTCTATGGTGTCTCTTCGTCGACCGACGGATCCGACGAATCCTGGCTGAAGCAGGTATTAACCCAATATCGAGTTTGCACAGCGCTTCAAAAGCTTCAATTGTTTCTTCTCGACAACATTTACTGAATAGCATGCAAATGACTTGAGTTGAGAGTAAAGGTGCATTTGCCTGAAAGTAGGACAACAACTTGTGTCATATTACAACGAATGAAGAAGATATTAGGAGTTCCTCTCTTTCGGATATACATGTATATTAACGACCAATAAATTAATTGCCTGCCTAATGTAAAGTCAAACGCGGCGCCGGTGAGCCAAGACGAGTAGAAACTAAGCTTAGCCTACATGCTATTTTTGTGAGGGAGGGGGATCAGAGAGTATATCTTAGGTGGGGAGGGGATCAGTGGGTACACTCTAGATGGGAAATGGACGAACTGGACGTTGGAATTGATACTCCCTTAATTCCTATTAATTCGGAACATAATTATTTATGCCAATCAATTTCAGGTTGGTAGGACATATATAGAAGGCTGATCATGACGATCGCTAGCCTATAGAGTTCAACGAACTGAAAGCATAAGGTGACAAGGTGAGGACACCCATGGACCCTTACATATATGCAGATTATTATGCGCACGTACACATAGAGAGGCAAATAACTTTTGCACATGGAACGGGGTGTATTTAGTGCAAAGGGAAACAAATAACAGCGTTGCGCAACAGATAAAACGTCAAAGGCATGGCGGGAATGATAGTCTTGAAAACTATTCTAAGGTTACAAAGGTGATCTCTGTCATCGGATCTCTGCTTGACACTGTATAACGGTTAAGTACTAAACACTACATTCAGGTCAAATGCATAAAAGTGAACGGCTGTTTGCGCGCAAGACCGCCTCATAAGATCTGCTATTTACCATAGCGTGCTTTTGCATAACCTTTCTGAGAGCCAGCTGGGCAGCCTATATCTCTAAGTCATTGAACTGTTTTATTGACATTTGCCTCTTTGTCCTGTGTCAGTCTATGTTATGCCTTCCGTTCAAAAATCCAGATGAACGTGCATTCTTTCTATAGGGCCTATAATAGACACGGGACATTCTACCGCACTATAGTAGGCATGTGGACCAGGGTTGTGGTGGTGTGAGTCATCTGTTTACATTTTAGGCTTAATGCCGTTCTTTTCATACGTTGCACACTGAAGATGCACACCTTGATTCAAGCCCTATGTACTGGTCCCCTGCTCTAGTTCTTACTGGACCAGCTGAGAAGTTCAGCTAAGGAACCTAGAAACTCAGCGGTTCCACTTTGATTCGTTCCTGCGTATAATTCTGATCTTTCTATAATCTATATACATTGTACGTATACGCTAGGTCTACACAAGCGTATAATTGTACTGCAGTATTGTACTGCACATGTAGTTTTACATCGCACTCTATAGTATAGTTCTTCTTCTGCATTCCATTCGATTATGTTTTGTTCTATTATGCTATTGACTCTGTTCTATATTCTGTTCTATAGCCTATATTCTGTTTTTTTTATTCTGCTCTACATTCTGTTCTATAATTATGTTCTATTTTCTGTTCTATTTTCTGTTCTATTTTCTGTTCTATTTTCTGTTCTATTTTCTGTTCTATTTTCTGTTCTATTTTCTGTTCTACATTTTTTCTACATGCTGTTACATTAATTCTCCATTCTATTGGATTCTGCTGCAGTGCTGCAGGACGTAGAACGAATGCTGTTCCTGTTGGCTGCCAGTTTAACGTTTTGTTTGTTAAGTGGTTAGGATGCATGCACACAGTGAGGTGTCTGTCCCCTCCCCGCTTGAAATAGGAGAACACTCCCACCATCTGGCCGGCCAACTACCGCCTCCTTCAAATTGGTAGACAATAGAATGTAAGAATGAAGCTATGCAACTAGAGTACAATTAAGAATGTGCTTTATAACTTACTTATACTCTTCCAGTAAATGCCATACTATTCTATTCTCTATTGTTCTGCACTGTTCCGTGTGTTTTTATTCTATTCCATTCTGGTGTTGTCCATTAATTGCACTCTAACCTCTTCTCGCTCGTAAAATTCTCATCACGAGTCACCTGGTCACCTGGTGCCGTCAGCTACTGGAGCTCTGGCGAAAGCCCTGGTGCATCTTCTCCAGTTGATCCTCTCCCTAGTCGCCTCTCTTAGTTCCTCCAGTCTCATACCAGACTTTTCCTGTACTTCATCCAACCATTTCTTCCTTGGTCTTCCGCATCTTCTCCGTCCCTCACCGCATGCCGTCATCAGCTCCTTTTCCAAACCGTTAGATCTCATCACATGGCCGAAGTAGCTCAATTTCCTCCAAGTTGCTGTTTGCTGCAGTGTCTCCTCCCTCTCTATTCCGAGCTCCTCGCGCACCGATTCGTTAGTTCTCTTCTCCGTCCATGAAATCCTTAGCATCTTTCTCCAAATCCACATCTCACACGCGTTGATTTTCTTTTCCATATCCCGTGTCTTTGTCCATGTCTCGCATCCATATAGGACGACTGGGAAGATCAGTGCTCTTACCAGTCTTTTCTTTGTTTCCCTGCTCACGTATTTGTCCTTCCAAATCTTTTCCAGACCGTTCATTGCCGTTTTCCCCATTGTTACCCTCCTCCTTATTTCCATATCACTTCTTCCCTCCTTCTCTATCATAGATCCCAGGAATGTGAAGCTCGATACTACCTCTATCGTTTCTCCATCCACCTCAAAGTTTTTCCATGTTGCAGTTGTCATAACCTTTGTTTTCTTTACATTGAAGTATAGTCCCGCCTTTTCGCTTTCCTTCCTGACTCTTCTTATTAACTCGACTAGGTCGTCCCTCTTACCCGCCAATAATGTCGTATCATCGGCGTACCTCAGATTATTCAGTATTTTTCCCGCTATCCTTACCCCTTCTGTTGCCTCCTCCAATCCAGCCCTCCTCATAATTCTCTCGGCATACAGATTGAACAGGAAAGGGGACAAAATGCACCCCTGCCTCACTCCTTTCCTTATTTTAAATTTCCCTGTGTCACCATATTCAGTTCTTATTACCGCTTCTTGATCCACATAGAGGCCCTTTAGTAGTTTAACCAAATGCTTCGGAATTCCCATCTCAATTAGCGTCCGCCACAGTAGTGTATGGTCTATGCAATCAAACGCCTTGCTGTAGTCTATAAAACACATATGCACCTGTTGCCCGTATTGCCTCTGTCTCTCCATAATCCACAAAAAATCATCGGAAGTTCGGAACTTGTAATTAGTGGCATATTTCTGTCGAAAAACTCGTTACAAAAATCAACTGCAAGTTCGCAATAATTAGCAACAACAGTGGCAATAAAGTGGAAAGCCTCAATTAACTTTAAGGACAACAATATGATCATTGGCAATTATATAGTTGAATTTTGAACAACACAACAGAACTATAGCAAATGGATTAGATAACTTAAACGCCCGATTAACATGCAAGCTATGCGTCTTCGACAGATCCGCTCTCACATTTCAATCATAAATCTGCCTAAGATGCTTTAATTAAAACAACTCAAGAAGGTCATAGCATGGACAAACGGACTACTGTCGGTCTAAATGACCAGGTTGTTTTGATTGTTAGTTGAGTATACTCTTGACGGGACCTATTCTGAGCAGCCCCGACCGGTTATGTGACCGATGAAGAACGCTCGTAAAAACACATCGTACACATCCTCTTGTTGGTATCAAATTTATTTGATAATAATAATGATAATAATAATAATAAATATAAGTCAAACATGTTTAAACCAAAAAATTCATAATTCATGGCTGAATCAATAAAATGATTCGTAGAAATTGGAGCGTGTATAGAAGTTTTTAAATGTTTGCATTGCATTCCGCGGTTGACTATAATATGTTGAGTAATGGATTCATTTTTTAATTGTCGACCTCAATTGTTTACAATGCAACGAGCTGTGTCCAAAGAAAACACTTAAATCAATCCTTGCACGTTGGTCTCTTTCAGCAAGGTCATGCCGAAAATAAGAATCATTCTAGGTGAACGACTTCTTCGGTTGCTGGTTTTGGACCCCCTTACCTCTTTCTTTGTGCCTGTCCTCTGTTCTCGTATCTGTTCGTGTATCTGTTCTTGTCCTACTCAGTTGCTTCTGCGGTTTCGTTCTTAGCTTGACACCTGAGTTTTTCCGACTGCATATATGTATAGGCTGGCTGCGTATTTGTATTGTATCTATAGTTCTATACACTTATATAGCGCCTTTCACAGTGCAAACACTAATCAGAGTGCTTATAATTATCTTGGCGTAACTATGTTTGCCTGGGTATACGTCTTGGTTTTGGCTGATCGTATTCGTAATTAATAGGAATCACAAACTTCTAAAGCGCTGTTCGAAATCAGAAGCGCTCAGTCGAGTCAGAGTGGTTGTCCTAAAGGGTCGTCCATATGAGGTTCTATGTATCTAGTCTGTCTACCAGAGGATCAGATGGGCGTACGTTGATGCCTTGTCAATTAGATACTGGTGATATAGAAGTTATCACAATCTCACACGTGATACACCCACACACATACCCTATTAAAAATTATATTAGAGAGAGACAGACAGGCAGAGACAGACAGACAGAGACAGATAGATAGCGGCAGACAGACAGACAGAGGCAGACTGTGACACGTGGCCATTGGCCAATTCGCTGTAGGCTATAGTTGCTCTCTTAGCCTGTAATCAAAGAATTACAGATCGACTGTCTGTATAATGCTGGTTGGTCACGCACTCGTTTTTGTCTTAGATTCACCAGCTGCAACAGACTTCACGCGCGTAAAAATCATATATATATATTATATATTCGTACTTATATATATATATATATATATGTAAGCATATATATACTGTATATAATATACAGTGTATATAGACACCACCATATGTATCGAAAAGAGGTAATGGCTTACTTATGCTTTTGCTGCGTGTGTGCAAAACAGGTGATTGTGGTCTGTTATCAGACATCATCTGCCTACATGACTGTGAGCGTTGCTGTTACATTAGTGTGTGGTTAGCAGATAAATTTAGTTAGCCATTGAAGACACATTTCTCTATCATGATACACGTCATGTGAATTGTCTTACAGCGTCTCTCATTATAAGCTTCGACAATTTTTACACTTCGTTAACGTAGGATGCACGCGGCAATTTGCGGCATTGAGGTTTTAGGAAGCTTTGCCGTGCATTCAGAGTAGGCATACGTGTACTTTTGTGTGTGTGTTTGTGTGTGTCTAGGTCTGTCTGTGTGTTCATATGAGCCAATGTTTGCGTGCAGGTGCGTGTGGCTGTGCGATATGGTTCTAGGACTTTACCACCCGGACAATAATAACATCCGGACAATGACACTCTGCCAATAACCCCAGGACAACCCCCCCCCCATATGCAGAAAGACTGACCAAACAGCAATAACTAATGGTTGTCGCATCGTGCCCTGCACAAGATGGAGTTTGTCGGACATGCTTTCGACATGCTTCGGTATCGGTTGGATATCGACTGCAAACCTGTGGTTTACAAATCAGTGTCCGGATTCCGAGCAGCTACTATTAGAAAGGCGTCCGGAAAACGTCTAATCGTTGCGGTTCCATGCAATCTCTGGTTCCAGGGGCGATCCAACATAGATATGTGTCCATACTTACAGGAACTCATTGTTGTCGTAGATAAGCAGCGAACATACAAGATGTAGACTACACAATCTACTTGAAGAGAAATCCCATGATGATGATGATGTCGTAACAGGAAGTACCTGGCTGCATGCACTTAGAAAAGAAGTTGCTCATGCAGCTGATAACAACGGAAGAGCAGAAGATGTTAGAGTTTAAAACTGAGGTATATACTCCTGTGATCCGTAGGCGGAGATATGGGCCACCTCCTCCCCCCCCCCCCCCCCACAAACATTGGGGGCACCGTCCCTCTTGTCCCTTCTAAGTCTCCGATCACTGCATTGAGTTGAACTGTGCAATCCAGCTATCAAACTTATGTCCAGACCTCCACGTGAGACATGCATGTATGATCCATGTATCTATAGACTCTTATAGCACCTTTACGTATGGCTTTCTTAGTCCTCCTTCAAATTCCCCCTATGATTTTTTCTAAACCATTCTCAGTCCTCGTTTTTAGTCCTCATTTAATACTCCGTATACTAAGTTAGTCGTCCAAAGAGAGACAGATAGACACAGTATGAGAATTGTGGAAAAATAACTGGGGGGGTTGGCCTATGATAAACTTGAAATTGGGGTATGAAAAACATACTTTAACATGGGGCTCTAAGAAAGACTGGGGGGGTTGAACCCCCCAACCCCCCCGGCAATTCTCACCCTGGATAGACAGACAAACAGACAGACAGACAGACAGACAAACAGACAGACAGACAGACATACATGCATACATACCGAGACAGACAGACAGACAGAGAGATAGAGCTACAGTGACAGAGGTATACAGAGACGGAGAGAGGCAAGACAGGCGGACACGAGCAGAGAGATACGGACGGAGGGAATGCAACAAACAAGGATGCACAACAAATGCTCTTGAGATTTATTGCTGCAACGAGAGCACACTCACTAATAGCCGCAGCTGCTGTTGTATCCATGATCAGCAGCAGCTGATAGCTGATCTTTCTGACGCCAATTTGTTTATATCGGGCCTGTTGAGTATGATAGGGCAGGTATTATACACAGACATAATAATATAGATCTACACCGTGACTCAAAAAAGTAAGCCAAATTGTTTTGCATATATCTCTAATACCTGATGACATATGAAGCTACAATTTTCCAAATATTTAAAGAAGTGGACCAAGAAAGTGATTCCAAAATTTCATAAAATAAAGTTGAACGGATAAAAAAGATATGACTATTTAAACTTCATATACCGAAATTGCAGTTTACAAGCAATTTTCTATCAGATTCAATAAAAAGTAAGCCAAACTATTTTTTTTACATCTCTGATGTCTGATGAGTAATCATGAAAACTTGTTCCAGATATTTAGGGAATTGAACCAAGAATAGGATTCCAAAATTTCATGTCATAAATGTGAAGGGATAGAAGGATATGGATATTTCAACTTCATCACCCGAAATTTCAGTTTTCAGCAAGTCTGTTATTGTGTAGACTTCATTTCTCCCACATTATGGCCTCCGAACAGTCCAGATTTGAATCCTGTCAACTATAAAATGTGGATCGTGATGCAAGATCGAGTCTACCAGACAACAATCCATGATATAAACGATCTGAAGCAACGCTTGTTGGAAGTGCGGGATGGCCTGAACCAGAGGATAATCGACGTTGCTGTTGCCATTGCAATGGCGCCAGCGCCCTCAGGCTTGCGTGCAAGCAGGAGGGGGACATTTTGAGCATCTTATTTAATTAAATTATCAAACCATACTGTTGGGGTCATATTGGTAGTTCAATTCTCTACATATCTGGAAAATTTTAGAATGATTAATCATCAGGCTTTGGAGATAATAAGGAAACACTTTATTGAATCTGGTAGAAAATTGCTTGTAAACTGAAATTTCGGCATATGAAGTTTCAATATTCGTATCTTTTTATCCGTTCAACTTTATCTCATGAAATTTTGGAATCATATTCTTGGTCCAATTCTCTACATATTTGGAAAATTTTAGCGTGATATGTTATCAGGCAATAGAGATAAAAGAAAAACAATTTGGCTTACTTTTTTTGAGTCACGGTGTATATAATTATAATTATATCCTAATGCTGTAGTAGAGCATGCACATAAAACAGATATAGTCAAACAGGTGCGCTGCAAGGTTAAGACGCAAAAGAAGAGAGGAGCAAGATGCAGGCCAACCATGCACAGCCATAACAGAGCAGCAGTCGAAGGACTATATATATATATATATATATATATATATATATATATATATATATATATATATATAGTTGACAATTCTTATGATGGCTGTGAGCCTGTGAAGATCAGTACAAGGACAGAACGAAGGACAGGAAGCGAGAACGACGATCTGAAAGACTCAAAGACGACGACTGTTACGGATGAGACAAGTATAGGACTAATGGCCTTTATACTGTATATTATATATAAGCCATACATTTCCAGTGTATATATATATATATATATATATATATATATATATGTGTGTGTATATATATATGGTATTATGGTAGTGAAAACGGTCTAAACACTTATTTCTGACTCATCACACACACAAGCACACACACAGACACACGCACACACACACACACACACACACACACACACACACACAAGCACACACACACAAACACACACAAGCACACACACAGACACACGCACACACACAAGCACACACATAAGCACACACACAAGCACACACACATAGTAAATGTTCGCATACATATGTGAACCCGGAAATCAGATCGTTCGATTCAGGACAGGTCGGACCATCTGTGAAAGTCTACGTGATCAGCTGCTGAGGTTGTTTTTGCTACCGTAAACCAGAAAAGCCATTACCGTATACGCTGTGTAGACCTATACTGTATTACCGTACACCCTTTGTTGTCAGCGAATGAAACAATGCTGGCTAACTATCCGTGCTGTTGTAATTCAACAGCTTAAGCGATTAAATCGATTGTACACGTATAGCCTATTATATGGGCCCTATATGATTCTCAAACAGGAGACACCGGTAGCATCGAAAGGCAAGGAGCAAAATCTGAGTAAATTTTAAAAAACCTGAATATATTTAGGTGAACGCAGAACAATAGACCTGCGGCCAACAATTGGTTCATTCACCCGTCTTACAGTCTGTTAGTTATGCGTTCTGTTTTATATGAAGTTGTTTAGTGTCAGCCAATGTTGTGTGTGATTCTTCTCAGCATCTCTCGTTTTCATCAGATCCATTCTGAAGGAATTATCCTTCATCGATAACTTTCCGTCGCTATTTAGTTCACAGCATATAGCCTACGAAGATATAATTATGCTCGATGCATTGGAATTCAATACTGTGCCTACAGTAGACTTTCGTAATTTTCGTTAGATAATTAATTTTTTAAAGACATGCATTTGACACATAAGTACATATAAGTAGACGAAGGAGAAGAAGAGGAGGAGGAGAAGCAGGAGGAGAAGGAGTAGGAGAAGGAAGAGGAGAAGGAGGGGAGGAGAAGGAGAAGGAGTAGGAGGAGAAGGAGGAGAAGGAGGAGAGGAGAAGGAGAAGAAGGAGGAGGAGGGGAGGAGAAGAAGAAGAAGGAGGAGGAAGAAGAAGAGAAGGAAGAGGAGAAGGTGGAGAATGAGGAGGGGGGGTAAGCAGACGAAGAAGAAAAGGAGGAGAAGAGGTGAGGGGAGAAGGAAGTGAACACTTAGCATGAAACCTTCTGGCATTTTAGTTCAATCATTCAGTCGTTCATCCCGAGAATTCATATAGCGCTAAAGGATACGTACTCAGAGTTTGATCTGATTGGGAATTAAGTAGAACAAAGATAAACAACACATCATTCTGCTCCAAAGTCTTGGCTCAAAACCCTTATGCTCTAGATCGACATTCTTGCACGTGAATCATTAGACAACCATGCGGCCATTAATTGACATAATAATTATTATGAACTGGAATGCAAGTAATACTTAGGCCTACGGATGGTGTGAGAATGTGTGTTCGTGGGTCAGAAGTGGCAGGGGATGGGTGTCAAGTTCAAACCACTTAATACGACATGCTGTATTTAATCCTACATGTATACCATGCAGGATATTCGTTCTGTATGATCCAGATTGGCATCACTCGTCAGTCATCACTCTTCTCAGTCTCTGTTCCTGTCAACACTAACTATTGTTTCTATTTGACTCTTAAGTCCATAATCTGCAGCAGTATCAAATCGTCACCGACCTTCAGCAATCTGTAATAGTAGGCTACCGCAAATGCCTTCTCGTGCACCTGCGTTGCTTTGCCGCGCTAAATAAGAAACCCAATTCTGTCCGATAACCAGAACATTATGCAGGGTTTTAATGCAGCTGAAAATGGTGCTCATTATTATTATTAGGGGTGTGGGGGTAGAGAATTTTTGTTTCCCGAAGAAAGCACAGGACCGTTACCGGTACCCGATCCGTACTCAAAATTACTACTCGAGTCGACCCTATCCGGGGATGTGCCCGTATATACTAACCGAACCCGCCAGGTTAGTAGTAGAACCTGTTCCCAGACCATGACCCAAGCCCGGATCATGTAGTGATATACAAAAGCATTTAGCTTAAAACTCAGCACTCAATTGTTATACTATTTGGAGGAGGATGATGATGATGATGATGATGATGATGATGACGACGATGATGATGATGATGATTAATATTATTATTGTTGTTGTTATTATTATTATAATTATTATTATTATTATTATTATTATTATTATTATTATTATTATTATTATTATTATTATTATTATTATTGTTATTATTATTACGATGATTGGTGATAATAATGCTACTAATGGCAATAATACTCAGTTATATTTCAGGTGCATTGTAGGCCCTGTAGCCTCCTATTGACCTCATATTCGAGGCCCATTTTATGTACATAATAGACGAGATTTACATGTATAGTCAACTACAATACCGAAGAACTGTATTATTGTGCTATGCAGGCCTACATAACTTTTACAAAGGTGAAGCTGCACATGTAGGCCTATATATCTGCAGCACTCTGGACTCTGCAATCGTTCATTATGTCAAGGTTTTTAAAAATGGACAATGAAATTGTACAGCAGGGTGTCCCAGGTATACACTGTACAGTGCGTATGCCTACACGAACAACAACACAAGGAAATGAATAGATTTCGTAGAATATATAATAGAATAAATTATATCCTTCTGTCACTGTGTCACAGTCACACCTCGCTTGTCTTCATAGCAGACCAAAGACTGCAATGATGCAACCGCAGTTTGACTCTGTCTCTGCCTTTCTTTCTCCGTGATATAAGCTGTGCAGACAGTGCAGTTACTTCATTCATATTATGCTATCGATTGTATCGTGTACACGTTGTTAAACCGAATCGACCCAGTTTAGTGTTGGCGGTTAAAAGTTTTAAAACCAGTTCAAGTAAGCAAATAGTGGTATATATACAGACGATACACTTCGGCTCTCGAACGTGCAAGGTAAACTCAATTATATGCGGTTTTATTCTAGTAGGCCCTACGTCAGTAATGACAAGTTACGTCTTTGACGGTATCACTGCATGCATGCATAGTGTAATCAGACTCATTTGCTATACTATAAAATTAATAATAATTACGTGACCACAAAACTTGCAATTTATGCTGAATTCAGTTTGCAAGAAGTTACAATAAGTCGCCTCAAGCTACTGAATAATCATCAATAATGTAGGCCTAATTGTTAACGCTATGTATTATAGGTCACAGATTTTTAGCCTACAGTTCTTGACAAAACGTGGAGATGAATTTGTCCAGTTGGGCAGCTTGAAATATTTTTAAAAGGTCATTGTCATTCGCCTTCGGGTAATTTACCATGGAGGATAAAAAGTTCATTTAAAAACCCTGGTAACGGTTGCTATAAGTGCAGCATCTATCTATAGGTTACTAAAGGCCATTGTTGGTTGCTATAAGTCATTGTTGATGACTATTAGTAATTATTGGTCACTGCATGTTGAGATCATAATGGCTGCCACTAAATCGGATTCAGATCAATGCGAAAATCCCTTACATCAGCAGGTGATCGATGAACCGCATCAGACAAGATACTTACCTTGAATATGCATTTTCTACACCTTACCGAATAGGATTAATAG
>OX243819.1:27583944-27598944 GCA_945859605.1 Lumbricus rubellus | reverse complement strand
GATTTCTAATTTCTTTTTCTCATGAAACGTTGTTATTTCGTCAACAGGTGTCGCCACAAACACACTCATTTATGTAGAGCCAGCATTGAACTGAGAAGAAGAGTATCAAGCGATCATGAGTGCGACCAAAACGAAGGACCCCGAAAGTGCGAAGGGTGATATGAAGAACCTAAAGATCCCGCCTAAGTCTGACCACCCCGTGGACGATGCTGACCTGCCCTTCGACGATGACATTAACCTCCCTCTGCCCCCGGACGGAGGGTGGGGCTGGGTGGTGGCTATCGCCTGCTTCCTCACCAATCTGATCGTCGATGGAACCTGCTATACGTTCAGCGTCATCTACAACGAAGTTCTCGATCACTTTCAGGCGGGGAAAGCGGAGACCGCTTTGGTGGGAGCACTGTTGCCCGGAGTCTATCTGCTAGTCGGTAAGTCATCTCAACAATAATTTTGATTAACTTCCATAATGTATTGTAGCCTAATAGTGCTCGAGATATGAACAGACAAATTAATATGCATGTATAAAGTAGAACAAGATGCAGACAAAGATGAAGAAGACAAAGAAGAAGAACGCGAGTAAGATGGTCGTGAAAAGATCAGAAAAAGGAGGAGGAGTAGAGGGAGGAGATGAGGTGGAGCAGGAGGAGGAAGAAGAAGAAGAAAAAGAAGAAGAAGAGGATGAGGAGGAAGAGGGAAGGATGAAAAAAGAAGAGCAGCATGCAGCAGCAGTACATCAAGTGAAAGAGATTTCTTACCATAGCTATAAAATATCAACGACTAAACTGGCAAAGAACTGCAGAGGCGATAAGTGTTTATAATTATATATAGGTAAACACTCATGTATATAATATATATATATATACATATAATTTCATATACAGGGTGGGCCAATAGGAATGCAACAACTTTGACGCCTTATAACTTGAACAATTTTTATCCAAACACTGTGATCAATATACTAAATTGAAGGTAATTATCCATTCTACTACTGTGTAAAATCTTGCGCTGGTATACGGCACCGTTTAAATAAAAAATTCGGTGCGGCGCACACCTCTCAATTTTGAATGTAAATAATGAACATCATGGCGCCGCTCCCGGAAGAGGATAGAATTTTAATCAGAATTTTAAGAGTAGAAAAAGAATACAATGCACATCAGATGTTGATAGAATTCCCTTCTAGAAAATGGAATAAATATGCTCTACATCGATTGATTAAAAACATTGTTGCCACGGGAACGTCTAACAGCCGCAACTGGTCGCAAACGTTCTGCCCGCACAGCGCATCGTTTACGTCATACGGTTGCCTATCTGAACGCTAACGTACCAGAGTTTATTGAACCGGAGAACTGGCCACCGAACAGTACGGATTTAAACCCGGTTGGCTATTCGATCTGGGGTTGCCTTCAGCAACTGGTCTATCGTGAACCGATACGTGATGTTGAACATTTGAAAGAAGTGATTCTTTGCTGCTGGGCTAAATAACCCAAGCACTGTAGGACTCAGCCATCGATCAGTGGTCGTCTTGTGTCCATGCTGTCATTAAAGCACGTGGTGGACATATTGAGTATTTGTTTGACTGATTCACTCAAGATATGAATTGTTATTCATTGTCAGAACTAGTGATTGTTTAGAATTGAGTCATTGACATATTCAGTTTAAGACTTTTTTTCTTGCAGTTTCATGGCAAAAATGGGACATCGAACATTAATAGCATTATCTCAAAAAGTCGTAATAGTATCTTGTAGATATTTTGCAGAATGATACAATGGATAATTATGTTCAATCTGATATATGGGCCAAGACGCTCAGAAAAAAATTGTTCAAGTCATAAGGCGCCAAAGTTGTTGCATTCCTATTGGCCCACCCTGTATATATATATACTGTATACCGGCTTTATATTTTGACACATGCTAATATCTTTGCACGTAATTCCCTCTATGGCATTTAAAGTTCCTGTGTAATAATATAGATGGGTAATTACTAATCAATAATTACACATGGTGCCAGTCAGGGCGCCAAACATGATAATTAATCACCTCTGTAGCATGTCACTGTGTCAGATGTCAGCTCCACCCGTTGACCTACATACTCCAGACTTTTCACTGGATGTGTATATGGACCACAAGCCACAACCCAACCATTCAACGGGGGTTCAGCCGACCCACTGCGCCCTTCTAAATGTTCAATAATCATTCTGGGTGTAATGGTCATGCAAATTAAGCACTAGGGTCTATAACTTACTGTTTGTATCGTTTTACGATATTATCTGACGTTACTCTATAGTTTCAGTTTACAATTACCATCATGCTGTGCCTTTCTGACTTGTTAAACACAAGTCCAATGACAAGCGCAATTACGAGCCCCATATTGTCTACACTGATGACAATCAGTTTGGGGTCAGTTTGGGAAACAACGTCACTCACTGAGTAACGTGGTTGTAAAAGCGAACAATTTCCAAACTACTACCATGCACAACAGCTCACAGTATATGCGTTTGTTGCTGCAGTTTCTGTTGATCTGTTTTTGTGTAATTGTAAGTCTAGGCAACGCTGCTGATCTCCCACAATTCATATCTAAACAGGTGGTCGTATCCGAAATGTTCAACTCATCTGCAGATCAACTCAATTTGCTCTGAATCCGGTTTAAGCATATCACGATAGGCATCTCTCTCATCCTTCAATCCTGTCGCCTACTCATGCTGCTGCTGCTGCTGCTGCTGCTGCAATTATTCTGCACAGCATAAAATGTCTGAGCACCCTCGCCTCTCCACGCGCGATTAACCCATCAAAACTAATGACTGTGAGCAGCAGACATTTCAGATATACGAGACCTACTGTAACATAGATACGTACGTAACGTACATCCAGGCATACAGTTATACATAATATATATATATATATATATATATATACTATGCAAAGACAAACACACACTCACATACACATGTGCAATATATTTGCGTGAATACATACATACATACATAATATATGCAAGCATGCTCACATAAATACAAAACACATAAGTGCATACATAATATATGCAAGCATACACACATAGATACGAAACACATAAGTGCATACATAATATATGCAAGCATACACACATAGATACAAAACACATGAATGCATACATAATTATGCATGCATGCAAATAGATACATGTAGGTCCAGATGATGTAGGCACACATGCAACACACACTGACAATGTCTGACATTATATATATACATATATACATAAATTATGCCATACATGATACATACACACAACACATATTCATACACACATACATACATAGATCCACATAAATAGGCCAACACTGTGGATCTCTTACCAGACGATTTATATGTATATAGGCCTGTGAGCAGTTCAACCGTATAAACATAATTATATCATATCGGAGGAGCCTGGTTGCTATATATACCAGACTCACTGCTTTCTCATTTCTCATCTATTCAGAAAGTGTGTTGCTCTATCTTTAGTCTTTGGCGGCGATGATGGCCATCCTGTTGTTGTGTATATATATATATAATATGTGCATATACATATGCATATACATATATATTATATGCATGCATATGTGTATTTATATAATCTACGCTGCAGCAGCTGAACTGCCCTCTGTCGGCACTCATCCTGAACTAATGACCTCTGAGGAGCAAATGCCGTTGTTTATCCTCCGACCGACCCACAACTCTTCTGTCCAACTGTCTCACTGTCCATCCTCCTTCTCCTTGATCACATCTTCCTCTTTTTCCTCCTCCTCTTCCTCTTCCTCCTCCTCTTCCTCCTCCTCATCCTCCTCCTCATCCTCCTCGTCCTCCTCCTGCTCTAACGATCACATCTTCCACTTTTTATTCCTCTTCCTTTTCCACCTCTTTCTCTTCCTCCTCCTCCTCGTCCTCCTCCTCCTCTTCATCCTCTTCCTCCTCCTCTCTCCCTTCTGCTCTAACTTCTCTGATCTATTCTCATCCTAACTCTATTGTTCTCCTCCAAAAAATCTCCTCGTCCTACTTATTCTCTTCAACTTGCTCCGCTTCTTCCTCGTATCCCTCCTTCTCCCTCTCTATGTATCATTCTCCTTCTCCCGCCATCCAACCCTTGCATGCATGGTCCACACATGCAAATCATAAGAATTGTAGAAAAGTGAACATGTGGAGTTGGGGTGCGTGAAAACCAAGGTGGTTTGAGCCGCTTAAAAACCCAGTAATTCTCACCCTGCACACACATTTTGTTCTCCTCATTATATTTGCTGTCGTCGTCAAGTATACCCTGACCATCTGTTTGGCCCTTCACCCACATCTCTCTTTCTCATCATATTCCTACACTTCGTCGTTGCTCAAAATATAGATTCTAGAATACTCCATCCATCAATTGCAATCTGCCTGTTCTAACAATTATAGGCTAATTAGTAGTTAATTAATTGTTATCTTCCAATTGCTCCGATAATGATCTCTCCGTTTCATAAGTAGATTTTTTTATTGTCACTATTTTATTACTTGTTTTCAACTAAGCGCATCTAAGTACTTCTGTCCCTCTTGATTCCGATTTATTAAGAGTAGAAGTTATTTGCTAAACATTCGTCTCAGATGTAGATCAAAACGATGTTGGCTTCGTTTTTTATTTGCCTCGGATAGAATCCACCTGTTTACAGGATTTTTAAAAAGATAATATATGGTTTCAGATATAGACAGGCAAGAAGGCAGGTACAAGCACATACATGCATACACACATACCTGCATGCACACCTATACACATACATGCATACATACATGCATACATACATACATACGTACATACATACATGCGTACATACGCACATACGTACATACATACTTACATAAATGCACACATGAACAGAGGTCTAAGTACTTGCTTACATACATGGAATCATAAGTACAATGAACGAAGGAACGAGTAAATGAGCGAATGAGTGAATGAATGAGTGAATGAATGAATGAATGAATGAATGAACGAACGAATGAATGAATGAATGAATGAACGAACGAATGAATGAATGAATGAATGAATGAACGAACGAATGAATGAATGAATAAATGAATTTATGAATAAATGAATGAATGAATCAATGAATGAATCAATGAATGAATCAATGAATGAATGAAAGAAAGAAAGAAAGAATGAATGAATGAATGATCGAATGAATGAATGAACGAACGAATGAATGAATGAATGAATGAATGAATGAATGAATGAATAAATGAATTTATGAATGAATGAATGAATGAATGAATGAATGAATTAATTAATGATTGAATGAATGAATAAATGAATGAATGAATAAATGAATTTATGAATGAATGAATGAATGAATGAATGAATGAATAAATGAATTTATGAATGAATGAATGAATGAATGAATGAATGAATGAATGAACGAACGAACGAACGAACGAACAAACGAACGAACGAACGAACGATTGAATGAATAAATGAATGAATGAATGAATGAATGAATGAACGAATGAATGAATGAATGAATGAATGAATGATAGAATGAATTAATGATAGAATGAATGAATGAATGAATGAATGAATGAATGAATGAATGAATGAATGAATGAATGAATGAATGAGTGAATGAATGAATGAATGAATGTCCATGTACTTAAGTTCAGTATAATAGCCTATATCTTCTTATCTGCCTTTGACCTCACATCTACAAAACTAGTTCCGGAGCCGCGATAAAAATCTGATAAGGAGATCGTTGTCCACATTTAAAAATAATTTATTAGTTTCGCATAAACACAGCCAACGATTTTTATCAATGAACAAACATTCAGTCGATAAAAGAAACTTTCCATCTTTTAAGACAGATAACGAATTTCGGTTTAAAATTTGAAGCAGCATAGATAGATTTGTTGCTTAAACGAAGAGCCGTGGTTCCACCTATCGAATGGTCGAGCGAAGTTGATTATAAGACAGTGTGCATGTCCGTATGTTTGTATGTTTGTATGTTTGTATGTATGCATGTTTGTATGTATGCATGTATGAGGTCGTATTCTGACTGACTACTCCTTTACAAGGATCATCAGTGCTCTACTTCGGAAAATATATCTTCGAGGAGAATTATACCCCGCTGCTTCTTTGCCTCTATATCTCTGTCTTTGTCTCTGTCTGTCTGTCTGTCTGTCTGTCTCTGTTTCTCTCTCTTTTATCTTTTCCCTGTCTTCTTGTTATCTTGTTAGACCGTGAAAACAATTACCAAAAGGCCTAGGCCTATGTTTTTCTCACATTACATGCACTAGCCTATAATCCTATATTATAGAACTACAGTCACCTCACGCACGCGCGCACACGCACTCACGCCTCCTCAAAGGAATACAGTAGAACGTAACCACTCCATGTTAATACAACTATTGAATATTAATAATTATTATGAATGCGACTAGTGATCGATTATGTTGACAACTTGACATGTATTTGTAGGCCCTATCGTCGGTGCATTGGCCAACAAGTTCGGCTGTCGTATCGTGGCCATCATCGGAAGCATCATCGCCTCCGCCGCCTTCATCATCAGCGCATTCTCCACCAGCATCATCATGATGCAACTCACCTACGGAGTCATGGGAGGTCAGTCGGTGCACCACATTCATTTATGTAGCGCATTTTAGACCTTTGAGTGACACTCGGCGCCTCATGACACGTGACACCACAGTGGTTATCACACACACACACACACACACACACACACACACACACACACACACACACCACACACACACACACACACACACACACACACAAACACAAACACACACGCTTGATTAGAGCCACACTATAAGTTTCTTTTATATAGCACGATTTACCTTGTCTCTTGACTAAATCATTAAACTTGCCCGTTAAATTGTCGCACCTTATTAGCTTGATTTAATTTAGACTCTATCTTGAATTATTCTTAAAACTTACTACGAATTCTTTAACTTAATGTAATTGACATATCTTTTATCTTATAAAACCAACCTCATTTTACATTTATTTGTTCACTTTACTTGACTTACCTTGACTTTAAAACTCCAGTTAGACTACTTAAAATTGCCTTGCCTCACTCTAACTTCTCTCATCCTAACTTTCCGTCCTTGCCTTACTTTTCCTTAATTTAAATAACTTCATCTGCATGACCTTAACATAATGATCTTACTCCATGACTTTATCACCTGACCTTACCTTCTGACCTTACCATCTGTCATCTGACCGCACCACCTGTAACCTACCTTACCACTTGAACTTACCACTTGAACTTACCACCTGACCTAACCACCTGACCTTGCCACCTGACTTTACCACCTGACCGATTGTCTGCATCAGTTGCTCATCAACCTTTCACTGCAGGCGTTGGTTTCGGTCTGATGTACCTGCCATCGATCGTCATGGTCGGCCATTACTTCGACAAGAAGCGCGCCCTGGCGACGGGCATCGCCGTCTGTGGGTCCGGTACAGGCACATTCGTCTTCGCCCCACTAGGGAGCTTCCTCGTCGCGGAGTACGGATGGAAGGGATGCAACATCATCATGGCCGCCATCATCCTCAACGGCGTCGCGTTCGGCGCCATCTACAGACCGCTGGAGCACAACTCCGCACCGAAACGTAAGCCGAGATCAAGCATCATGGAGACGATCGCAGCGGAGAAGAAACGGACTCGACAGATGTCGGTAGGGTCGACGAACGGTGTCGTCATCACCAGTGACAACGAGGTCATCGTTGTCAATAACAACGACGACAACAACCCGCGTGTGGTGGTCGTTGTCAGGGATGGAGGAGCAGGAGGGGCCGCCGCGTCGGCCGCAGGGAGTAAGGCATCGATAAGCAGCATGAGGAAGGAGCTGGCCAGGCCGTTCGCTCGGTCGGACGTGCTGTACACGGGAAGCGTTAAGAACCTCGATGAATACAAGTCGGCTAATCAGGACATGACCGCCTACGTGCAGAGCATCATCAGTATTCCGCAGGAAGGAGAATCGAAGCTGAAGAGAACAATCAGGGTTGCTCTCGAGATGTTCGACTTCTCTCTGCTCAAGAGCGCCTCATTCCTCGTCCTCTGCGCATCCGGAACTCTCGTCTTCCTTGGTAATTATTATTTATAACTCAACAATCATTCTCTGATGAGCTGTTGTGCTTTGCATCTCAATGCAATGTAATAATCTGCGTCGCGTGACTCTATATTGTAATGTAATGTAATCTATATAGCATGTGGCACGTGACTTATGATTGCATTATATACAAGCAGTTCAAGATTACATTGCGATTGCCTTCCGTTCTGTAGCTCTCTTCGTAGTTCAATGACGTTATCTTATTACATTAGCAGAGATCGCATTTATCAATTTCTGCATGCGCATCCCATTTTCTACCATTTTCCTTTCACATTCACACATTCTTTCTCACTTATTTACCTTACATTTACCTAACCACATACAAGTTACTACTCTCAAGTAGTCGACCATTATAATTGCTTTACACGTGTCGATTCATGCATTCAATTACATTTAATTGCATTCAACATAGATAACATTTCCTTTCGCATAAGATCACATTCTATAGAAGTGATCAACAGAGATGACATTGCCATACCTGATATACATACTTCTTATTGCAGGTCTCTACACACCGTTCGTCTACGTAACCCAGAAGGCCATAACGCAGATGGCCGTTGACCCAGCCAAGGCCAGTCTCATCCTGTCCGTGTTGGGCGTCTGTAACACGGTCAGTCGTATCCTGGCCGGATGGTTGGCCGATCGACGCTGGATCGACCTACTCATCATCCACAACGTGTCCGCCATCTTGGCCGGGGCAGCCACGGCCTTAGTCTCTATTCTCAACAGCTATGAACTACTCTGTCTCTACGCAGCCTTCTTCGGCATCAATATCGGTACAGTATACATATTTATGCTCGTATACTTAATCGCTCAAATCAAGTGCTAAGTTTATATAATTATATTAATATATATCTTTGTTGTTTTAAATTTCAAACTGATTGCAGTTTCATCATGTAAACGACTTGTCACAAGTTGACACGGGAGTCAAATTTAATTGTTTGGCTGCAATGCAAGGTGTCAAGCATATTGAATATTCACCTTGTTCGCACTGTTTATAAATTCATTCATGCATTCATTCTACGGGTTCATATAGCGCCCTTCAAGAAACTGCTCAGAAGCACTCCCAGCCCAGCCATGGCGAAATGTATGTATTTATATAGGGCCTATATAGGTTATATAGGCCCTATTTAATTTTGAATATTACAATATACATGCCTTTGAGGTTAAAATGAGTATAATAATCGTGGTCAGGAATTTATTAGTTGTCTTTCGGTTGTGTAGTCTATATGCATGACGAGGTTTTGTGTTGATGTCTGAATAACATGTTTTCGCTTTTCTTTCTATAGCGGCTTTCATTGCGCTTCGGTCGATCGTATTCGTCGAGATGCTTGGGCTAAAGAAGTTGAACAACGCATTCGGACTGACGTCACTCTTCCAAGGAATCGCCGTTCTCATTGGCTCGCCCATGTCAGGTAGGCGGGGCTACACAATGAAATCGATTTTGTTTGTTTTTGATTCTAAAAACATGACTTGTTCTATAATGATACTTTTTAAGTATTAATACTTGGATTTTTGCATCCTCAGCGTAGCATTGCAAACTTCACGCTATTGGGGCGTCGGCTATTATATCGTTACAAAGCACTTTGCTGCTAAGAATAGGCTATAGGCCTATACCTTTAATGCCATGTAATAGACTCAGTATAGACATAGGCCTACAAGGTTCATTTTAATACATAAAAAATGTTTACAGTAGCAAATGAAATATGCTATTGAACTCGATGCGAAGTTGAACAATCATCGTTCCACTTTAATGTGAATTTCATGCATTGTAGGAAGCATGACCGCACATTGTTCAACATCACATGATCACATCACATTACCTCGTATCACATTACCTCTATCACGTTGTAACCTAAGTCTTACATTTATATTACGTTAACTTTCCTTCTCATTTCGGGATCCTGGGACGACCTTTCTCGAGTTTCACTATAAGGGATTCTGCAATTAGGCCTATTTTCTACTACAATGACCATCAGAACATATTAGATTACAAGTCTACAACCCATTGATACAGTCCCGCATACAGTGGCGCACACTCCCCGATAACGTCACAGTATATTCGACTTCCGTTACATTACTGACTTACCTACTTTACAGGTGCTCTACTGGAGGCGACCGGTTCGTACACGACGTCGTTTGTGGTGTGCGGAGTGATCATATCGATCGGTGGAATCATCTGCCTTCCAGTGCGAAGGATAGCCCGATGGGAAAAGGATAGGGAAGAGAGGAAGAAGAAGGAAAATCCAATCTACAAGAAAGTCAACACAAAAGAACTATCTTCCTAAACACCATCTTCCATCGTTATATCTAGTTGACTGTCTGACCTCTCGTTGACCCCTCGACCTTGACCCGGAACCGAACCTGAGCTTTGACCTGCCCGTCGATTTGTTTTAAATAAGCGAATGTGATTAAACTGAAGTTGCCGTCACTCCACAACCTTTCCTTGAGCGCGCCCCCGTAGAAATCCGCAGATTGCGATTACAACGACCCTAATCCTATATATATACTGCCAAATTCATCAATAATTATGATCTCCATGTACCCAAAACAGACAAAATATGCTGGCAACTTCTTTCACGCGATGTCTGATGAAACGGACATCGGAGTGACTGGTAGAAGGTGGCTGGTAATCGAAAAAAAACAAGACACGTTAGTCTCCAGCCACTGTAATCAATTATCAACCCAAATGTCTACGATCTGAAGTCAACAGGCTTGAGCATTACAAAAGATACTAGATCGACGACTATCAGTGACGTCATCGCAGCCCAGATACTGTCAGTGACGTCATTCCAGTCAAAAGACTTTCAGTGACGTCATTCCAGCTTAGGTATCATCAGTGACGTCATTCCAGCCTCGGGATAAACTGTGACGTCATTCCAGCCTATCGACTGCCAGTGACGACATCTTAACGGACTAAGGACACGTCATAGACCAACGAAACCTTATTGAAAATAATCATGATGAAGCGAAACTCCTTTGATTTGTGTCAGAAAATTTGTCTCATTATAAGCATAATCTATTGCAGTTGCTCAAAACCAGACATGTTGTGCTATGTCTCTGAAGTGTCCGGCTGCAGGCTACGAAAACTGTCCATCATATAACAGACTCTAAGCGTGTAGCAGCATTCTGGTCATTTATTGTTTTTGTTGTTGTTGTTGACACTGAAATAGTATTATTACTACTACTAATAAAATTATATTGATGATGATGTTGATGTTGATGTTGATGATGATGATGATGATGATGATGATGATGATAATAACAATAATAATGATTGTGATTGTGATTATGATGATAATAATGATGACATTAATAATGGTAACTAATGAAGATGATGATGATGTTGAATACATTTTGATTGATTGATGGAATGATGGTTTAAACAAAATTTTAAAATGATGACAATCATAAATGAAATACGAAGTAATTAAATTTTATTTTTACATATATAATTACCTATGATTATATTCATTCGGAAATGTGTAAAGAAGACAACGGGAAAAGCGTTCCATCAGTCTACGCAATAGAGTCTCTTCAGAATATTTTCATTAATAATGATTAATTACTCCACTTTTGCGTGATCGCTCGTTGACAATTTCGTTCCTCTGCAAAGACTATAGGGACTTAATCAACTTCATTGAACTCCACATAAATTGTCGTCTGATCCACCCACCCCCCAGTAATTTTAATACAATTCTTATACTGCCGCGATTTCTGCGGCAGAGTTAGGTGTTGCAAGAAAAGGTAAGATAATAACTAATTATTAATCAGGTAAGGATAGTATTCGTAGCAGGATTCTGGTGGGAATTCACCTGCATCTTTCGCTGCTTGAAGACCTTTCTCTTTTCACGGGCCTGCAGTCATGCTGAGAGCATTAAGTAAGTAAGCCATAAAGCAATGCAATGTGAGGTATAATTTATATTAAAGCACGGTATGCTACAACTCTGGTCAAGACGGGAATAAATATAGGGTATAATCAGGGCTTAAAGTGTGGCTGGACGGTCATGGACGGCGTTCATGCACGGATTTAAAATCTGAACGCCGTTCTGCCACTTATTAGCCATCACAGCCTGTAAAGGTATACGGGGCGTCCAGGCAGGCACTTCCTTTGGAAAGGTAAGGGCGTCTATAGGCACTTCTTTTGGAAAGGTAAGGGCGTCCAGGCACTTCTTTTTCCGCACTTTAATCAAGCACTGGTTATAATATGGTATAAACAGCAAAATAATGCACCGGTATCGCGAAAGACGCATTAATGTACATCATATAATTAGGGGAATGGGTTCGATGATCTTTCAGCGGATGTACGGAATGCAATGGCTCGACATTGGACAACATCCTCTGTCTGACGACTTCGACTTCGACTTGGACTTGGACTGGATGTGGCAACAAACTGTAAACTTCGATTAGTGACGCACTCTGGACTCGACCGTTGTTTCATTGCATCCGCTAAAAGCCATGGAGTTTATGCATTGCGCAATTATTATACAAAAAATATATTGCTTGTGTGTGCGGGATGGGTGTGCGTGCGTGCGCCCCGCCCCGTGTGTGTGTGTGCGTGTTACGAATGCATGCTTCCAAGTTTGCATGAATTTTTATGTATGTGTGGACTCTGTGGAGGTGTTCGAATAGCTTTAACAGTTGTCAGTTCCAGGATTGGCTGGAATGCGGAAACGTGATCCCAGTCGCTACTGTAGCGAATAATAAACCGACCACCTTTGCTCCTGTTACTTTAACTGCCGCTACCACAACAACAACCAGTTTAATTGTATACCATTTGTCCACTTTACTACTACTATTACAACACTTCTCGCGATCTGTAGCAAATAATCTTTTACAGTTATAAATTGCAAGTCACATATTTAAAGGGACAATGCCGAAAGGATAGGCCCTGAAGAGATCACTGACTCCACTAATAGGGACACCAGGTCCTGTGTACCTTACTTTACGCCTTGGAGCTTGACCAACTTTTACCCCACCTATCCCTGCCTATCGATATTATTTTGACTAAGCGTTTGCGAAGCAGCTGGTTCCTCTGATTTCGCATTTTGGAAGCTGCATACATAATTGTCGAGATTACGATTATAACGGCGTAGGGCTGTAGGCCTACAGTGTACATGTATACTCAACAAAAGGCTTTATATGGAGCGACCGAGAATGGCTGTACTAAAAAGATGGATGATAGATCGAAAAAATATTCATTAATATAAACAAACATCTTCAGCCACATTTGTTTTTTTAAATTCTTTTCTCTTATACTCTGTTTGTCTTCTTTTTACTTGTTGCATCCGTCCTTCCACCATTCTTAACTACCCCATCTACTTCCCTTCCTACATCGCTACTCCTTCCCAATATATCTGGTGTAGCCTATACCTTTCTTCTTCACCGTCTAATGCCTTCAGTCTTGGTTTCACGGTATACACAGGTATTTATTACATGGTCGTATGGACAGACGGTCAGAGAGAGACAACAATCATGGCAGACAAACAGTCCATTTTCCCTTTATATCATACGCGTCATACTCCAAGCTTTCTTTACCCCACCTCCTATCATCAGTCCCTCGTCTCTACAGTAACTCTACATGTAGTTCTACCCCAACCCCTCTTCCATACCCGCATCCTACCCCAACTCCTCTTCCTTACCCGCATTCTACCCCAATCTATCCCACCGCTTTCTACGCTCATCCAAATATGGACCGAATGACATCTCCAGCTGAGAGAGAGAGAGACAGAGGTCATCGAAATTCGTACCTCGCTCTAATACTACTAATAATTTCATCTTATTATAGAGGCATCAATTATATACATTGGAATATATGTATACACATATATATATATAAACGTGCGTGTTGATATATATACTTACTTATATATTGCCTATATACAGGGTGGGCCAGCATAAATGAACCAACTTTGCATGCTTATAACTCCGCCAATTTGTGAAATTTATTTGTACGTTATGCGTCAAATTAAAGGTATTTCACTCTAGTATTTCCTCTGAAAAGGTCGAATCGATACCAGTTCAAGTTTTAATTATACGCCCGGAACAGCGCTACCTACCATATTTCGTTGTCATTTTTGACGTAATATGGCGACGTTGTCAGACGATGATCGCGTTTTGATCCTAATTTTGCGAACTGACAATGGATTTAATTCGTTTGAAATGATTAACAAGTTTTCGAACAGAGGATGGAATAACAAAATGCCTTGAATCATCTGCTACGGAAAATTGATAAAACAGAACTTTCTATACACTCATAATCATGGGAATCGGTGCGCACGGCGCGCACATACGCTATTATTGCTCGTGTGTCCGAATAATTTTGTAGTCAAGACAATGACCCGGGCAGGCCAAACTCCCAGGGAAATTCTTTGCTAAACAGGTAGTCCTAGAGACACCGTGTAACGTATTGGAAATAACTGATCTAAAGTTATTCGTCGACGTGAAGTCCAATAGCTCTCCAACCCTGACGCAAAGAAACGGCTGGAGTGCTACCAGCTGTTTCTTGGCTTAAAAAAGCAGCGCGTGGTAGCGCGCACGGCTGTTGATAAAGTTGAAAGGACATGGTTTAGCGATAAGAAGATATTCATGGTAGAGATACCTACAAACACCTAAAATGATTGTGTATGTGCGCCTGTTAGGAAAAAACGATTTGTGAATATCCCTGCGAAACGGCGCCATTTTACGTCAAAAATGTCAACGAAATATGGTAGCTAGCGCTGTTCCGAATATATAATTCAAACTTGAACTAGTATCGATTCGACCTTCTCAGAGGAAATACTAGAGTGAAATACCTTTAATATGACGCATAAAGTACAAATAAATTCCAAAAACTGGCGGAGCTATAAGTATGCAAAGTTGGTTCATTTATGCTGGCCCACCCTGTATATATATA